>VZRF01001132.1:501961-648118 GCA_013396875.1 Vireo altiloquus | reverse complement strand
CGGCCGTGCTCGGCCCGGCGGGGGCACCCCGGGCAGGGCGAGGGGCGGGCAGCCGGGCGGGGGCGAGCGGCACCTCCCCAGCAGCTCCTCTCCGCGCTGCCTTCCCGGCCGCCGATGTGTTCGCGTACTGCAGATACTAACCGAGCAGCCGTCCCCAGCTCGAAAGCTGCAATCACACTCCCTTAGCAAAAATAGCCTTGGGGGAAAAAAAAAAAGCATCTCTCTCACTCTGTCCTCTCCCCACGGAGATTCCCACTAACTTGCAGGCGTTCTCCTCGCTGGGCACAGACTAATACGGCTTTTTCTGGCGTGCGCATCCTTTCCTTACTTCGGTCCAGAGCATGTTAAGGCGCTGTAGCATTTCTTCCTTCCGTTTAATTAATACATCGGGACTGCTGCATCTGATGCTTTTCTGGATTATGTTTATTCAAGCAGTGCTTTTATTTGTCTTCTCGGCCATCTCTCAAGTGCCGTTTATATGCACAATCCTAGCAAGTTTTTCAGATAGGCATCTTTGAATGGTGGTGTATACAAACCGTGTCACGGTTTGAGGAGAAATTGCTGAGACATTTGTTAAGTAGAGCTGAAAACACTGGGAGTGTAGGATAAAGCTTAACTTCCTTTTCATTTAGTACAATCTGATTTAGAAAATGTTCACGTTTGATGTCTTGTAAGAAAATACATCTAAAGAGGGGTAAAAAGAAAGCCACATAGTGTATGTGAAACATATCCATATGCTGTTTGCAGCATTGGGAATCCTGGATCTCAGTCATCTTCTATTTCTATCACAAACCGTACAATAACAGATGCACACCTTAATAGTAATTTGTTTTGCTTGTTTGAGGATTCTTGGAAAATCTGCTTTTACAGGAAATACAGCTGTTACGCAACATTGACATGAAGATTGGCAACTTTTTTTTCCTATCAGCATTATGTGACTTGTATTGTGTTGCCAAACATCTAAAGACAAAACACAAAAATACTTCTGTGAAAGATAATTTTTCATCTCAATTTATGAGAGTTTTTTTTATTTGTACTTGCCACTGGTAAAGATTTTTGGAAGAGTTGTACAATGGCAGCCTTACTGCAGGTTTGAGTGCTAAGCTCAGTTCATGTTATCTGAATGCTTAATAGGGAAGGAGAAGCACTGAGCATGCTAATACAGCTCAGCACATATACAGTAATGTTAAACTCCAGCACCTGACAGCAGCAGCATGTTATGTAAAACAGCACTCCTGATAATGTCTGTCAGGCTTAATACAGATTTGGCAAACTCAGTCTTAGATAATACTTAAAAATGTTTAGAATGTTGTACCAGTGGTAAAATGACCTTGAATGTGGTAAACTGAGGCTTGGAGGAGGCTTATTGTGTAGTTTAATCAAAAAGGCCTGAGAAATTTGTTTCATGTGAAGTTTTGAGTCCACAGTCTGTAGTGGTATATAAGCAGTGATTTTTACTCTTCTCTTCCTTCCACTTTGTCCCAAGTTATGAGCATTACTTGGAAAAGTCAGTTGCTTTCAGACATATTTTTTGATGTAGCCTTCTATCTGTCTATTCTTAGAAGGCTTGGAAAGCTTAGTGGTCTCTAAAGCTAGTAGATGTGAGTAACTTTCTGAATGCCTTTAGTAGAAAGCACAGGAAATTTGATATTACCCTGGTAATTACTGCAGTTTTTCTTTTCAGTTATTTATTTTAAAAATACTAATTAGGGACAGATGGATTCAGAAATGTTTTGTAGATAAATTAGGACTTTTTAAAGAACACCGTATGCAAACAAAAAGCATTCAGAACTTTGAATACTTTCAGGATTGCATTTGTAGGCCTACTACATGTACTACATGTAAACAGTGCTCTTTGTATTTTCTTCTTCTGGTAGGACCTGATAAACTTCCTAAAATCTTTAGCGTTTACCCTGGAATGTAAACACTATATTTTTTTTAATGTTTAAAGATGCACATGAGATTTTACTCAATTAAAAATGCCCTTTATTTGCATTAAGCTACTAAACTGAATTTTTATTTTGCCACATGTTGATTGGAAATTTCGATTTTCCTTCCTTTCCTCTTCACACATTCTTATGTCTAATGATTTCTCTTCTTTACTAGCTGCTTTTTTTTTATTTTTTGGTTTTGTTTTCTTTTGGTGAAGTGGTGTTAAGTACTACCTCCTGCAAATTCTGCTGCTAGGATGGATTTCTGTTTCTTTTGGGGATAATTTGAGTTTAATACATCACTTCTGAGACGTGAACGCAGCCTATTGATGCCCTGTATTTCTGGAAGCGTCAGAGCTTGCGTTGTTTGAGACAACTTTGGACAGTGTGGAGCTCAGCTCTGTGATGTTCAGTTCTCCTCAAGGGACTCTTCTCTAGTCCTGTGAATTGCATGCTTCTCTGCAAACGAGGCTCTCCCTCATTAGTTTGCTGAATGCTCCAGGTGGAGATGACCTTGTATTATGTGTGGTCTTTTTTAGGCTTGGGCATACATTCTCCTGACTTCTCCCATGGAATGCACACCTACTGTGCAGGGGAGGTGAAGGGGAACAAGTATCTTGCTGTGTGTATATTAGCTGTGTGTTCAGGGAGGACGTTTTCCCTGTAGGAGAGTTTGGGGTTTTTTTTAAATATTAGAAAGACAAAAGGTATCTGTAGACTTTCACTGTTTCGTCTTTACAGTCAAGAATCTAAAGCATTTATAGTTGATATGGAAATTACCTATTTTTTGTTTGTTTTATTTTATTTTTTTTTAGGATGTGTCATTTGACCAGAGTGAAAATAATTCCAAGTTCCAGGAGAAAACAGAAAATGTTTTCCCCTAAATTCATAGGCTCCTTCGTTAATACGTACATGCAAGGACTGTTTTTCGTGGTACAGAACCTCCATAAGGGAAGGCCTTTGCAAGAAGTGAGGTGGCCAGCCGGTGAGAGGATTAAAACCAATTGCAGGGTTTCAAAAAGTACTGCCTATATTTGTCCCTTATATTTGTTAAAGAGGTGTCCTGACTTTCAGGAGCAATATGTACCTAAAAGTGATGAGAAACGTGTAATTTAGCTGTTTGATCTTGTGATGTTCCTGATACCAGTGTGTATGGTTTTCCAGAGTTGTGGAGTTTCTTAAATTAGAGGCAGGCCTGCTTTTAGCTGTTTGTGGTAAGAGACACCAGCAGGACACACTGAAGTAGGGCTGACAGGGTTATGGTCTTTTTCACTGTCTTCTGAGACAGTGAAGACTACCATGCCTGTCAGGAATCAGAAGAATAATCAGCGTGAGCAGCACATGTTCCTCAGGACCAATGGAGTCATCATGTCTTTTATCTCATTTTTTTTTTTTTTAAAGTTTGGAGTGCTGATGTTCCGTGTTGCACTCTCTTCTGGTGCCTATTTTTTTTCTTCATTTTTTAAATTCATTTGCAGTAAAACAGAATGTTTTCCTTGTGTGAATGTATTGTGTGCTGCCTTATTTTCTACGTGGATTTAATAGTTCTGAGTGTGACTGCCAGTGGAAAGTGTGCTTTGCAACACTGGAAGAGTAATTTGAAATAAATTTAAACATTACTTAGGATTCAGGTTTGACATGAAAAAGATTTTATTCACTCAGTGCTGGGGTTTTTATACTTGAGATAATAAAAGAATGAAGTTTATGGCAGAGAAGTTTGAAATGAAGAATGCTATGTGTTCACATTTCAGGGACAGCAGTTTTGTGATTTCAGAGTCTCTTCTATTCCAGATATTCCTCATTATGGAAGCATTTAAACAATGAGTACCACTTTAAATCTGACTAAAAGTCATATGCTTACATGCCATCCTACACAAAGATTCTGTGGAATTAGAGGAGACAAAAGGAACCAGAAGAAACAAGATCTGAAGATTATTGTAAGATAAATAACTAAACAGTAGAAGAATTATGTGAATCCCTCAGTGAAACAGACAAGAAAAAAGAAGTTGGATTTTTTTTTTTTCTTTAAATCCCTCAATGCTTTTCATGCACTGCTTATCTTTAAAGGGTTTTATAAAAATATGTGAGATTCTGGTTTCTGCAATCATCAGACATAGGATTGCCAGAATGCACTGATGAAAATGCTCAAAAGCAGTCTTGGCTATTAGGAGCAATTTCAGAATGAAAGAATGCCAAAACCCATTTTGGATATCCTTTGTTTATTTTAAAAAGTGTTCGTTGTACTTGTCAGTATGTGACTTTTGAGGATACACCAGGGACTGGCACAAGAGACCACTGTTTAACAGCTCATGTGAGGGATGGTGTGGCTGGGATTGCAGCATTTGTACCTTCCTCTCCAAGGCACTGCACTGCAGTACAGATACTGAATATGATCTCAAATTCTATTTTGGAGTTGAGCTGGACAGTTTGTTTGTAGTGAAGGGGTTTTAGCTAGGACATGTAGTCCATTTCTTTTTTGGGAATTACATGTGAATGTTTTATGTATAAATTTTTTGATTCCAGAATTGGTTGCCAAACATTTTAACCACCTTTAAGATTTTATTGCTGGATGAAATCACTTGTCTAATGTGGGTACTGTCTTGCCCTGTGTTCTGCGTCTGGAAGTTGTCTGTATTGGATGTGTGAGAAGGCAGCTGAGGAAACTCTGTAGCAAATAGTTGGTCCACCAGGGAAGTTTCTTGATAGCCCTGTGAATTGGCTGACTGATGTTTTGAGAGACAGAGCTACATTTCCTTTCAGAGTCTGAAGATGTTTTGATGCATTTTGCTTTCTGGAATTGTGAAGACCTGAGGAAAATCCACTATAGGAACTTAAAATGTGGACAGATTAAAGAGAGAATACCACTTAATTTCTGACCCAAGATTTAGAATGGTCTTGAGAACTATGTCTGACTTGCACTTCTCTATTTATGTGCTATATTATTACAGGCATGTTTTAAAGGTGGTTTTTCGTCTTACATGGCTATGTGGAAAGTGCACAGGACGATTCTAATCCAAGAAAATAAACCAGTCTTTTTTTTAGCAGGGATATGGATTTGTTGAAGTATTTCTCTGAATCAGAAAAATACTGACAGTGGACTGACCCCAGGAAATATGGGAATTAACCTGAAAAGACAAATCTTTTTCTTCTGATTTTTCATTCATGTTGAAAATCTGCATTAGTTTTGGTTTTGTTTTCTGAATTATACCTAGGCTTTCATTTAAATTTCCTCCTCTGACTCAAATGAAGCTTTGTGTGAATGACAGAAAGAAAGTCAAGAAGTGTATATATATGCCTATACTTCCTAATAAAACTTTAGTGACATAAATTTGTTTTGTTTGGTGTCATGGTACTAGTACATAAATAACCTTTGAGCTGTAAAATTGACCACATTTTATCAGGGTGAATGAAAGAACTTTAATTTCTTACTGTGTTTGTTTGACACAGTTATACCCTGGAATTTCTGCCTGCCCAAAGCAAGGATAACCTGGCACCATTTTCTGTCTCCAGTCTGTATTCTGCTAAAGACCTATAGTTTCTCAGGTGTATGGCACTTAAGCCATGCCTGGCTGTGTTGTCTGTACCACTCTGGAGATGGAGGGCCTCTGAGGCTGCCTGAGGTATTTCAGTAACTTAGAAAAGCATTAAGAAACTAGTTTTGGTAACAGTTTAAGCACTTTATAGGCAACCACAGCAATATGGAGCTTACTGCAGTATTCTGTGACCATCAGAGGCACAGCTGTGGTACTTCTTTGTTCTCCTTGTAAGAAATAGAGCAGCTTAAGGGCACTGCCTGCACCATCATGAGAGGTCACCCCAGTTGCCTAACAAAGACTAGCAGAAATTCCCATGTGGTTTTACTGCAGTGTAGTTTTATGCTGTAGTCCCTGGTTATTAAGTGTGAGATTCATTAACTAATTATATATTCACTTATTAAAGAACTTTTTTTTTTTTTAACATAATAACCGTGGTGCAACTTGTGAGGTGAAGGGCTTAAACTCTTCAAATATGTTGCTGCTTCTTGAGCCCAGTGATGGTAGTATAGGTTAGAACAAATTTTTTTGAGGCATGTGATTTAGTAGACACTTTTCTTAGGTTCTCAGAATTGCTTAATAAAGGGAAAGATATGTTAGATAAGGTGTCATAACATGAGCTGTGTTAACTTACGTGACAGCTGCAATTTCTCTCTAAATGTAATGCTATAATGGTCAGATTTAAAGTAATATTGATGTGTTTATAAGAGCATTCACATTAGCAGCTACATTAAATTTTAAATAAAAAGATGTCATTCTTTCAGTGTTGTACCATACTTTAGTGTTTCCCATAGCAAGGAACGACTTCTTTATAATTGTCATGTGGTTGAAGAAAACTGGAAGTACACACTTTCCTAGTAATTCAGTAGACTTCTCAGAGGGACTTTGGCAAAAATCTGCAAGGTATTATTCCATAACGTGCATGGATCAGTTAATTTTTAATGGGATGACACTCTGGTACAGGACAAGTTGTTTTGTCACCCAGATAGGGTGACAAGATCATTGCGTTTTGTGGCACAGCTTCCCAGAGGATTTGAGTAATAATGCTGCATAACAACAGACTTGTATTACCTGGTTGTTTTTCACTTGACTGTGGGAAATAGTATCTGAAGGATATTAGCTGGCAGAACCAAATGCCAAATGCTGGCATGTCCTATCTCTCTACCTCTGTGAAAACCTCTCTGGAATTCTACTGTGAAAACTGAGTGCACTGAATTTGAAGTATATCTCTGCCTAAATCCTTCTTTCTAAGGAACGATGAAAGGAAGCAACAGAAAATTTGCATTGGCTGTCTGTGAGTTTTCCTGGGGATTGCCAGAATGTGGAGTTGTCTTAATGGAATCAAGCCAGAAATGGCTGTCTCTTACAGCTCTATTTCTTCTTTTAAACCAGGCAAAGTTGGAAAAAAACAAGTACCTGGGATTTGTGTGGGATGCGTTGTTTGGCTTTGGAAAAAGGAAAATGAGAAAGATGAATGAATCTTCCTTTGCTGAATATGCCAGATCATTTCCCTTGGTGTATGAACAACTTCATTCCTGTGATGGGCAAGCAGAATTCCTTGTATATAAATTTAGGTGGAGGAATGAATGGAATTTGAAGAGTTTTCAAAGTAAGCCTAGGCAATTGGATAGATCTGCATAAGATTCAGTCAACTGCTGGATAGAAGGATCCATTCAGTGGTAACTGATCCTTGTCGTACATCAGGAATGCAGCCACGCTGATAAACATTTGAACATCACCTACTGTGTGTTTATTTCCTAGCTGTAAAATGGAATAATTTAGTCAGAACTACCATACCAAGCACAAGCCAGCTCATTAAACCTCTCTCTGCAGACACATGGTCTTCATCCTGAAGCAGTCTTTTTAAAATCCTTTGGTTCCAAGGATGACAGAAGCAACCTAAATACCTGTACAGATAGATAAGAATTCCTAGCCCTGCCAACAGTCTGTGTGCTCCTAACACTGTGGATTTGCCAAAAAATAAGCATTTTTTTTTTCTATTTTCTGCCCATTTATGAAGTTGATTTTGCAATGCGAATGCATAGACAGTTACGTGCATTTATGGTCCTTATTGCAAGTGCCAGGGAGATGGAATGCATATTCCCTTTCCCATGGAAGAGGAAAATAAAAAAATTCACAATATGTGATGGAGGGAAATATTCAGTAAGGTTCTCTCCATCCCCATTTCTTTCTTTCTTCTGGTGTTACAGGTACTTTAATAGCCTTTCCTTGCTTGAGAGTTGGATTAATCTTCTTATAAAAGAAGCTTGTATTAAATACATGTGGGTTTTGGGTTTTTTTTTCTGCCCCAGCTAACACAGAAAGCAAAGGTTTATCCTGTGCCATGCTGGGTCTGCTGGGATTTGGCTGTGCCACACTGGCTCCACTCCTGCGCCGCTCCACCCGGCTCTGCTGGGCTCAGCTGCCTACACGGGCAGTGTGCCTAGTTTATTGTAGCCTTGGAATTTTGTAGTAGGTCCTTCAGAAAAGTTTGTGGGCAAAAGAAAACCCACTAGTCTAGTATTTAGTAGTTGCAGGAGGATGATAGCTGCACAGGTAAATCCAGAAAACTCAAATGCCATCGTTGACTGAATTTCAGTAGGGTAAACTTGTGAATTAATGATTCATACCCTGAGATGTTTTTCAGTAGGTCTTTACATGATGATATGACTGCCTGATCAGATATGACGGCCATTATTTAGTCTTTAATCACTTCTAATGTGTCTCATGTAACGAATTATGCACTTTAAAAGTTACTACTTTTGATACTGGTCAGTGGAAGAAGAATCAGTGGAGACCTGATCTCTATTTTGGTCTGACCAGGGTTCTTGTAGAAATATCCTGTAAATTTTCTTTGATGCAAGACAGTTCCTGCAATCCTGTAGAAGAAACACTGCATTTCTGGATGGTTTCAAAGTATTGCAATGTTATGCCTCCAAGTCCATTTCTGGAATCTGCCAGTAGTATCTTGTACAAGAAGAGTACTGTGTTTTTTCCATACCCTGTCTTGTGGTTCATTTTAAGTTGCTTTTCTTTGGAGTTTCAAGATCTGAGTCCAAAACTTTGTTTAATCCCTCTCGCTTTTCCTTGGTTTTATCAGAGCCACTGAGATCCCTGTCTTCCAGTATTGGGTTTGATGGCTCTTTCTGATTTTAAGAGTGGCACAGCTTCAACCCAAGCCTGTGGTGGGACTTGCTATTGTTTGTAGTTATGAGTTTAAGAATTCATTCATAGAAGGTTTTTTTTTGAAGAGGGCTCTTAAATTTGGAGTTGCTTTCTTTCTTAATTATTTTTTTCTTTTTAATTTTTCTCTTGATCTGACAAAGGACAAGGTCAAGGTTGTGTTCTTTTTTTCTCTCTCAGAATAAGAAAACAAGTGTTTTAAAATTGTTCCATAAATTTTACTAAGTAGGTGAGGAGTTATCATGAGAATTTCAGTAAAATGTATTCAGAATATTGTTTGTCTTGATGTATGATTAGTCTGCATTTTCTTTCTCTTTTTCCTTTGCATGCTTTACCTCTGTAAAGCTTCATCTTGTTGAACTGAAAGATTCCAAAATCTTCAATTTCAATTGAACAGAATTTGTCTAGAAAGGGAGAGGGATGGAGTGTAGGAGGGAGGGATGTCAGAACTTACAGGTGAGCTTTGCCATCCTTTTGAGAGGCATAGAGTGTTGCCTGGCTTTTCTTAAAAAAAAACCAAAAACCCAAAGGCTTTTGCATAGAAAGTGTAATTTAAGTTTAGATGCAAGAAGTAACACTTTCATTTTCCATGAGTGGGAGGTGAAAAAATGAGTAATTAGGTAGTGAGAATTAGATTTCCATGTTCCTAAAGGTGAATGGAGGTATCTTTTTCTAGGTGAGATTTGTTGCTCAGTTCAGTAAAAAACTGTATACCTGCATTTTAACATACTGAGATATTTACACTTGTTTATTGACTTCAAGCAACTGAAAGCATATTTGATTTTTTTTTTTCTCCCCTCTGATCTTGGAATTCTCATACCTCTTTTAATCTACTGAAAATTAAATGAATGTGGTTTAAGGGTATATCAAGCTGCAACATTGACATATTTTGTTGAAAAGGTTACAAGCATTGCTTTATTGTGATTATGTCAGATGTATTGCTGTTTTTTATTCTGAAATTTCCAGTTGGAATCTATCTTATAATTTGTATGTCAGCTGCAATTGCAGCTGAATTTTCTGAATTTCTTCTTTCCTTATACTAGAAATCTGTTACTGAGGCAGAATTAGATGCTTTCTATTTTATACCCATCTTTTATTCTGCTTTCTGTTCTACAGTTTATTTTTCTCTTGACAAGCTGTAAAGATAAAAGAACATCAGTGACAATATTCTTCCCTTCAAAACCAGTGTGTTTTGGGGGGTTGTCCCTCAGACCTGGTAAATCAGCTCAATGCAAACCTCCTGTGCCTGACTTAAGGAATTGTTCACTATGGCCCTCTGCACAGAGGTGCCTTCTGCTGACTGGGAAAACCTCTAGGTGAGAGTTACTATATCAGTTTTCTGAGGCTGTAATCCTGTAAAGTAATCCAATTAATATAGTGTATAAGAGGTGCTCAACCTTCCGAACTTGATGGGGGACACTTGTTTCTTATGCATGGCATTTGCTTTTCTGTTTACACAGGAAGGCCTTGCTGCACTTTTTGATTTACTAACAAAATAAACTAACATGTGTCAGAACACAGATTCAGTGAAGGAATGAGGTTGACTGGGTGGTGAACTGTGTGGGATTATCAGTGCTAACAAAATGACTTCTTTATGTACCTCTGTGAATTCTGTTGATGAGTGAGGTTTTTCATGATGATTTATGTCTGTTACAGAATTACAGTTTGACAATTGGAACCACATCTAGAGCTTGGGAAGCGCACTTTGTTGTAGTAAGTTCCTACTCAAAAGTTACAGTTTGCTATTAGTGGTTGTACCCTAGCAATTTGTTTTATTGGGAGGGGCAGAGAAACAAGGAGCTCTGCGAGAGAAATAGGTTTGTAACCTTACTCTATACCTTTAAACAGAGTAATCAGTTGAAGAAAATAATTATATTCCTTTCAAAATTTCTAGCTGGATCTCATTTTCCTTGCCTATGGAATAAATCTTTTAAATGAAAGAAATACATGAAACAGGCAGCCTGGCATAACAGGTTGTTAAAGGTTATTCTATTAACAAAAGTCTAGGAGAAAATACTTATGGTGCATACATATTTTTTGGCCAGAAGCCTAAAAACAAATCCTGTGTTACAAAGGCTGCTTCAAATAAAAACCTTTCTTACTTCTTGCTTAAATGATATTGCAATCTGAATGTAAATTAATTGATTTTAGTATATTGTCTAACAGGATAATCTACTCTTTATGCATTAAATATTCCATGAAATGATTTGTTGGTCCATGACTGCAAGATCTGTATTATGATCATGTATATTTTTTATAAGTCTGGTTCTGTTCTCGCTGATGTTAATGGCAAGCCTCCTCTAGATTTCAACCAGAGCTGAATCATACACTAATTGCGTTGTGTGCTGTTGTATACAATGGCCCAAATTTATTGAATTCATGTCCATGTCTGCCATTTTAACACAATTAAATATTTATCTTGCTTAGGTGCCAGAAGTATGTGACCTGGTTTTTGCAAAATTGGTTTAAAATTGTGTGCACATTGCTAACTGTGCGTCAAAATATTTACATCTAGTGGTAAATTGTTCCAACTTTTCTACTCAGATATACCATCTTGCCCAGCTCAGCAAAGGTAATAATCCCTCATATGCTCCTCTTTTCTGAGAAAAAAGTTAGATTTTTTCTTTTACTACAAATCTCCCTGATGCCTTTGTTAAGAAGTGAAATATTCTTGCAGAGTTGCATTTGTGTGTTTTTGTTAACAGTGTGCTTTTGCTGTGTCCAGCATAAATTTTATTATGTCCACCATAGAACCCAAAGTCAGCTCTAATTTGGATTTGAGATTACTTATACTGTTTAATTTTCTCAGGAAGTTATCTATGCTGTGGGGGAGTACTGCTTTTTAGGTACTGGATACATGCAAAATGCTTGTTTTTCCTATTTATTTCTTTTACTCTTTTAGTGTCATATTTTTACTAATACCTTTTAGAAAATACATCTTTTTACTTGGTCTGTGTTACAAGGTTGGGAGATCTGTTTGTCTTGAATCATTTACCACTCCAATTACTTCTGTTTAGTTACTGCAGAAAGTATCAATTATACTTCAAGGTAAAAAATTATCTTGTCACAAAGCTTCTGAAACATCAGCAGTGCACCTGTGATTTTTATTTGGTGTCTGCAAGCCTTACTAAAGTCCATTTTAGGAATATCAGCACTTGGTGGAACTGAGCTCTTGCTCTACAACATTGTTTTTTCAGCCTCATGTATTAACTATGGCAGTGGTGAAATAGCTAAAATTATGTGCACTCATTCATTGTAGAGAGCAGGTAAACATTAAAATGCATCTGCTAGTTTTCTGAGTTCATAGAAGTAAATTTACCTTGCACTTGGATTGGAGCAGAATATGTAATGAAAAAATTATATAGGCATAGGAATATGCCTTCTGCTGACATTTATCTAATCTGCCTAGTCCAGCACTTGAGCTCTAGTCTTCCAATAAAACTGAAAGGCTTACATGGAAAGATCTTCAACCAGTTTTCTTGATTACACATGGTTTGCATGGCAGTATGTGGTAACAGACCTTTCCCAGTTTATTTCCTGCTGAAATAGTCTGTAAATTTCTTCGTATTTACTGGATTTTCCATTCACATAACCAAACCTTCTGTGAACCCTTGCATATGTTTTATTCTACAGTTTCCAACTGTCCTGCTCAGAAACTTCTATTGGAAACTAATTACTACAAACGGTGGCATGGTCTCTTGACTATGTTTACTTAAAATAGTGATACTTGTATGAAAATGTCTTGTTTTCTTTTCTGGTTTGCTTGATGCTATTTGATTTGTGTATGGGGTTTTTGGAATCTTTTTTATGTCTAAAGTAACCCATATCTAAAATTGAAACATTTCTTTCCAAGACATATATATATATATATATCTTTTGTTGTGAAGAGCTGGAGTGGTGAGACAAAAATGGTAGTATTTTGTCTTGAAGAGGATTATCTTGAGAAAAATTGAAGGATGTTTAAACAACCTCTTGCTCTCTTTTAAAACTGACCTACATTCTTTTCTTCTCCTCATCCAACTCTTGCTGAAATAAAGGTTAATATATTTCTTGATTTAAATTTAGCATTTTTCTAAAGAGTAATATATTTTCATAATAAAGATTTTATACTCTAAAGAGATAAGAGCATTGTATCTTAAACTCAGTAGTTTTATAATTTAACATATATAGGTTTGGGGTTTTTTTCCCTTGAGGTGGAAAGCAAGTTCTGATCTGTTATTTGTATTTCTCAATAGGGAAGTACAGTATCATAAAATCATAAATGCATACATTTTTTGAGACCAGCCACATTTTGCTGAAAACTCTGCCAAAATTTGTGTCAGGGTGGACTTGGACACTACAGGTCTGGAAGGTAGCCCAAAATACCCATTTTTCCCACACCTTATGAGGTGAGGGAAATCTTGTTGCAGAAGAGACTTCCATCACTCTTACTCAATCCTGCAGGATGGAATACAGATCAGAAGTAGACTACACAGATTTGGTGCTGACTTCCAGGAGGAATTTATCTTCCATTTGGTTTTAGTTGCAGTAGCTTCAAACTTCTCAGCACAAAGAGAAGGCTTGTCAGGAATGGATTGTGCTTCTCCCATCAAACCCTCTGGTCTATGGAAGACACTTCTCTCATTTTGCCTGACTTTTTTTTTTGTCAGGTTCAGCTGAAAACAGGAACCTTTTGCTTCAACTCTAACAGAAGTTCCCGAGTTCACAACTCCTGGTGGCCAAGGATTTTTTTCCCCTGGATGTGTAAGAGAATTCAAATGAGAAAGTGAGCTGTGTTAGAATTTATAAGGTTTTCGTTGTGTAACTTCGGTTACGTCAATAGAGTTCTTTTAATATCCGATATGGGGATGATAGCTACTGCTCCTAGCTGTTGTGTGCCTGTTATATTTTCAGATTTATCATTTGTGCCAAGGATTGGATTCTTACATGCTGTATGTTGAAATATTTTTTAAGAAGTATTAGAGGCAAAGACATACAAAAGCCAGAGCATTGTGATAAGCCTAGTGCTGAAGGATGTTAATAATTGTAAAGGCACTCTTTCTAGCTGAAGTTAGCACAGAGTCCATCATGAGCTTTTGAAATGCAGAGATGTGTCAATTCGAAATAGTGTAATTGATGCAGCACAATGTGGTGCTCATGAACTGACTCTGGATGTTGACAGAAGGTGCTGTTAGGAGATTTGGAGATGATCCAGGGGACAAACACATTATTATTAGAGATTAGCTGACAGAGGTATCATTCCCACCTGTTTAGTCACCATGACATCTGTGAAACTGTGGTACAGCTTGCAATGCAGTTGCAGCTCTTCTCTCCAGTATTGTTTTAAACTTAAGACTTTCTTATGCAGAAGTACTGTTTTTAGATTGTGGCTTTGTTGTTTGTTGGGGTTTTGAATTCCTTTTGTTTGTTTGTTTTAACAGCATGTTGTGTTATTAAGGTTGCTTCAGGGGGCTATTAAACCACTGAGCTTCCTGAAAAGTTTTATTTCTATTTTATTTTTTTTTTCTTTTATTTTTTTCCTTTTTTTTTTTTTTTTTTTTTTTTTTTATTCTGCAGACTTTGGGCATTAGCAATCTTGTTGCAGTGTTCTGGTACATTTCAGTGCATTAGTTGCACAACTCATCTGGCATGGTTTTGCTGGCAAACTGGGTTAAACAGAGGAGATGAATCAAGCAATTTTTTAGTTTTGGAGGTTGCAAGATAAAGACTGAAAAGGTTTTTTCTTTTTAAGATAACTGTAAATCATGAGCAATATAATGATTTATGACTGCTTGTAACTATTTAACTTAAATATGGATTGATTTTTAAACAACAAATACTGTGGTATTCATTTTTCTCTTGGGTTTCGCTTTTTTTTTTAGATCAGGGAGGGAAATCTGATCGGAGGGCTTGAAAGACAGTGGAGTCCAGGAAACTGAGAAATTAAGTACCACTTTGTTTAGCTAGAGGTTGTAAAGATCATCTGTGGAACAAGTACTATGGATTCAGGCTACTTTTTGCATGAGGAATTTGAGGTCTTTGAAATATATTTAATAATTTAGTCTTCAATTAACTCTTGCCATTCTCTCCTAATCCCTGGTGACGAATCTCTGTAGAAAGTGCCTCTATAAGTATCGATGTTCATGAGTGAAGATGATGAGGGTCCAAGGACAAAATATATTTTTACTACTAGAGAGAGTGTGTGGTCTAGCTGACAGCACATTGGCTAAAGCAGTGTGGATTCTGATTTTTGAAAGTTCATCCTCTGAAGAAGCAGCTTAGGTACCATATTGTTGGAAAGTAGAACCATCCTCAGAACCCTCTTTAGGTCCAGAAAACTTCAGCTAAACTAAGACATAAAACCATTATATCCTCTGCTTCTACTGCTAAAACTGGATTTGTTAAAATGTGTATCAGTGTGGGAATTCAGACCCAGATTTCCATCCATAATTTCAAGATGAAGTCACATTCCACTCCCTGTAAATTGTCTGGAGACTGATTGATCAAAATTATCAAAGTAATTGTAACCATCATTGTTTTCCTGCTGATTTTTGGCTGTTCCTAGGCACTGAGCAGGTGTTTGAATTGAACTGGGGTTGTCTTGGTGATTAATGCAGTCTGAATAGTCAAAATTATTAGTGATGCAACACTTGACATTTTTTTTATTTTTTTATTTTTTTTTACAGAATCATTGAAGTTGAAAGGGACCTCTCAAGATCATCTAGTCCATTTTGCTTTTGAACTCTCCACAGATGCATAGTTCACGGTGTCTTGGGGCAATTTATTCCAGGGTTTGGAATGTCTGCCTAGAGAGGGGTAAAAACGAAGTAATTTCTGGAGTTCAGCCTGTCTCACCTCAGGGCTCATCAGTAGTTTTAGAACCTATATTGGTCCAACCAAGACAGCATGAACTGTCTATGATATCATGAACTGAGCCCTATAACATGGCTACAGGACCTTTCCATAATGAATAAAAGTACCCTTTTAGAAGAACTTAATTTAGAAAAGTCGTTCCCATTCAGCATTGAAATGACCAGTGATTAGAGTACTCTTGCAGGGTTGGAATTCCGATTGTCAGTCCAAATCTACCCCATTCAAACTCTGGACATTGGAGTGAATTACAAGACCTTTTGACACGTGGCTTTTCTTTATTTTCCAGAAACAACATGAGAAAGCAATAAAAAAAATGAGTATTTCTCATTAGAAAGTTACCTACATTTTTTTAAGAACAGTACCTAACTGCTATATATATAACCTCTTATTTATATATGTAAGAGATTTTTGGTATGAGAAGAAAAAGGTTACATGAAAGAACATTTAGTTTGCATTGTAGAAAATGCAAAATATGCATGTGAAATATTTAATCACTATCAGAGAAATTGCAAGGCATGATTAAATCTGATGGCCACAATGAACAAGGAGAATTATTATTTCTGCTAATCTCTAAATGAGAAGATATAAAATTTAAAATGTTTAAGTCAGCTTTGATTTGAGAGAAATAAATGTTGAAGAGTCTTTTGCAGGAAAATATGTGGAGTCTTTAGATAGTTGCAGATATATTGCATCAGTTTGCATTTGCAAAGCTGGATTTTTCCTCCACTGTTTGAATGGTGTAATGAATTATCACAATCTGACTTTTAACCTGAAGTCAGGGAGTTTCATGTTTGGGTCTCTAAACTGAAGCAATTCTCCTGTCAGTGTTTCCCAGGTAAGGATGGGGTGCC
Organism: Vireo altiloquus; assembly: GCA_013396875.1. NCBI lineage: Eukaryota > Metazoa > Chordata > Aves > Passeriformes > Vireonidae > Vireo > Vireo altiloquus. Next base: position 631,768 of record VZRF01001132.1, on the reverse strand, counting down.
TAAATTGTCAGACAAGCTGTAACAAATCTGGCTGTGTTTGGCACTGTTTCAGTGCTAGACATGATACTAAAACATGCGCATCTTGATAAGATGTTTTAATGTTTCTTGTGTGGTGCTGCCTTGGTGACAGCAACCAAGTGGTAGTGATGTGATTTGCTAGTGCAGATGACCTGCTGGTGGTCTAACCCAAATTTGACTTAGTTTTGCTCGAAGTATGTCGGTAGTCACTTAAAATGGCACCAATTGCTTGTGATTTCTCCACTTTAATGTCTCTGCTTCATAATGGGAGCTGTTAAATAGTCATGTTAGAGATAGTTACATACAAAAGACTTGCATTTTCTTTCTAACAGACTGATACAAAGAAATTGTTGATGACTGATGCTGGCACAAAACACTAATTTTGATTTGAGGTTTGTTGTGGCAAAAGAGCTCTGGCTTTGTTGGACTTTGCCTGCTTGTGTGGGTGTGTATGTGTGTATGAGTATGGATGAAAGTACATGAATGTGTTTTCTGAGCCTTTTCCTGTGTTTAGTGTCAATAGGATTCTTGAAATAATTTAAACCGTTGTCAGAAGGCCCAGTCTATAGAGCAGGATCTGCCCTAGGTACACATTGGTGGTTCTTGTCACCCATTAGTTTGATAAGAGAAAATATATACATATGGAAAAAAAATTTTCCATGTAACGTTGGTATTTTAATTGTGAAACACTTCTTGTATTTGTCTCTTACTTGTTTAACCTGTAAGTTTGAAGTAGCATATGGTGCCTTAAATTAGTAATGAAAATATACCTGAAGGAAATTAATTCTGGGATAGAATTTGAACAAAGAGAACCAATTGCTGTGTTTTTCTTAAAGAACTGGGTCTAGGTAGGTCTAAGGAGAGAACAATAGACATCTTGGTTAGGGAGACAGAACCTGAGGAGCTACAATGTATATTCAGTTATCAGAGGAAAGACCACAGCAGTTGGATAAAAGAGGAAACAAGGGACAAAATTAATTACTGTTATTGATTGTATTTTGTAGTGCCTGGAGGGCTCAGCTGAGGCAAGGGTGCCACTGTGCTACTGCACAGCTGTGCAGTAGTTGTCTGAAAGAGCAGAGGAATGCTGAGAGGAGACGAAGGGACTGGGAAATGAAGTAGTGGGCCCAGGAACACAGGGAATATCTTGGGGTTCATTCCGAGCTACCTCTGGATTCACGGTCAATTCAAATACGGAGAATTGGAGGGCTTTGAAAATGAGGACACACAATGCAGACATTATGTGGGAGGACACTGGAAGTCAGTGCAGAGATTCACGGCCTAATGGACAGAAGAATGAACAAAAAAAGGTGAATTTATTTGCAACTTATTCAGTGGTTATCAGAAACGTGAAGACATCTTTGTACTAAATGTATAATACTGCTAATAATAGCATAGTTGGAAAAAAGATACATCGCAGTTATTGAATTGAAGGTTCTAAATTGTGGCCTGATTGTTTTGAAATAGTGCCTGGTCTTTAATGGTAATATTTAATTTTAAAGTAGAATGCATCATGATTTCTGTGTTCATGTCATATCAGAATAAAAAGACTGGGAAGCAGTTCTTTTTGAGAAGGTATTCTTAAAGGAAAAATTGAAAGGGGGGACATGGCAATTATTCTAAATAACTGCATAGCCAAATACTAACTGTAAAACTGTAAAATGCATCCTAGAAAATTAAAGTGTTGAGCCCTTTTGTACTGAGTGGTGTGAGAGCATACACATCCTTACATAAAATAATATTTGAGTAGTATTTTTTGTTTTAAATGAGCAGAAATAATAACAAATTTATTCATTGAACTGTTCCAAGTTTCAAGAGTTAATGGATATGCTTGGTCTGCTCCATCCATGTACTGCAAAACCTGAAAGAAAGTTTGGCATCTGTATAATCTTTATGAGTGTACATGCCATGAGTTACTTCTTTTGATTTTGTATATCCATTAGAAGAAGGAAGGTAGGCTAACAAGGTGCTCTTGGACGTAGGATGACCATCCTTAATCATGAAGACATATGCAATGAGAAAGAAAGGTCCTTAATGCTAGCATAAATTAAACTTTTAATTTGGACTCTAAAATCCTGAATTGTATTTAGCCCTCGTTTTCCCTCCCTGAACTTCAATATATTATCATTTTGTAGAAAATTCTGGATGAAACTTTTTGAGTGAGGGTAATTAATTCTTAAAATCTGGCTGTTCTGTCTATTCTGTGAAAATATAAATAATTTGGTTTGATTTTTGGGCTTTTTTATTTGTTTGTTAGATATTGCGATTTGTTACTACAAGCAAAATAATGAAAGAACAATGAATTAATAAGACCTTATGGGTTTTGTATTCTGGTGAATTTGTAGTTAAAAATTTGAGTAAGGAAAATGTTCAGTGGTTTAACAGAATGGATTTCTTTAATTTGTGGAAACTACTTTTAATAATATTTGCACAGCTCAAGATTTTCAGGTTTTGTTTCAGTACACTTCAAGGATGGTCTTCTAGTCAGATCCTCTGTCTTCATTTTCCTAGTCAAGTTGCTACACAGATGTCTTCTCGAGGTATTTCTAGGTTGTGAGAAGAACAAAAGATGATTTTATTGTTGCCAGTAAGTCCTAGAGAGAACCAAGGCTGGCATTTTCACTGGATTTAAATGACTCACCTGGAACTGGAATGCACATTTGTACTAGGGAATAAAAAAGGTGAACAGAAGCAAAGACATGCAACCTGTAATATGTTGTTTCTAAAATGAACAGAAATACCATTTGAAGATGGAGTCTGAAGATTTAAGCAAAACAGGGATGTCACTCAGCATGCAGTACCAACTGTTTTCAACTTATTTAGTATTCAAGAGCATAGTTGCAGATGACACAGTTAAAATGCCTTACATAAAATTGCCAAAGTATTTAGTTCACGTCAGGTGATGGAAAGATGCTATAAAAATAGTAATAAAAACTATTTCCAGTTACTCTTACCGGTTTATATTTTTGTGGGTTTTTTCTTTAGTATTTTTTTTTTTTAAAGATCCCTTCTGTAGTCTTAAAATATGAAAGTGATGCCTTAAAAGGAATAATTAAAAGAAATTATGCAAGACTGCACTTTTAACTTGTGATTTAATGCCAGAAGTTTGTCTTACTCAAGAAATGCAAATTCCAGCCTAAAGCAGACATTGCTATCTGAAAGGAAAGACTATTCTAAAACTCTTAACTCTTGCTAACGTACTGTGTTTCAGAAATCTATTTATCATCTACACATCAGTGCTCCCAGAGAAATAGGCTAGACTGCTTTTATCCTTACTAGCAGTGCTTTTGTGTGCTGTATTTATGTATTTACTACAGATTACATAACAACTTAAAAATAACTGAAGGAATAACTGAAGGTCAAGGGGTACATTTAGTTCAGTATTTTATCTCTAGTAGCAGTCAATAACAGAAAGGGAAGAGGACAAGGATATACTTTCCCTCTTTCAGTTGTGTGCTGTCAGCCTGCAGCAATTTGTGTCTCGAAGGAATTAGTCTCAGGCTTGGTGACACTGAATTTGGTAGCAAATTGAGTTTTTCAGCTGCAGTGGATATTGAGTGGGGAAACGTTGCTTTTTGTTTGTTTTGAAGCTACTGTGTGCAACTTTTAATCGATAAACCCTAGTTCTGGTACTAGAAGGGGCAGTGAATCATAACTGAAAATACTACTACATGCATTTGCAGCTATTGTAATTTTTTTGTAGGCTTATACAAAAGGTTCAGTACTTTTAAAATCTGTTGCTCAGTCAGATTCAACTGTTGAAAAAACTATGGGGTTTCTTTTAGCAGTAACTGGGGTTCTTTGTGGTTTTTCTATGATCTCACATTCTTCATCCACTTTTTCCTTTTTGTAGTTCTTAATTTGTATGTTTGTGGAAGGATTTGCAATTGCAGATTATCTGACTTTTTATAGTCGTGGGTCCTAGCAGTTGCATCTGTGTGTAGCCTGCATTCTGGGGTACTTCCTGACTCTTTCTAGCAGCAGCAGCCTGTTTGCCTCCATTAGTGGCTATTGGGAAAGGTGTCTGGGGAATTAGAAATATTGTCAAACATGCTTATGGTTTTCACCTGAAGGGATATCATTGCTACTTGCTTACTGTGTTTTCATTGCTGTGCTGAAATCTTTTTCCTCGTGGATGCAGTGCTACACACTTTCATCTCTGCCTCCTGAAATGGGGCTTGTGTGGCTGGGCTCAGTGCTGGAAAGCCCCCAGAAGCATTGCTGGGAGTGCACAGAGAGGGCCATGGGGGCTGATGTTGCTCAGGCATCAGAAAATTTCTGTGCTTGGGCAGAGAAATCCAGTCTGCTGTAACAGAGTGAGGGGTGAGGATCAGAGTGCCTCAAGTGAAATGGTATGGACTAAGCACCAATATATTTTCTTGGGGCTCTAGTTTCTGACCCTCTCATTTGTCCTTTTGAAATGTTGCTGCTGTCATGGATTTAAGAGAGATGTGGTTGAGTTGGAGCTTAATAAACCTGAAGTTGAGATGTGCAGCTCTTTTTGGCAGGACAGCCTAAGCAGTTAACAGCGGCTGGGGTCGGATAGTCATGGGCAATGCTGTAGCCAAATGGAGGATCAGGGTGGGATCTTCCATGGTTACACAGGCTGCCTGTTTTGCAGTGCAGGAAAAGAGATCCATCCCTTATTATCCCCCGGTATGCCTGTATTGTGAGGACTGGCAGGATGAGAAGGGATTCAAACTCTGACCTTCATGCATGTGTAGGTGAGCAGAGCGGATAGGGAACAGGCGGTGGATTATGCAGTGCTGTGAGGGGACAGGCAATCTGTAATACGTAGCCACAGCTAAATGCTCACCCTTTAGTCAGGATGGAGGACAAACTTAAACTCTAAATGCTTTATTGTTAAGGTAAAAAGACAAAATCAAGTCTCTTACCCATCCTGTGTAGTTTTACAGTAATGGTACATAGCAATTATGTCTTATCTTTGAGTGCTGGAAAGTGCCAGTGCTCAAAGTAAATCTTAGAGGTGGAAAATAATTTTTTATCATTCCAATATCTGCAGTTTGTTTAAAAAAGCAACCAAGCAAAATGCGAACAGCAGTATGGGTATTTTTAATTTTACTTCTATTGTAAAGAGTCAGTTGAACTATAAAGTGGATTTTTTTTCTTTAAAAGGAACTCTGAAAGATTGTTGAATTGATTAATATGCTAAGTGGCCTGCTGTCTTGAATTTAACAATGGTAAGAAATAAGAATTCCATTAAAACTAAACATTAATAGTTATTGCTCTTCCATATGCTTAAATTTAATTGTGATGAGAACTTCCTCCCAGTCAAATATTCACATGAAGGCTCTTGAAGCTCCCAGTGTGAGGTTAGAAAGACAGTGAGATGAAGTCAATGTCCTCAGGTAGCAAAGAAAATGATACTGCATCTGCTGTTTCTCCTTTTCCATCTGGGCAGCAGACATGGTTTGCAAGTCCCACAGTAAAGATTTAGGGAAGAGAGAAAAAAACCAGCTGTGCATTGCAGATGAAAGTGTCTGTAAGTACAAGGATGGTAACCAAGTGGTGAGCATCTTTGAGCTTCTGAAGTTCTGAAACAGGTCACTAATTCTTACCTTTCAGTGATGGCCCTCAATGCTTGGAGATCCTGAGGGATGAAAACTGAAAAATACAAGGTTGGCTAAAAATACAATTTCAGGCAGAAAAATTGTTAACTTTTAAATTTCCATTTAATTATGATTTTAAGAAAGTCATGTTTTTAAATTTTGGTAATAGATCCTTTTTCTTATATAAGATTTAAGATTCTACAGAGCACCTCTGTTCCATTTTCAAAAGCAGTATTTACTGGAAAGAACACATTTCATTGTCATTTAGGGGCAAGAAAAAGTGCACATTATTTTTAATTATGAAGTTAGAAGAGCAGAAAGGTCTTCAACTTTGGCCTTGAGGGTGTTATTGTCATTTGAGATTTGGTTTTTAAAACCAAACTTCTTGTTTTGAAACTGAGAATTATGAATTATGAGAAGCCAATAACTTGTTTCTTTTTTTTTTTTTTTTTTATTTTAACTTACTGGGCTGTGTATTTTTGTAGATGGGAGGAATATGTCCTTGAGGGATCATAAGCACTCCCCTCCTCCCCAATAGATGTACTACTCACATCCTTAGGCTAATAGGGAGAATGATGCATTTACATTACTGCTTCATTTAAACAATAACTGTTGATAAGAAAGAAATACTTCATTCCCAAATGGCGTCTGCAGTATTTAAAGGTTTGGCAAGTTTTCAGGAGGATAGGCATGAATTCAGCACTAAACTGCTGCTGCTTCTGTGGAAAACAATGAGCTGTGTCATTTGATCAGGGACAAAGTGGCTACTGAGCAGGAGTGATTTCGAGGAAGTAGCTTTTAATAATAAAGAAAAAATACAATTTCCCATGTGAAGCCATTCCCATAGCTTGTTTGTAAAGTAAATAATGTAGTGCATGTGTGAGGGTGAACAAACAGAAATGAGTTGTAACCAATGCAGTCACTGTCTGTTTCCCTAGAAATCCTCTTTTTTCCGTCTTGCTGCTGCTGGTGTACTTGCCCACTGGTTTGTTATGTGGAAACACCTCCGTGTATTCCTTTGCAGTCCTCCTTGTATAAGAAGCACATAACCTTTTTTTCTCTTTTCTTTTTCTTCTTTTTCCTCCTCAAAGAAGTCATGAAGTACTCTGTTGCCTCTATTAAACTCATGGGAAGAATGTTGCATGAATGAATGGAGGTCAGATGTTACTCTATTAATTATCTGTTTTTCTGGTCTGATCAGGCTTGTACTGTTCAGTTTTACTGTATACTGTGTCCTGGTTCTGGCCAGGACAGGGTTAACATTTGCAGTATCCAGGAGAGGGCGTGGATAGGACCCAGAGGTTGTTCTGTAGCACCTCACACATTGCCAGGGGTGGGGGAAAGGGTTCTGGTCTGACGAATAAGCTTCGTGGTGGAGGGAGCTGAAAAATCCGGTATTTTTCTATTGTCAGGGGGTTTCTCTGTGAATTTTTCTTCTCATGCCCTCTGTCATCAGCATTTTTGCTGTTTCTGTTTGTTTTCTGATCTCATTGCTGTTTCCAGTAAATTGTTCTTACCTTGACCTGTAATCTTTGCCTCATGTGCCTCCAGTTCTCCCCTCCATTCTACCACAGGGGTGAGAGGAAGGGAAAGGTGGAAGAGCTAGAGAAAGAGGCAGTGTGGCTTGAACAGTTTTGGAGGGGGCACTGAACTGGGTAGAACCATTCCTAAACCCCAGCATCCTAGGACAATGTAATAGAGAAATTTTGACATACTGCTCTGAACTGGGCTAAGTATCCCTGGATTTTGCTCAACGAGAAGCCGGTGAGACTTGCATTTTGTATCTTGGAGAGAAACAGTTTTGCACTGAGGCTTTTGCTGTGTAATCTTCTCTGAGATTATGGTATCTCAGAACTATCTGACACTGAAGGCTCTCACTGATTTTTACTGGCAGCTGTAGCTAACATTTTTTAAAGTCAAATCCTGAATATGTATTATCTGTCTAAAAGTGGTTATGGTAGACATAGTTTGCCATTTCTGCACTCTTAAACTGCCTATATTATCTCTTGAGCTTATTTTTCATTCTTTCTGAGAGTTCTATAGCACCTATCTTTGAATTGAGACACATCATAGGTTTGGCTGTGGTTGTTGGAGCTTGCAGAGCCCACTGCTGCTCTTTGGTCTCACTTCCCATATTAGCACAAGTCAAAGTTTTGCCCAGTGATTCCACTCTTCCGTGATGTCCCTCCAAGACACATGACAGGTCATCTTCTGTGTCTAAGGTTGAATATTCAGTGACTACTCTTAAGTCCACTGGAGAACAGCTAACACCTCTTTGAAAGCAAAGCCCAAACCCCTAAGCAGCTAATATTCTGTTATGAATTTGTAATTTCCTTTGACAATATGTTCCTGCAGCTATTTACCCTCACAATTAAAATCCATGCTTTCTTTTCCTATGACTTTTTACCCCTAATTTGTCCTCTAGTGATGTCTAATTAGCAAAAGACAAATTTAGAAGGCATTTATAACCTACAATGATGTAGATGCTTGCAGTCTTTCTGTGAAATATGTCAGCAGTCTCATTTATACCTTTCTCAGGTTTAGTTTTATTTCTGTGTGGAGCTGTTTTTTCCATGCAGTGGCTTCACCATAAATTATGTTCAAATAGACACAATCATTTCCCATATCCTTTATTGTATGTATATCTCAGCTGCTTTCAGAAATTTTTTTCTACCTCAAGATTTTGTAGTAGAGATAGTTTGTCCTTTAGAACAATCTCTAGTTTTGATCCAGGTATAAATCAAGGTTTGGGGCAATTTTGTTTTTGTCCTGTAATTATTGTGCCAACTAACTTTTTATTTTTCTTATATAATTCAGTAATGGTTTATTTTAACTTTTTTGTTTCCTCACATAATGCAATGATTTATTTATCATTTAATTGCTGTTATAATTTTTTTCTCAAATAAGTATCAGTGATGTATTATTTTAATTTTTAAAATCTGTTTAATTACCGACAAGTAAATAGGATTATGCTGTGTTTCTTTTCTTTACTGGTTTATGTCCCTCAGATTGTTGACATTTTCTGTTTACCTGGAATAAATAAGTTATCATTTATGTATTTCAGAAAAAATGCATAATGTGGTTTTTATCTTAAAAGTGTCATATCATCTTTCAAGAGCAGGGTGCATCAGTATTTCTGCAGGTGTCAGAATGTGCCAACACATTCAGTTTGGGTTATGTAGCATAGTAAAAAAAAAAAGTAGGGTTTTTTATAGTTGTGTGACTAAATAAATTTTATTTAGTTATTTGTCCTACAGATCTCTGCAACAATCAATCAACTCCTGTTAAAGCCTGTGGTATTGATTTTGATTTGTAATATCACATGCAAGCCTGAAGGCAATGTGGTGGTGACATGCTGAATGTTCCCCAGCAGTGCCTGTTAACAGAGGCAAGTCCAGGAAGGCTGGAAACTTGTTCAGTTTTCAATTTTTAGGTGCACTTTTTTTCCACAGTTGGAATGTGAATGAGCTTATAAGAGTTGGTCTTGCACTGTATATTTAGATTTATTAAGCCTTAACATTTTTATTACATGAATGATTTAATAAATTCATTCACGTTGGAGATTTGTTTTCTGCTGTTGCTTACATAATGGAGATCTCTCATAGTTCACCTCAGTGTGAAGCTCCCAGATGTGCAGGAGTACTTCTGCCTTGTGTCAGTTGGGAAAAAAATGTATAGTGTGTATGGGGGTTGGGTACATTTGCAATTTGTCCTTATGGGCTAACTTAAAATAAGGTGCATGCATATGTACAGTGAAGTTGCTGAGGTTTAAAATATGCAGATCAATATAGTCTTCAAGTTTTTATTAGGGAATTGAGCTAGGCTAGGGCTGGAGAAGTGGCTTGAAATCACAGTAATGTAAAGGCACCTTTTCGAGAACTGTACCCTTTGCCATGGTCATCTTTGGACTTGTACTGTGCTTGGTTTATCATTAATTTTTCAATTTCTTTCATTTTCTCTTGTGACCAGGGCATATAGCATGGCTTGAGATCAAAGTGCCAACGGCATTCTGTAGTCATAGACAGGATCAATTATGTAGTGATTTAAATTTTGTGAAGCCCTTCAAAAGAGATTGAAGCAGAGAAATTCTTAGACTCTTCTGTCTTAAAACCAATAGTATATTCATAAGCTACTTTAAATTTTACAAAATGGTAGTGTTATCAGAGCACCTCTTTGCTGTGTCTCATGATGCTGAGCCTTCACTGTGCCTGAAGTTATTTCTCTCTTTGCTGCCCATGATGTCAACAATTGCTGTACTAAGGCTGCTCTTTTAGGTGGAACTCAAATGTCCTATGGCATGCACTTCCTCTCTCCGGGGAGACAAAGATGTCTGTCTTCACTGGAAAGAGCCTTTGTTTGCTTAAGTGACAAGCCAGTGCTGTTCAGCATTCTTTGCAGTGTGTTTCAGCAAAGGATATGCTTGGTGTGGCTTCCCACCCAGGCTGGATAAAAATCAGGCTTCTGCCTTCAGGTCTTGGTTTCCAATGCAGTTAGCTGTATTAGGGTTTGTCCAGGTTAGGTGCTGACATAAATGAGGATGGTGGTTTTTTTCCTCCTGTCAACAAATATTAAACCAAGAATGCCGGAGCCTTGGGCTGACTTTGCCGTGGTTCCAGGCATTATTGTGGGGTATGATGTTGGAATATACCCTGTTCTGAGACTGGATTTTCCAGTGTTGAGTCCCCCAATGACAAGGACAGAGGAGGCAGATATACTGCAGCATGGGTTGATGCTGTTCAGATTTGATTCTGAAGTCTGACTATTCTTAGGTCTGTCAAATTTCCCTGAAGTACTCTGCATAAATTAGCATGAGTGCCACTGAGGGTTTCAGTGGCGCTTTGAGAGGTATTTTTCTTCTTTTCATAATGAAAACCATTACACATTTAACCAGGTGTTAGGCATTTATTAGGCTTTATCTTATTGATACCTGGCTCTAAGAAATGAAGAATAATAAAATGAAAAAACTTTAATTAATTCTTGACCAACCATCATTGAAGGCCATCAGATGAGCACTTTTCTTTTAATTGTCTGTCCTCAATTTGATTTCAAGTCTAACCTGTTATTGAAAAAGAAGATTTTCAAATATCCAATTTCAGGCCCCTGAATCTGTTTGAAAAGTTTATTGACATTCTCTGTTGTGACCTCTGTGGGAAGAATAGCAACATTTAGACTGTGTTGTCTGAACCTGGCCTCTGTAGTAGTTGAGCATGCTCTGTTTGCTAAGACACCACAGAATTCAAGAGTAGAGATATTGATTTTAGTTCTCTCTGCCTTAAAACTGCCACAACTTCCAAAGCTGTATATTTCTATTTGTCAGCCCTCAGCTGTCCCAAATCCACAGTGTAAACAAGAAAAATTCAGTGTTCCCATTCTGCAAAAAATTGTGATTTTTCTTCAGTTTTAAACCCAGCAGTGAGTGCATGAACAGGGACATTGATAAACTTGGCATGTCTGTGAAGCTTGCCTGGAAGCTCTTAAAATTTTTCTTCTAAGTCCTTCTGTCAGTGTTAGAATAGGTTGATTAAAAATCAGATTATTTTAAAAATCATGTGTGTGCAAAAAATTGTAAGTAAATTTTCTTTTGCCTTTTTTATTCCCCTCTCCACCCCCTTAGGATGAAATTGCATAGTAGACACATCCCTGGTAGCAGGAGCTACATTTATAGAAGCATATTTTTATGCTTATATAAAGCGAGGACGCATATAAGCTTTTTCATCAACAAAAGCTAATGGTTTGCCTTGCCATCAGACCAACTCACAGCATGCTTGGTTAATTAAATTTATTGCTAACCTTTTTCTTCAAATCCAAAAATTTGGATTAAGTCTTTTCAACTTGGAACTTGAGGATTTATTATTTTCTTTTCAAATTCAGATTGTACCAGATTTTGTCTTGCATCTTAAATCCTAGCTGTCTCTATGAAGTCCAAGAGCTTGACTGTTTGCTCTGAGTGGAGGCCTGGCCTGAATAGTGGGAATTTCAAAACTATGCACCAATAGGGTTTGGTAACTAGAGCTGCTGCTCTTCCACCCCTTCTGTGTGATGCTGAGCACTATTGGGCCAACTTTCATAGATGGCTGTGTTTTCTAGATTATGCAATATGAAATACCTGTACCTGATTCGGAGAAGTGCTGAGTGCTCACAGGTGCAACAGAATCCAGTATGGGATGTGTTTGGAAAGTGTAAATTGTTATTTAATTGTAAGTATTCCAAAAGCACTGCTCCCAGGCAATGCATGTTGGACACTCAAAATTAGTTGGTCCTTTTTACCTTCAGTTGGTTTTCCCTGTTCAAATTATGGCAATGACATTTTACCTTGGAGGTCTCCTGCACGGGATTCTGCAGTGCTTGTGAAGCTGTGAGGTGCTGGAGTGCTGTCCACCTGGCAGGGTATGAATGTGAGATAGGAAATATGCTGGTGGATGGAAATATGTGGTGTTCCATAAAGATGGCAAGACATCGGGGCATGTACTGAACCCCAGAGGCAAAACAATCTATTGAACATCTTTCACTCTGCACTCTTCAAGGCTTCCTTCTGTGGGGGGAAAAAGATATTTGCTCATAAAATTAATTAACAACTACTTTGTAGTTCATATCTGTATGAGACAAAGGATGCAGTGATACTAATTGCAGAAAATCCAGAGGGAATTGTCTAATGCTATGGTAATTGTACACATATAGAGTGGTCCATTGGAGCAGTTATACAGCCATTATGCACAGCCTGGCCCTCTGAGAAGCCTGTGCTTCCTGCATATGATTAGAAGCTCTTATCCCTTCAGTTAATACAGTGCTAGTGCATTGGTCTGCTGTTTTCCTTCTTGCTGCTTTATCTGCAATCTTCTTCTTCATGCCTTTTTAAGTTGTCTTTTCAATCAAAGGCAGGTTCTACATAATTTCCTTTACCAAGGGTGAAATGTAAAATGTACAGTAGCTTGATTTAACTCTGAGAAGTAAAGACATTTATGGGAATTGCATCTCCATGTACATTTGGCAATGTAGGATTGACTTGTGAAAAATTTCTTTCATTCCCTTTCACCTAGTTAGGGACATTAGCATAGCAGAAAGTAAGCGTAGAATAAGTGCAGTGTAAGCGTTTCTGCTTATTTTGCACAAGTGTAAATTTCACATTACAGGGTGCAAGATAATAGAGATTCAAGATTTGTATCTCTTTTATGCAAGTAGCTACACTTCCTTACATCTGGTGTATGAAAATGTGCCATGTATGTCCCATTCCTGGTACTAGAGAACCATGGATTAAATTGTCCATTATTTTCTAGTATTACCAGGTATGGATCCAGCAGTTAGACTTAAAGCCCTCACAGAAAGTGGAAGTTCCAATAGGTTGTACTTATGCTGTGTCAGACAAAATAAACTTGTTTGCATTTTTTAATTGTGGTGGGTTTTCTACTAACTAAAGCATGTTAAACATTTTCTGCAAATTAATATGTGAACCCCCTGCCATTTTCAAAGACAGACTTTGAAAGAAGTACCACTTTTTTGTACCACTAAGAAATGGTAAAATGGATGAATAAAATGAACATTTTGAAGCATTTTGTTACTGTCTAGCATTACTAACATAATAAATAAAATAACCAATTTTATTTCTAGCACAGATTTGGACTAAAAACTAAATAAGAGTCAGTACATGTATTGATTTATGGAGTGATAGACCTTTAGAGATGGATTCGTATCTGTAATATATGCCAAGTGAGACTTCAGGTGTGGAAAAATAGAAACATTAGGTGAACTCTTCAAGGCTTTGGGTAGGGACCTCTGCATTGTCTCTTCTAACAGTCTTTATCTTCAGGAACATGTGGGCCAGGTTTGTGTAGGGGGAAGCTAAGTAAATGGGATGGAATTGAAGACTTTAGCTCTAAGTTCCCTGGTGTATTTTTTTTTTTTTAGATGACTTCCTAAGAAATAAATGTTTTTGAGAACAGTTTATCTGTTTCTATTCCAAACATTTTAGTGTAGGCAAGTACTGTTGTGTATTGTAGCAACTTTTACGCTCCATGAGAGGTTGATAGATTAAACAGAGAGTCTTAGGGGGTTCTTTCTATACAATTAGCTTAGGTCCTCCCCCTAGGTGTTAAAACTGTCAAATTTAAAAAATGTTGTTCTATTTACCCCAAACCAGTACCAGGTGAGGAAGGAAAGTCCCATGGCAAACTAGGAGATTTATAGATTCAATTTTTATTTCTCTCTCTTTTTTTTTTTTTTTTTTTTTTTCCCCCCCCCCACAAACTCCTGGCTACTTTACTGTCTCTTGGAAGAGGTCTTTAGAAATTCTCTGCCTCCAGAGAGCTTGCTTTCATAGCATCTCTAATTTGTCCAAATTGACTCATGTAAAAAAGTTAGCCTTAAAATCTTCTGTCCCATCTGCCAACTTCTCAACATTTTACAGGAAATGCTTCCCAAGAGAATCATTACATTCATCCTAGTGTACTGGTTAAGAGGACTCTGGCTGTCATTGGGATAGTTGCCATCTGGAATGTAGAGAAAATTACTCTCTCTAACATGGTAACTACTGGGATCCTCACTGAAAGAGTGGGCCCCCTTTGTGCTAGGTGATTCATTTGAAAGAAATGAAAAAAAAAGCCTAATTATTGATCTTTAGAGCATGGAATTCACATTTTAGACAGAATTAAATGGATTAGAGATATTAAAAGTAAGGAGGATATAATAATAAAGCAGAACTAGAAAAACTTAGTTTACCACAGAGTAAGGACAGTTAAGAGCAGTCAAATGATTTATTAGATGGATAGTGGTGGTAAGCTTCTTTGTCCAATAAATAATGGGAGAAAACCTCGCTAAATTAAGCAGCTTTTGAATTAATTGCTATTTCACTTGTTCAGATGGTGTTTTTGTATTGGTTTTTTCTGGTCAACCCTGAAGGAATTGTAAAAGCTTCCTGTCTGTGAAGTGTGATAGAGGTTTATGGAGCGAACTAGATTCTAAGCTCTTTATCTATTCTTCAGCACTGTTAACTGCTAGACACTAACTCATTCTGTAAGGGTAGCAAGTCCCTTTATTTACCACCTGTTTCTGTCCTGGGTTTGAGTCCAGCTGGTACCAAGGCTGCAAGAGAGGACTGGAGGAGAGAAGCTGCTGCTGTTGTCAGCAGTGGAAAGATCTGCAGGGCTTCTTGTGAGAATGGGCTCTTAAGCTGGGATTATTCTGGATTCAGTTTTCAGATGGCTTTTGCTTCACTTGGTTTCTGTGCTGCTCAAGTAAAAAACAAGTAGGTAATTGTGTGTTTTTTTACATTAAACTAGAATTTGAATTCTATCTTGTATCTAAGGATGGTCAGGATTAATATTAGTTCAGATACGATCCCTACCAAAAACTTTCCAGGAACGAAGGAAATAGTTACTCTAGTATGTTTTTCCTAGACAATGTTACGTTTTCAGGTTTAGAATGATTAAGCAGAGAAAATATCACTGGGACAATAGGACAGACTTCTCATTATTACTGTTCTTTTGTGTTCCCTGGATCCTGTTTTCAGCAAAATAAATTTGGTTTGGACTTAAAATTTTTTCAAAGAGATTTAATGCTAAACAAAGAAACTTGCTAAGCAGTCTTCAGCATTGCATCCAAAAATGGTTACAAACTTTGAACAGTAAACTGGGTGTTAAATGTCTACTGCTTTTAAAAAATGGTTCTGAGATTTTCACTATAGGAAGAGTTACTTGTTTCCTTAGGAATAAGTATTTTGCCGAAATGAAAAAAATTTCAAAGTTTGTTAGAGCGAGAAGGCTAACATAACTGGTATCTGTAGCCCTTTGAAATGATTTTACTTTATTTTGTGTTTGATGTAGAAACATAAGTAGATTTTCTTCCAACCGTCTTGCCATGTATCCATTTTATCTCTGATACACGATTTTGTCAGGACTCTGTTCACTGATAATTATCATATGATACCTTTTCCTTTCCATAGTTGATTTTCTAGGCCTTGTGACAACCTAATGAAATTCTTCACTGGTGAAAATTCTGAAGGATAATATTCCTTACAAAACCTGATTAACTTCTTTATTTGCTTGTATCGATTTCCTCTATTTTAGAAAAGGACAGGAAGGAAGAGAAATGCTGCTGTTTTCAGTACCATAGAGGAAATACATAGCATATAATAAATGTGTATTGACAGCAGAAACACAGATGTATATCACAGTGGGTGCCGAGAGGGAAATCGAAGCAGCCATTGTATTCTGCTGTGTTACTTACCTGCATTCTTCTTCACCTGAAGGACACTTAAGTTTTCATCCCAAATTCTGCCACATATTTTCCAAATCTGTGCAGCAAGATGGAATAAAATCAGTATCCAAATGAGGACTTCATGTAAGAATCTTACTGGTCGAAATGAGCAAAATTGTACTTGTTAAAAAAATCATTTGGAAGGCATAGGTACAGCTTTTAAGTCTGCAAAATGTGAAAATATCAGAATTTATTGGGTAATACTGTTATTTTGGGGATGGGTTAAACACATCACTATGATATTTATTATCATAGTGATGTTAAAGTCAATCCTCAATTTAGTAATTTACTTCTTAAAAAAATTTTCTCACCCATTGCATCTCATGAGTTTTATTAGTCAAAAATTGCATGCCACTGGAGGGTAAATAGCAGGAACATGAACAGACTTGAAAAAATGGGAATGAAGCCTAGAATTAATATCAGTCATTCTAAGATCTGCCATGTCTCCACAATGAATTGAATCAAAACATTCTTTTGTATGTTCTTGTAAAATATTTATTTCATGGGAAAGATATAATTAATAAAGTGATACAGTACAGCTGTACAGTTTCTGTAGACTTTAGCACTGGGCATGAAGACTTTACAGGATCTCTTTTTAGGGGCCCTTCTGAAAAAGGTTTTCCTATTGTATGAATACATTTCCAGTAGTGTCAACAACATTCTGAAATTTACCTCTAAAATAGCATTATAGACTGTATACACAAACAAATATAAGAATATCTTTGGATTGATGAACCCATCCAGTATGCATAAACATATGATGTTCTTGTGCGAGCATATGTTCATATAAGAATTTCATCAGAGGCTTGTGTCAAGGTAACTGTGGACCAACAATAAATAATTGATATGTTGCTAACTAGTAGACTGAGAATAATATTAAACAGTTATTGAAATGCTCTTCAAACTAATGTGTAATTATGACACCTAAGAAAAGAAAATAATCTGAATTAATTTATTGTGTACAAGTAGTTTTGCAGTCCAAAGCATTCTGGTCTTACTGCTTATATTGGTCCACTGTATAATTTATAAGTGTCAGCCAAATTTTTCAGAAATGAGATATTGAAATAAAAGTTCCTAGCTTCATACTTTAGAGTCTGAAGTTCAAAAGAAATTGAGTAGGCCAGTGGTCCTGTGAAGGATCTACAGAAGATGTTGTGATATTGCTGTCATTGAAAATTGTTGTTTTGGTAGGGCTTTTGTTTTGTTTGTTTTTTGTTTTTTAAGTGGATGCTTTCCTTAAGAACCTTGGTTCTTGATTTAGAAAACCCACTTAGAATCTTACTCAAGGCCCAGTAGGTTTAAAGGGAGATTCTTGAAGCCAGGGTGCACTTCTTGAATAGATGTAATAATAATGATTCTATATGATTCTGTGGAAAGACAGCTCTGTTTTGAGAGAGAGAGAGCTGCTTGCTGATTTGAAAAAGGTAAATGTTAATGCATTTACACCCTTAATGACTGTTGTACAATAGGGATAAAAAATGAGATGAGAAATGCTGAAATGATTCCAGTGTGATTACATCCAAATTATACTGCTCGTTTCTTCCAGAACAAAAAACAATGGCAGGCTAATGAGAGGTCTACTCTTTCTTAATAGAATAAAGCTATTAACCAACTGGTTCTTCAAATTTTTGTTTCTTGCAGTTTGCATCTGTTCAAATGGCATTACAGAGATAAAACCAGTTAGATTCTATTAGCTCCTGAAGACACATAAAAGCCTAAAAAACTCTGTGGATGCAGCTACATTTTCAGTGATGCACTACTTCATCCAGCCTTAGGTCTAAAAAAATAATATGATGTCACTATCTGGGAATTATGTCCTTCCAGCAATACGCTATTTTTTCAAATCCCATCATAAAACTATTTATGGATTATTTGCAGAATTCACTCCTTTATATCAGGTTTCAATAAAGATAATAGCAGTCAGAGACAAGACAACACTAAATGTCTTCATGCAACACTGCTTTTGGTAAGTAAAATAATCTTATCACTTCTAGGAATGATACCGAGCAGGTTAAATTATGGGCAGGTATGCTTGAAGCAGAATGCAAGATTTTACGCGTGTAAGTTTAGCAGTGATTCAAATATTTAAGTCTGCCAGGCTGAGACTGATGTTTTCTTAGTAATATTTGCTGAGGTCGGGAGTGGAGGACAGGGGCCAGGAGGTACCTTTCTTCCCCCTGGGGAACGCCAGCATCTCATCTTGAAATGTTCAAATTTTATGTTTCTTCTTTGGTTATAATAAACTGTTTCAAGGGACTCCAAAACTAGAAGATAGCTTTTGAGGGAGGTAAAGACTGACTTCAGGTGTTTTCCTTTAAATAGGGCTCTGACTGTAGACATACTGGACTGCAAATCCCAATGAAATGCAAATTCAGTACCTCAAATGCAGGGCCTCACTGCTACCTTCCTGTTCTGGTTATCTTGGGTGAGGAAGAGTACTGGAAATCTTCTGTTAATCTTTACATGTGCATACTACCCACTTCTAGTGTGTTTATACCTTGTGCTGGTGGGAAGCAGATGGAATGCAGCCCTCATGACACTCTGTGGTGCAGCCAGATCAGTCAGTAAAATTGCTGAGTGTTGGATGAGACTGGCATGAGGATGAGAGTGAGCTGAAATAAAGCTGAGAAAGCTGAACCCAGAGATGTTACTTGGCAGCGTGAATTGAGGAAGATCTGTTAGGCATAATATCAGATGCTGTGGCCAAGTACTGAGTGCCCTCTGTCAAGTGTGTTCTGAATGTGTGCCTGTGGTGACTCCTACCTGCCCCAGGACTGCAGCAGCAGTGGCCACCACTGTTTCTATTTCTCTTTGGCCAATTGGCCCGTGTCACTGTACTTTGGCAGCACTCTGCACAAGGTCATGCAGTTCTTTTTTGGTGTTTGTTTTTCCAGGTGTTCACTGGGTTTAATCTACAGTGTCATGACGCTTCTTCAAATGGGCAGGGTCTGCACCCTGAGTATTCATATGGTAGGAGATAAAGGATTATTAATCACCCAATTATCTAAATACCTATGAAGAAGCTATAGGCAAGAACAAATGCTGTTTGTTTTTGAGTCTCTTCAGGAGCTCACTGTTCAAGTTCTCATTAGTTTTTCTCCCGAGTATACACTCTATTGTATTTGTTCAGGCGTTCTCCCTAGACTCTCACCAAGAGCTATGTATAACCTAGCAATAAATGTGCTATATTTCATGATGGCTTTGTCACAAAGAAACAATTCACATGAGTTCATGACAGTCAGAATGTGTTGGATAGTGCTTTTCTTTAGGGAAAAATTACAGCATGCCAGTATGTTCCATTTAAAGAATGTGTTTAAAAATAGTAAGTGGTTCTAGACAATTTCCAGGCTCAAAAATAGCAGACATGCTACAGTTTATCTCAGTTTCTAGAGGAACACCATCTGAGTGCTGAACTGAACTTTGGTCAAGATAACAGGGTGTCAGGATTCAGAATAACTAATGATGAGATGAGAAATACCAGGAAAGGTTCTGATTGTTTTAAATATCTTGCTGAATGTGTTGGTGGGATTTGTTTTTTGTTTTTGAACATCATTGCTGTTACAGTAGGTCCAAAAGCAGTATTCAAGTATCCCCAAATTTACTCTAAGCCATAAAGTATCATAGTGATACAAGAATTGTGTTACTAAGATACATCCATTAAGATCACTAATTTTTATACAACGTATGTATCACTGATAGATACAAGAATGAATCTTTTGTTTTCCAGACATAGTCAGTAATTCAGACATTCATTAGAATTCTTTTAGTAAGAAACTGGGAAGAGGTATAGAATTTAAGAAGGGTTCTTTCTTTTTTATTGACTGATTTTAAACTGATAGGTAATATTTTGATTTCAAAATCTCACTGATTTATCCCATTTTTATAGATTATGCACATTGAAAATTCTAGGTTCTCACAACAAATATACAATCATTTTTTTAAAGTGTGTGATATGTCAGAACTTTATTACTGTAGTGTTATAAATGCACTACATATTTTGTTTTGAATTGCAACTGTTGAAGTCATGGTGGTGTCAGATTTGACATAATGTTACCTGTCTGGTGGAGGTAAGCATGAGAGAGAAGAGTGAAAGAAAGTGTCTGTGTTAGAAACACATCGGTTGAATAGTTGAGACTCTTGTGCCTTGTACTTGCACTCTTTTGCTGTCTGATCTAAGCATTTCTCTGGCAACAGCTTTTTCTCTGACAGCAGCTCAGACCTTTGGTGCTTTACCTCTGGTAATGTGAGAACAGGTGTGCATTTGTGTGTGTGTGTATATATGTATATAAATACATATATATGATCATGAGGTAACGTCTGAAGCACTGGGCTAGCAAATGTTACGTACCTTGGCTTCTGTGAAGGCAAAGTGAGTAGCACACTCTTGGCTGCAGTGCAGCAGGCATTTATAATGGCTTTATAATTCTCCTGATAGATCTATATTTCACTGCAATTAGAAAAGTATAGATTGAACTTAATGGGAAGACTTAATTGATGGTTGTGTCAGCATGATCCCCTGGAATCGTCATGTTTTCTGGCCAGACAGGCAGTAGAGATGGAAAGTGGAACCTGTGTGGAACCAGTGGAAGAATAGCTACAATTAGTGGTAACAGAGAGAAGTATGTGGCCTTTGTGCAACTCTGGGGCATGCTAAGTCACTGGAATCTTTTGTGAAGCTTTTTCACAGAATCAATTAGGTTGGAAAAGGCTCCTGAGATCATCAAGGCTGGCCTATGACTGAACACCCCCATGTCAACTGGATCATGGCACTGAGTGCCACATCCAGTTTTTCCTTGAGCTCCAAGGATGGTGACTCCACCACCTCCCTGGTCAGCCCATTCAAAGCTCATTTTGTCAAAAAGTTACACAGTCCTAGTGGGCATTTCAGAAGGGAAAGTAAACACACTCTCTCCCTCTCTTGGTGTATGGAGGTTTAAATTACTTCTTCTTCTATCTGTATCTGTGAAAGCTTATTCTAGGCAACTTGTGCACATATGGATTATTCTACTATTATTCAAATTTTTCTGGAAGTTGTTTTGTTTGGTTGTTTGGGGTAGGTTTTTAAATTATTTTCTCTGTCTTTAGTGTAAATACTTTGTATTGCCTAAGAACCTTGCTGGTGGAAGTGCATAATTGTATATATTAATTATTGCATCTGTTACTAGAGTAGAGTCTGGATTAAGACAATTCCGTCTGTCAGAGGGCCTTGTCCTTTATTATATTCAGATGTTGAATTTTCATTCAACTGACTACAATCACAGATTTCTAGTGAAAATGAAAGTCCCAAACCAGAATCTTCTTTCTTTTATTAATTAAACATAAAACTAGCTGTTTCTGTTCCCTCCATGTTGACTTAAGATATATAAGCAAGAGCATTGTAACTTGAAAGTTGTCAGTTTTACTCTGACATTTGTTGTACACTGGGTCTCTGAAGTCGAAGAGTGTCCAAGAAGCAGTCTTGCTTTTGAAAAAGGCAGAATCATCTACTCGGGAAAGAGATGTGATATTTCTGGAATGAGAAATCTCGACAGAGAAGTTTATACTTACTAGTTAAAGTGTTTGTTCAGTGAAACTGTTTGATATTTGAGCCCTTCTGTGACCTGAGTAGTCTAAAGCTGAAAAGAGAAGCTCAGAGCTTGACCAGAATTATGTTCTTTGGACTACTTCAATGTTTTTTCTTTCAAAACTACCTGTTTTTCCATTTCAAACAAAAAGACTAGATGATGACATATGTCCCTTGCACCCCTTTTTGAAATAGGACTAAATTAATTGATGTCTCTCAGCTTTATGACAGGCAAGTCCTGTCAGTATCTTGTGTCTCACTGCATTCCTGCTGGGAGAGGCAAGGCTCCTTGCCAGGCTAGTTTAGGATTGCCTCCCTTAAGAATACTTCCAGTAACTCTCTACCCTCGTTAGAAACCCCAGCTTCTCTTTAATTGCAGTATTTAGGAATTCTGCTGAAATCAAGAGAGTGATGGCAATGTGCAGATGAATGTGAAATTCTTAGTGTGAAGTTCTTCGTCTTTGCTTGGCTTTAGCCACAGTCTTGACACTCAGTATAGCTAAACAGAAATGAACATTTGAAAATGAGGGAAGATTGATTTGTACAGAGCCTACCTCTGGAGGCTTACTGAATTGTGTCCAATATCCTTCAAAGAAAGGTCTTTGTATTAAAAATCTCTGTAATACAATCTAATCAGAATACATTATGTTTTTATTCTCTTTGCTCTAAAGAGTGAGCAGTAGGAAATTTGGCATTCATGGCTTCTATAGCTTTGAAAAACTCTGAAATTCTTCATGACATCCTTTTTGTACATGTGTTAGAAAACTTCAACAGAAATATACTTGCACAGCATATGTGCTGTAATTTGGCAAATTAGGATTTTTAGTTTGTCACCATTATGAGAGGGATGTTTGTATTAAAAAATTAGAATAAGGAGTTTACCCCTTGGTCATTGAGCATGTGACTCAGTAGGATCTTTCTCACCTCAGAGTACAATGATGCAACTATTTCCAAGATCTCTGTAGGAGTTGCCGTCAGAATTTCAGTATCTTCCTGACAGAACTCACTGAAGTTCCCTATGGAATATTAAGGAGGAGACAGGCTCAATGCAATGTCTCATTGTGCTTGGAAAAAACTTCAGGCAAAGCTGTAAAGCTGTGAGGTCATTTGAGGATTATGAAATTTCTGCTTGAATAAGAGAGAGCCCTGGATTAGTCCCTTTAAAATATAATGGGAGAAATAAGTATCCCCTTGGCGACACTTGCATTCAGTAATCAAATGGAGCTTGAATTAAAGCCCCTCAGCATACAAGTACTGTGAATGCACTAAATGCTGTAGCAAACAGGTCATGCCTCTGACAGTGCTTTTGCTACTGCTTGTAGGGAACCTACTGAGGAATGTCTTAAATTCTCTAAGAAGGCAGCAAAAACTTGGGGAGAAAGAAGCAGTCAACCTCTTGGCTGGGTGTCCTTGTCCTTATTAAAAACTTGCCCTGCTGCAGGGACTGTTCTACCCAGCTCCATTCCTCTTCCCCTGCTGGATGGCTGTGGCAGTGTAGTGAGAAGATCCAGAGAACGGCGTAACACCAATCTATCATTAGTAAAATTAATAGTGTTCGATAACTAAATTAATTAATGCCAAGCATGAGAGAACTTACTGAATATCCCAGGAAAATGAGAAGACTATGACAAAGATGTATGTATCTATATAGTGGCCTCTACTCATTAGTTGCAATGTTAAGAGTGGGGAAGAGGTCAGTTCTGAGGGCCTTCTTGGGTAGAAGATGACTGGATTATGCATGAAAGCATAAAATAGTAAAAAGAGTGTAATGATGATAAAAAGGAATGTATTTTGTTGAGATTTCTGTATTTGGCATTTGCTTAATTTGCAGTAACTTCTTTTAAATTTCTAAATCCTTGTTTAGTTGCAACTTTTGGCAGGGAGAATTCATAATTTTCTTTCTGAAATTATTTTGTGATTCTTGTCCTTCAAAATCAGCAAAAAATCTCAAAACAAAATACAAAACTGCAGATGAATGAACTTGAAATTGATTGGACCACTAAATTTTCTAATGATTTTGAATCATAGCTGAGGAACTTACTTTTCATTCTCCTTCTCTCTAACTCTCACTGCAGACAGAGAATAAAAGAACTAGAATACCAGACATCCAAACTTTTTCCTCTGTCTTTATGGTCTCTGAATTTTGGACACCTTTGTAATGCATGAGGTTGTCAGTGGATAGTAAGGTACGAGGAAAAGAGGAAAAAGTTACATGATGAAGATTATTGGTGAGACAGAGATGAGGAACAGAGTAGGTTGAGAAGAATAGGAAAATGCTGAGATGGGGGAAAAGGAAAATTCTTTGGATGAGATGCAGGTGAAAAAAGGAAGCAAAAGGAAGATAAAGAAGTGAACAGAGATTGGAAAAAAAAAGTTGGAGGAAGCTATTCCACAACAACAAGTGAGGAAGGCTTTAGAAGATAAGATCAGGGCATAGGAGAAAGATAAGGTGGAAGGACTTTCTTTCCTGTGAAGAAATGGATGAAAACAATAAAGAAACTCCACACTACGAGAGAGTGAATGATCCCTCAGTGATTCCACAGCCAGTGTTTTGTAGGAGCCATGTGACCGGGAAAGAGAAACTAAACTAGAGAGAAATCAACACTGCAAAAACAAGAGTTCTTCTGCCTTACAAAGAAGAGAAGGTTGGGAAGAGTTAATGAAAAACCTGCACCACAGATCCATTCTTCCATGTCTGTCTGCACCGTGAGGAGCCTGCGGGCACTCGCAGACACTGCTGTCCCTGCACAGCCCCTCAGGGCTCCCCTCCCACACTCTCCATGTACTGGGACCCCATGTCAGACCCCTGGCCCTCAGCCCCAGCCCAGCCCTGCAGCAGGGTCAGTCTCCAGCTGTCCTTAGCCCTGCTCTGCCCAGCCATGCTCACTGGTGGCCCATATCCCAGCCCAGCTTTTTTGGAGTGACTTTTGGAGTGACTCTGGGGAGGTGCCCAATGTGTGGGGCTGGGAGGTGGGATGAGCCTTGGCTACCAGACCTAGAGGCACACCCCACATGGGGATGTCCCACTGATCCTGAGCCCTGGCACTCACACAGCTTAGTCTTGACATGCACATGCATGGCCTTTGAAAGCCTATTAATTTTTTCTCCTGCTTTAAAGCATGGTGAGGTCAAGCAATGCTGTTGTTGATGCACATGAATTATTGGCAAAATGCTGATTGAGTTGCATGGAACATGTGAGTTGGAGGAGCAGTTTGTAGCACCATATATTTATCAGCCTAGCTAAATGTTTGAATGTAAAGTCGCTTTCCTGGGTCTGCCCTTGTCTCCTAAAGTCCTAAAAGCTTTTCTTATGCTCCCAAAACTGGAGAGGAGTTCTCTTAAAGGAGACTACATTCTACTAGACAGCTGAAGGCTTTTCTTTTGGAGGAAAGTTACTGGAAGCAGTGTTGCTGGTGAGCTATAGGGAGAAAGCAGAAGGCTTGCTGACTGTGCAGAATTACTTTATTTGTAGACTAGAAGTCTATATTTTCTCTCCAAATGGTTTTGTTTCAAACTTTTAGTCTTGAATTTACTTCTTGCTAGTTGGTCAGGCAATTTCTTAACTGTGCTTGCAGTAGTACTCAATTTATCAGTGTACTCAAGATGATAGCTGCAATTATTTTCTTTTAACTCCAGAGCAGAGTGTAAATGGTAGCACAGTTAACAGTTTCATAGTTGGAGAAAACAGAAGTACTTGTGGAAGTGGGGAAATATACTGTACTGCATCTACAGAGAAAATTGTAGCTCTCTTTTTTTTAGTAAAATGATAAAAATAACAAGAATAAATCTTGAGCTACATTCACACACTTGCACATGAAGTGTAGATACAGAAGAAATAGTTCAAATTAGATATTTTAGTTTTTGCAAAGCCAGCACAAGGCATGAAAATCACTTATTTTGTGGGACTCAGTATGAACCAGTAATGGAATGATGTTATGTGGATGGGAAATGCAAACATAGGGTATGTCACAAAAGGTATTTCCAGTAGAAAATAATATTAATATCATTTTATTGTCCAAGAACTGCAAAATTTGATAATGGTTATAACAAAGGGGAGATTGACTTGGGAGAGCTTGCCTTGTTTAGCCTAGGGCAATGCAACTTGAATTGTGGCCTTTAAAAATGTTGAGGATATAAACATCAGGGAGAAATAAGAATCAGTTAATCTTAAAGACAGTGTTGGCATTAAAACCAAAGGGTATAAACTGATCCTGAATAAGCTTAGCCTGAAATTAGAAGATGGTTTCTAATTCTCAGAGGAGTAGGACTTCATGTTGCTCCTGGATACAAAGATGAAGGACAAGAGAGCTATGGTAAAAGCAGACCTTAGCAGGTTGTTTGATATTCTCAGGTGATGTCTGTGATGATAGAAGCGAGGATGGAAACAAAGGCCCAGGAGCTTCCCTGAAGTTTTGATTTTGTTCCTGTGCACATATTCAGATTGTTATTTTACTAGAGATAATCAAAAGAGTTATCGGGAGTACTACGTTTATAATCCTGTAGACAGTTTTTCTATAAGATCCCTATTTGTTTTATTTTTATTCCAAACTACTGAGGAAATAATGAGCGGATCGTTCTTAAATTACTATGATCCGTATTTTTCAGTTGGTGACAAATGCCTCGCTGACGTGCCAACATTTAAAGTGAACTTAAGCAAGCTGAAATACTTAAGCTAGTGCAGGCACTTCCAGACTTGTGAGTTGTGACCCTGCGCTGGTATTGCCACCAACAGTGGCAACAGCCAAGAGATATGGAAAGATGCAAGAAATGCAAACCATTCTATGGCTCATGTCTTGACTGCACTCCCTTGTTTAGTAGGGGAGTAGATGATTTGCTTATTATGCAAACCTTCTAATGAGAAACTCTTTGCTGTAAGATCTGTAGAGGAAGCAGGATGTTCTTTCTGTAATCTTGTGTTCTTTAGGAAATCTCGATTTCATCTATATTTTGCACTTCTTAAATTGTATCTCTGTGCTATGGACACAATGCTCATGCATTTATAGTTGTATGAGATGGTTGTACTGTCGGCAGTAAAAACTTCACTTGGACATGTACAGGCCCAAAATGACACAAGTTTCCTCAGGGCAGTCTGAGAAGCAACCCATCCTCAGCTGCCTCAGCATCGATTCACAAATCTCTATAAAAATGACCATGTATGTCAGACTGACTGTTGAAATATATTGATTGCTTTCAACAAATTATTATATACGGGAAAAAAACCCACAAACCTGACTGGCTGGTATATGCAGTCCAAACCAAATCCACAGCTTAAAGTAATACGGTCACGTCTTTCCTTTTTTTTTTTTTCCCCCCTTTTTTTCTGTTTTTGAATGACTTGTCTGATTTACCTTTTCATCTCTAGGGAAAAAAAATCTCCAAATTTTGTGTGAGACACTGACAACCCCTGAGCAAACAAGAACCATTTAAGCCTTTCCTTTTCTTTGGGCTCCCCAGTTGTGTTTTTTCCCCTCTTAACCCAATGTGGATAGTCTGAGAAAATAAAATATAGTGCAGAATTTGTAGGAACTCTGTTTCTTTTCAGGGAATAGGGCTGGAAAAACAGCACAATGTGTCATGGCTCCTTATGGATGCTATGAATTCCTTGAAGAAATCCCTTAGATTATAAGGATGTATATGTACATATATATCTGTTTATACAGAAAATGTCAGAAAGGGACCTACTGAAAAAGAATGTTGATTTTTCAATCCTTTACCTTTACATGTAAGGTCCTGTGTACCTTTAATGGAAATTGATAAATTAATTTTTGGAGTTTCCTGTGTATTATCTGTTTTGCTTCTCACTTATGAAGAGCAATCTTCCTTCAAGTAATAATAATAATGAAGTGACAGTTGTTGGCAAAGGATTTGCTACATTTATTAAAGTACTATGCTAGTCTTTCAGACATAAATATACAAATTAGGTTATCCTGATAATTATTACTGACAAAATGCTGACAGCTTTCAACTGATTTTAAAGGCACAAAAGTGAAGAGTTAAAGAGAGAAACAGAGCGACGGTCTCTACCTACTTCTTTTTACTATGTGAGGTTAAATCAAGAATAAACATTATGTTGTGTATTCTTTTACAGATCGGGTAAGTAATGTGATGTGGACTACATAGATTGTGTTGTCAAGATATGTGTGTGAGCTATTTAGAAGGATGTAGTTATCTAAGATTATTACCTTATTTCAACAGATATGCTGTCAACTTTGAAGATAGGAATATTTTTTCATGTTTTTTTTGTGTCACTTTCAAATCACTTTTGGTTACTTAAGCTTATATAAGAATGTGAATGACTTACATAATCTGGTGATTTTCCAGTTTAACAATGTAGAGGTTCTCACTCTTCCTCCCAGAACTATTCTTCTGCCGTATTGTTCTTCAGGAGTTACATTAGAGTGAGCTTTTAGGACAGACTGCAGGGAAGAGCAAAACAAGAAGTGAGTCTCAGAATGTTGGATGCAACTGATAGATGAAAGCAGCTCTTCTCAGCCAGTTAACAAGGATGCCATTTAGTAGTCCTTAAAAGGTGATGGAATTTTGTTTGCTGCTACCTTTGGATGTGTAACTACTAGCTGTGACTAGAGGTTTATCTAGCCATATGAGTGCAAAACCCAAAGAAAGCAGTATAAATATCTATTGAACAGGGTACAGTTATGTAATGGGCACTTAGGGGTCATGACAGAGGACTGTGGTGATAATCTTAAAGAATTCATGAAGGGGAAGTTTAAGTGTAACAAATGTTATTTTTTCTTCTTTGATGAAGGGTAAAATACAGCAGATGCTTAGTAATAGTAGATGGAGCTCTCTTTTTGTTCTTAGTGTTTCATTAAAAATGACACTGTTGATAAGAGCTTAGAAAGTTTATTCTGGGGCATTATTGTCTGTGTTGATTCATGGGGAAGAGTGCCATCTGCAGAATCCTTAATCTTCCCTGCTATAACAGCTCTGTCATGCTAGCAGTGCTCAGATGTTAGTGGACAGGATTTACTCTTAGCTTGTGAGATCTGGTGTGCTCAGCCCTTTCTAAGGAAATCTCCTAAAACCTGCTACAGAGCAGACAGCTTTTCTGTTGTACTAAGAAAACTTCATCTATAAGCTCCTTTCCCCAATATTGTCCAAAAAAAGATTAAGATGCACATCCTTGTTGCTTTTATAATCTTCTCTAGATTAACTGTGAGCAAGCAGGGGAAAAGAGATGAGTATTAGGTCAAAGTGTTTTAGTGGGGATGAAAAAAGCGGCTGCTGCAAAGTAAGAGCACGCACTCCCAGCAAAAATCCCCCCATCCAACCATCCAAAAAAATGCACAGAAGAACCTCAGTGAAAGAGAGAGAGATAGGAGGCTTTCATTTATTTTTGTGGGTGTTTCCTGCTGTCCCTCTACTCCTCCCTTCCTCCCCCTACTCCCATTTGCCTCCTCTCCCACTTCTGGATATTAAACTCAGTTACTCTATGCTGTGGCCCTCACCACTGTTTCTTAGCTGAGGAGGGAGCTGTTCTTTTTACTTCCATGAATGTGATGGATATTGGAAGTCCCTTTTTGAAGGGGCAATCATCTAGGGCATGTTGTAACACATTTCTTTAGGCTTGTATTTAATATCTAAGTTCCTACTGATGAGTTCTCCCTCCAGAATGCAATGAAAACGTTAAATGAACGAATGAAAGAGCCATTAAATGAAATGCACATAGACAACTTTGATCTAGTAAAGCAAAACTGAAAAACTGTTATTCTAGAAAATAATCAAAAATCAGAAAAACTTGATTCTGTTATTTCTATACTAGGAAAACAAAATCAAGACACAAGGAAGGAGAAGAATCAAGGAAGCCAGAAAACAAGACTTGCTCTGACCGCAGCAGCCAGTGATGGAGCAGCAGCTAGCCCTTCACCTAGCGTAGGGTCATGCTGGCAAGATGCAGAGACCTGGTGCACCTTGCCAGCCCTCACATGACGCTCACAAGCACACTGCAGACTGTCAGATAGCTGTGACTATCAGTGGCAAACGCCTGGAACCTGAGGATTAGAGCACTGTTTCTGTATTTATAGAAATACTTCTCCACTGTCTTTGAGGCATGTAAGAAAGGAAGAGTGTCTGAATATTGTCTTTGCATTTTGGCAAGAGGGTCAGAGTCATGTAGGAGATGGGATTTTCCATCATGAGGAAACAAAATATTACTGAAAGTTTGTAGCTTTCATTGTGACTTAAATTTCAAGTCCTTTCTGGATTCAGAGGAACTGAAGACAGAATCCCAGAGAATCTGTGTGCCTTGCTGTAAAGCCAGGCAGCTGGCAGAACAAGCCCATGTGACATCACGCTTGGTTGGTGGTCTGTCAAATGTGGCATCCCCATAGGACAGAAAAAGGCAGAGAATGCCAGAAAGCAGGAAGGCTGCCAGACCAGCATCTTCACCTGCAAAATGGTCAGCAAGGGGCTTAGGAAGTCCAGGTATTCATTAGCTCTGGTGAAGGAGTGGGGTAGCTCAGTAGGAGTGTGGTTGGGAACCAGCATCCCTGGGTGCCTCTTGGCAGAGAGGGCAGGAGGTGTCTTCAGCTGTCCCAAAGAAAAAGGAAAGTTTTTCAAGTAATATCGAAGGCTTTGTGTGTGGTGATTGTTTACTATTGTTGTTAAGGCAAGAAGGAAGAAAATGTTTATGATGAGAATGCAATACTGGAACAGGTTGCCCAGAGAGGTGGTAGGTGTGACCAAGATGGTAGATGCTTCCTTCCAACCCAAACCATTCTATAATGTTGTTGTTGTTAATTATTATTGTAATAATACCCCATTTTCCCCCAAAGAAAAGATAAAATTGAGTTTTAGTGGAAAAATCCTGACCTGAAAACTGCACGTTTTGGTAGTTTGAAAAGAGTTGTATTTATCCTTAAGTTTGAAGGGGGTGGATATGCAATGAAACTGTTTCTCTTTTATGCATCCCTTTGATCTGTTCATCTTTCCGGCCCACCTCACCTCCATCTGTAGGTTTGTTCCATCTGATATGCAGATTTGAGCCTTCTGGGATTGAGTTGCTTCTCTGTTGTGCCTAGTGCAGTGGTATTTATGAGCCAGAATCTGTAGTTTACTGAACTGTATCATCTTTGACAGTATTTCAGGTAACCTCTGAAAAGTAAGAATGTAAGAGGCTTTTGAAATTCTTAGGAAACATATGAGAACTTGATCTCATGGATGCAAGGAATTGAGGCTTTTATTTTTGCATCACAGGAAAAACTTGTCCATATTTCGATTTTAGTGGTCACTAAAAAAACCCCAAAGGTGTTTTTCTGAGCTGGCTTTTGCTACTCTATTGACAGTGGTTTCAGTAGTTCCAGTGCTGTATTGATGAGACTGTGGGGAACACAGGAGAGTGATCTTGAGGCAGGACTTTTAAAAAATATTATCAGAACTAGATATGAATTCTGGAGTTAAATAATTTAGGAAATTGTAGCTGAAGTAAAATCTGTATGTATAAAGAAATTATTATTAAAGCAAAGTATAGAAGATCTGGCTGGTATGCTCAAGTACGCATTTGAATTGTATCAATTTTGTGTATTTTAAATTCACAATTCAAATAAGGAGTATCTTACAACTATTGTCATTCTCCAATAAGCAGCTGGCAAATCTTGAGCCTGGAGATTTTTCCTGCCTGAGCTCATGTGGATGACATGTCTGTATCCTTCAGACACTTTGTGTGCTGCGTATTGTCTGTTGTGAAGTGACTTTCTTTGTGCTGCCTTTTTTAGGGTTGTTTTTTTTTTTTAGTTGGATGTACAACACAGTGAATACGTGTGTAGAGAATCAGGCATTTATAAATAAGAATGGCAAGACTCTGGCTAATGAGTTTCAATAGTGCAAGAAGCATTTCCAAGTGGTCAAATTAGCCTCCAACAAGTTTTGAAATAAGGATTGATGGATTCCTGAAGAGAACTCAATTGGTAGTTTATATTTTAACACAGCTTTTCTTACAGTAATGCAGCTTAATTTAGCCAGCAAGTTTTTTCAGTTATTTCTCTTGAAGTGTAATTTAAATTTATGTGAAAGTATAATTGGAAATGGGTTATTTTTGCTAAGTTATCAATGAAATAAATATTGCTTTAGTAAAATATGCAGAAGATATTCCTGGTCTCACTATAAAATGTGACTACACCATAGTAAACAACATACATAAGCACTAACTGCAGCTGTAGATAGAAAAAGACTATATAATGTAAAATATTGTAGACAGTGTGCAAATATTTTATATGGCACCTGAGTTCATCAGGGAAGAGAGGAGACAAAATCTACACTAGCCCTATAAAGTAAATGGATGGAGAGAAAATGAGATTTTGTGTGTACAATTGCTGCTTTGTTTCCTTTTTTTCTTTTGTTGTATTTGTTTGCATTACCTTATGTTCTTAGTCAGTTATAGATATATTACAGTGCAGCTGTGTAACATATATTTGTCAATTTTTAAGGTATATTTCAAAAACTTTTTCCTAAAATACTCAAACTATGTTGGTTAATAATTTTCAGAGTTGTGGGTTTGTTTTTTTTTAATTATAATTTTTCATTCTTTTATGTATGTACAGGAGCTAAGCTCCTCTGGAGATCTCTTAAAATGACAAGTTCTGAGTTGTTTTAAGGACTCTGTCCCATTTCAGTTTGAAAGGTGAGACACACAAGAAAAAGGTGGCCTTTGCCTAAATTAACAAGGTTAAATTATAAATGGAGTGAAAAGTAAAAATCATTTTTTGTGTGTCTTCTTTCACAACCTATGCAATAACCCAGAAATAATCCTGAGTGCTCTGAAAATCCTCAAAGGCACTTTCCCTCAGTATTATTTTGGCTCTTAGTTTTAATTGGAAAAATGGGCATAGGATCTTTAGTCGGCAATTTTAGTGCCACTTTTCAAAATATTGCATTTGTTTTTGTTAGTCAGCACTTGGCAAAAACTGTTCAGCTCTCATCAAATAAAAAAAAATAATTGAAGCAGTCAGGAAATACAAATTCCAAGAGTTGGACATCTCATTTCATATTTTGTGGGTTCTAAAACTTTGTATGATTGTGCTTACTGGGAAGGAATTTTGTTTGTCACCTTTGCTGGGTTTCAGATAATAACACATGGACTTGAGTAAACTTTCTTTTCCAAAGCTTTTATTTCTCTTTGTTGAGACTCGAGCACCAACACTCTCAAATGCTTTGCTCAGTGTGCAGCAAATGGGAAGTTGACTCTACAACTGCCTTCTTGATATTAATGATGCAATGCCTTCTTGATATTAAAACATCTCATCAATTGCAGCGTGCCCTCAGGAGCAGCTGCAAGTTGACCCCAGGATATTGATCAGGCAGGCTCTGGAACTCCTCGACTCTTCTGTCATAATATGTGGATCTCATCCAATTCAAATGCCACATATTTATTATGATGACAGCTTTTACAGTATGGTTTTCCTGAATCTAGCTCTATGAGCACTATATATGTAATCTAATTATCAACATATATAATTGACTCATTACAGTGTAGTCCAGTAAAGTTTATAGTATTCAAGGGCAGTCTCTTTCTTATTTTAGAGATGCTTCTTAAAATGATATTATAAAACTTTATAATTTAGTTAGAAAAGACTTTAACCTTCATAAACTTTTGAAACCACAAAAATCCATATAGGGCTCACAGTGAAAAACTAGGGAGCTTTGTTTCTTTTGACAGCTGTTTTTGCTCATTTATCAGGAGCAGCTATTAAGCCTCAGCAGAACAGGCCGTTTTTATCTCTTAATTTGTGGTAGGGATTTTTTAGTGTTACTTGCCTAGAATAATACTCTAAAATTGCAATGTAATTTTAATATGCTTGGTCATAAAACTTCACCTTGTAGACTTATTTCAAAAGAAAAATGTTATTTTTAAGCCAAAAAAATTGAAATCTAAATTCATTCTTTTTACATACAAGCAACTAAGTCGAAACTTTAATACCGCTTCATGTGCCATTTTTCATTTCCAAAATTTTATTACATTCCATATTTTAAATGCTTTGAAAAAGAAAACATCTCTTTCCTTGGAAGTTGAGTAGTCTTTAAGTGTATGCTCCTTAATTTTCCTGTGTTATATGTATGCCTTTCTGGGATGTACAATTATGCTGATAGTAAGGTGTTTATTGCAGTATAATTTATTCCTAAAGTACCAGAAATCCGTGGCATTTAAAAATTTTATACAATTTTCTTTCAGCAGATAATTACATTAAAGTAATTACATTACCGTAATGGTGTGAGTAGAGTTGTATTATTTCCCATGAAAGCTGCAACCCTTATGGCAACTGTGTGAGTTAAGTATAGATATGCATGGTAATGAAGATAGAAGGGTATGCTGCAAAACTAATCTCTGATCCTTCAACTTTGTGCTGCATGACCCTCTGGTTACTTCATTCCTGCATCCTTGCCTAGTACCATCTTGATCCCACAGAAATTTTGACTTGACTTCATGCATGAGAGACTTTGGTGTTGCTGTTCAAGCTTCATACGTGTGTCTTTGCAGATGTTTTCAGGAACCTTTATTGGAATTTGCTGCAGGACTCCTTTCTTTTCTTTGAGCATTCCTGATTTAAGCTATGCACCTCCATTTACCACAAGCTGTAAGTCTTCAGAAGTAAATTATTAAAAATAATATTGGGCCATGTAAATTACACAGACCTAATAGAAGTAACCATGCAATTGTCAGTTGTGTTCTTCTTATAATGTCCTGCATTATAGTATATAATCACTTTATTTTTTTGTACATGATTTGAGAATGGTACCTAAATTAGATGACCAGGCCCTCTAAGAGGGAATCTTGTTGTCCTTGGCTGTCAGAAAGAAATAATGTCACTGAACACTGTATGTATTACTGCTTTACTGAAGGCCTTTATTTAGGAGGAAAAAGTGTTCCTAAATTAAAGTTGTGTTTGTAATATATGTTTAGGATGCCCTGAATATTAGCATTATTTGATGGTGACTTCTTCCATTAGATATGAATCTAATTCCATGACAAAATTATATTGATATTGCATAAGTCTCTCATTCCTCTCCCTCATAGTCTGCAGACTTCAAATTCTTGTTTTAAAAGTTCTTTGTCTAGAAATTAATGGGAAATCTTTCAGCTGACTTCTAAGCAAAAGGATTTCTGGAAGTAGTGTTTGACAGGATCAGATATCTGTAGTGATTAGTAATATCTGTTAAATTTTTTTTTAATCGTTAAGAGGAAAAATAATGCACACAAGAGTAATCTGAATGCAAATACACTGAAAAACTAGATACCTTTAATTCTTTTTAGATACACAAAGTTATTGATCACATATTGCTTTTCATGGCTGCTTGTGTCCAGTTTAATTCCTAGAAATTGCTTTTCTTGTCTAAATCTGCAGATAAGCAGCAGAACTAGTGAGGGTAATGCTTAAATATTTTTCTTAACGATATCTAATTGCAATAAGGCTTCACCTGCATAATTTTTCTGTTCATCAATATTCAGTTATAACTCCTTTCAGTAAGTATATTAATGTTTTTATCAATGGAAACTGTCTACCTTTCCTTTATTCTTAAGATGAACATCTACGGAAAGCCCATGTTTTGTCCTGTTTTCTTTTGATTTTGCCTTTTAGAGGGCATATGACAGTATCCAAAGCCTGCAGTGAGTGTTCAGCATCTGAGTGTATTTGTGTCAAGCGGCTGCAGTGATAATAGGCTGCGGATGATGCAGTCTGCATTGTTAAGTCTTCAGGGAGCTTTGCTCTGATAAACCAAGCTTTGTTCCACTGCCGCTTCTCAAAGAATAAAGGGAGCAGAAATGAGCAATGCTATAAGTCCCAGATTAAGTTAGAGAGGTGCACAATGTATGAAAGAGCTTTTTGGTCTGTGACTAAATACACAATTTTTCATCCATGTTGTCTGTGCAAGAAAATAAATGTTATTGTTTTGGAAAGTGTCTTACCTCCCTCAGCTCCTTGCAGCCTTAATCTGGGTTCAGTAGAAAGGCTGTCAACCACATGTAGTGTGGCTACAGAATTGCTTTATTTTTTTAATGAAACAGAAAGAAATGAAGCCTTTATCCTGCATTCCTTTTGGTTTTGTGTTTTGAATGTACTTTGAATTCCTATTGTTTCTCTTAATTTTCTACCAAGAAGTTGATATAACTTGTATAATAAAGAAGTGTAATGCAAATCTCTTTAACTTCAGATGACTAGGTGCTAGAATATTGGATCTGAAATTAGCTTGTCTGTTCCTTTGCTTCTTTGCTGAGTAATTGCCTAGAATTGCCACCAGCAAAGATTTAGCTTGCCTTCTTGTTATGGCTATGTCAGATCTGTAGTTTACGAGTATGGGTACAAGTTGGTACATTAGGAATTAGAGATTTTGACCTTTTCTGGGTGTTCCCAATTGGAATAAAATTTAATGGTGTGATGGCAGAGAGGTATTATACTTCTGCAGTCTTATTTATGAAAACTGATTCTCAGTTTCTGAATGAGGACAGGTAACACAAAGCACTGACTGGAACTGCTGCAAGCACTTCTGTTGTTCTCCAAAGAAGTGTCTCTGCTCTTCTCTTTTTGCTCTCTCAAAAGATCCAGGCAGGTTCAGAGCCTAAGTAATAAATAGCAGGAGCTAGGTGCAAGTACTTAGAGTGCCTTTAACAAATGCTAACTTTTTTCAGCCTGAACTCCTTGATCCTGTGATTTGCCACAGTGCTTGGAGACATCAGCAGTCCATTTCTCGGCAGCATAAAGAATCTCAAAGCCGTAGAGGGAACCTTGGATATTTAGCCCCTTGTTAGCAAGTTATTTTGTTTCTGTTTATCAACAGAAAGACTCATGTTTCTCAATAAGTATTAAGAAAATACAATTTTTAGAAGCCCTGCTAGTAATGCCTTTGTTGGAATAAGGAGAGAAGTGATATTGGAGAAAGAAGCTGTGGCTGTGGTAAAAACAACCATAGACTTTCAGAGCTGTATTTCAGTTTCAAGAAATAAATCTTGCAAGAGTAGCTCTAAAACTCTCTGTAGGATTTCTGGTTTTATTTCATGGTTATTCTTGAACATTGTCTAATTGTTGTTTTGTTATGTCTGAATTTTGTGCCAGTGTATTTCTTTATATGGAGACTGTGAAAAGTGTGAATAGAATTTATGTAAATTTAAAAAGTTTTGGATTTCATGTATATAATTGTATGATACTCGGAAATTTTTTTTTGTTGTTGTTTATGTTACTATGTCCACCAGTCTTTTTTTTCTTGATTACTCCCAGACTGGTATATCACTGTAGCATACTAGGAAATTTAGCAAAATTTACTTTTAGGTCGGTTTATGTTACAACTAAATGAAACTTATCATACAATTATTCCTTTAGTAAAAACATTATTCAAACACTTGCTAATATTAAACTGATAGAGGGGCAGAGTTCCATTCTGCTGTATGGTCAGAAATGCAGCATAGTTATAAACAGAGATGGATATTTTGGTAGACTTTATACTCATTTAAAATCTCTCCATAACTTTAATATTTATAAGTTGTAATTCTGTTGCTAATTTCAGTTTGTTACCTCCTATTGTCAGTTCTAGGTGCCAAAACAATGCTTATATGCTTATATGATGTTCCTTCATAAGAAAAAAGTGAGTTCAGCTCCTGTACTGCTTTTGTGAAATTGCCAAGATACTACAATGGAGATGGAAAGGAGCAGTGGAATCTAAACACATTTGTATATGTATGTAGAGGGAAAAAAGGATGTTTAGTCATCCAGAATCTGTGAATACACGTTGCAATACCAACATAGCACAGTACCATTGAGTGAGCTTGAGGTCCTGGATGGTATTTCTCATTGCTAATAGATTGTTGCATCTAGGTGTGCATTTCTTGAATAAATAAATAAGAATGTAAGCTAGTAAGTGGAAAGAGATTGTGCTAGGTACCTGTAGTTTGGACTATTTGGTGTTCTGCCTAATGTCTTTATTGGCTTAATGTGCTAGTGGATGGTGTATGTAAGGGTTACATTCAACTAGATGATATTTTGCAATATTTATCTTAACTCTCCCCAGTATTTCTTTCTGAAGAACTATTGAGACAAATTCTTACAGGATATTTGATCAAAAGTGCAATATATGAAAAAAACCAGATATCATTGCAAATTATGCAGTAAAGGAGTTTTTTTCATAATTTTTAAAGCAAGTTAGCGATATAACAAATATTTGGTTGCCACTGCAGGGGATGTATTTTTAGTTGTTATCTGAGGCGCTCTGTTCAGTTGCTCTTCCTCTGCTTTCTGTTTTCTGGTATTTGTTGCTTTCCTAGCCTGTATCCTGAGGGCATGACAGCATCACAGTGAACAGAATAAAATAACAGCGTAAAAGGTAGCATAACATATTTTGGGGTGTCATAGGCTACATAGCCAGGAGGATTTATTGTAATTTTGTTGTCTAAGCTTTAGGTCAGCACAGAACACCAAACATCACTGAGTAAATTCTATCCCAAGTTGTCTCTGAACAGAAGCAAAGTCTCTGACCTGAGTATTTTGTTCTAGTCTGATAATAGAGCCCATATACGGTTATATTTGCATATCAAATATGGATAAACATTTACAGCAAAATTTGTCTTACTAGCATTTAATACATGTGCGATTTAACTTGGAAAGCTTTGAACACTGAAGTTGTATGGAAGTCTTTTGCACATTGATGAACTCTATTTTTCCATTATTTATCTGTATTTAATCTGAAGAGCTTCTGTGATTGCTTACTGCTTTTAGGTTTTATGTTTGTGGGGATTTTTTGTCTGTTTTTTTTTTGGTTTTTTTTTTTTTTTTTTTTTTTTTAAGGCATGGTATGCTCTTTTGAGAGTCATCTGATGGCTTAGCATATGAGACTAGAAACTCTCAGGAAGGATTTTGTACTGCTGCGATATGTTATTTTTCATAATAAGGAAACCGTAAGGATGAAATTGTTTTGATTCTTTGAGGCAGCTGTAATTTTTTCTCACCCTTCCTTGAAAGCAATATTTCTGTTGTGGAGAAAGTGAAATTCAGAGTAGAAGAGGTGATGGCAAAATGGAGTTGAGTGAATCAAGCTTGGCAGGGTGGGAGTATCAGTGCAGAGAGAGAAGAGCTGAGATCTGAGTTTCTGTGCCGATTTTTGGGTCCTGCAAATTTTATTATAGCAAAATTTTCCTGCTTCTTTGTGCTGACAAATGCTTTTCGCCTTCTCCTTTTAACTCAGACTTTTATGAAGTAACACTCAGGCTTCTTATGAGCGGTATTTATCCTGCACATCACTTAACAACACTAATGTTTTCCTGGATTAAACGGTAGCTAAAGTGTAAGAAGTAGTCTAGGTACCATGATTTTCAAATTAAAGGTGGTAGAATCCATATTAAAAACATTTCATTAATAGTGTCAATTTGTGTGAACAAGAGTTATTTAAAATGGACTGCAGTGGATTCAGTGTTTACTTACCATTTGGTGGTTATACCACAAGAAGGTTCTATCTTGAGCAACAAAATCTAGTCTTTATTAAAATTAATTAACTTTCATATAGTATTTCCTTTGTTATTTTTGTGAATAATCTGTGAAAAGTACATTATGTTCAAGCATGAAGATTATCTTATTATGGCTATCTTGATTTTCTTTTTATTCTCTTCCCCTTGGAACGAGGTAAATGTGTAAACACTCCTGGAAAGACAGATCTCCCAAGATCCTCTCTATTAGTTACTAATGGCCACATATTTGTGATTTGGGTTTGATTTACATAAATTAAAAAAAAAAAAAAATCTTGTGTGGAACTTCAGAAGGGTTAATTTGACCCGAGAAATTTAGAGTGATGGCAGAAGAAAGTTAGCAAAGACACAAGTGAGAGACTGCTTATGATTCAGAGCCGGTACAGTTTTGTACTCTCCTGACTGGGGAGGTTTCATCGGGAAGCATACTTTAGATTTTCCGTGTTGGTTTTGTCAAGATTATCTACTACACAGAAGCCAATAAAGAACAAACAAGAAGTATTGGAAAAGCAATGAGAAACAATAAAAACCTATACAGGGAAACAGTTATTGTAGTAAGACTGATTTGCTGTTATTACCACTTCAGTATGGTGTTAATGAAAGAAGTTCATGTAAGGAGACAAAACAAGTACTGTAAAAACAAACCTTCAAATGCAGACAGTGTCTGATATTTAAAAAGCAATTTGGCAATGTTTTAAGGACCCTTCTTTTGATAACTGTAATATTGAAGTTAAAGTGCTTTTTATGAGCATCCATTAGCATGCTTGCTTTCTAGGAAATGGGATGCATTTTGCAAAGTAATGAAACATATGGTGGAGGCTGATCCAATACTACCCTTGATATGTTCCTTAATGTATGGTAAAGATGCATGCAATGTTACTGCATTGTAAATCTAAAGATAGCAAACCTTATACAGATGGAATAGAACTGGAGGTGTCTGCAATGTAAAGACAGTTTCATGAACTCCAAATCTCACTGTGTGGCATAGTTGCTGTCCAGGACCAACCCAGTCCAGGACTGACTCCCCATCTTAAATGAGATAAGGGAGAGAGTTGGAAAAGCGAAAACAAGAAAAAACTTGTGGGTCAAACTAAAAGGAATGTAAAGTAAAGGAAAGAGGTGGGACACCCTTTCTAGCTCCGGTGATGCAAAAGCCATCATGCCACCTCCCTGACTGAGGCCTAGAGTCTCCAGGCAATGACTGCTTTGGAAAGGTTGTCCCTCAGTTTTTATGGCTGAGCATGACATTGTTTGGGGTGGAATATGCCTTTGGTCAGTTAAGTTCAGCTGTGGTGATTGTATCCACTCCCAGCCGCTGGGCCATCCCTAGGCTGCTTGCTGCGGTGTGAGAATGAGGAGCAGAGACACCGTGGCACTGTGCAGGTGCTGTTCTGTGTTAGCTAAAACTCTGCTTTGTTATCCCCACACCAGTGCAGACGCAAATCCAGAACACAGCACTTGCATGGGCCGCTGTGGAGGGAGTTAACTCTATCCCAGTGAGACTCACCATAGTCACTTCTCTGTCTTAGGCACTTCTGAACCACACTTTCTGTAGTACATAAATGCTGAAAATAATGGGTATAGACTTGTTAACTAAGGTTTTAGTTATTTATCTGTGTTCATGAGGACTAGAAAATTCATTTTACTTGTAAAAGTTCTGCATAGGTTGGGAATCAGCATTACACTATAAAATTGGTGGTAATCAGTACCGCTTGTTTCATCTTCTGTGGCATTGCTGTCTGTAAGATGGGGTAATTAATTGCTTTGAAGCTTAGATAAAGTATTTTGAAATTGAATTGATTATTGGATTAATGAAGTATTAAAATTAATTTAAGAAACTGTGAACCTCAAGCAAATGAATATTTTATTTCATATTTGGTCAAGTTCTGTCATATGTTTTCAAAACCTACAAAAGGCTGAATTATTTGTGGAGGTAAAATTTTATAGTGAAGCTGTTGCTGTCAAACTATTTCAAATCACTGTTAAGTGTTAATTGTCCTTTGTTTCCAATTCTGTTTCTCAATGTTTTGACCTTGCTCAGAAGAGACAGTGTGGAGTAATGCCAATTTTCTTTAGCATCAAGGATATCTAAAACTGTTATCCTAGTTCTCTTGTATAGATAGTCTCTTATGTCTCTGCTGGAAAAAGGAGGCCAAAACTAAAGGATGGTGAAGATCAACCATCTACACAAATTCTTACTTATTTTAGAGAGAAAAAAGAACTTTAATAAAATATATCTGTTACCATTATTCTAATAGTTGGACCAGATAATACGTTAATTCAGTTTTAATTACAGATGATTAATTTCTTCAGTCTTGAGCACATGGGATGTTATGAAAATTGTTTGCCTGAAGCACCTTTGTTTAAATAAGCAATGACATGATGTATCAACATTAATCATGACCTTAACTGAAGGTAATAGCATTTTTTCCTTGTTTTGGGCACAGTTTGTGGTAGCATTGGAGAATGCAGGCTGCAAAAGAATGAAAGATTTTACTTTCCAGATATTTTTCATTTTAACGAGGAATCAAAGTTCTTCTTAGCCTGCTAATTCCTTTTCAGCTATTTTTATTAAGATTTTTCCCTTTGCATGTGTGATGTTCTCTAGGTCCCAAATAGCTTTAGAGATTTCTATTTCTAATGCAAGTTGCGAATGAAAAATGGATTGTTTTAAATTTTAACTAGTGCACCCTTCTTTAGGGAGAGTTTAGATGCTAAAATGAAAATTTGTAGTCTCCCTACTCAAAGTTGCTATCCTTTCCCTGAAAATTTGCCAATCACACTGGGTGGAATTTATCTTACCTTCATGTAGGCATTGAAAATCAAATAAATTTCACCTTAAATGATATGTTTTCCTTGTTCTGATTAGAAGATAAGCTGCATGCAAACAGGTCAGATATCATACATAATAGTTGTCTACAAGACATGTTTCATCCACTTTAATTAAATTCAAGTAGGGGAGGTATTTTTCAGAGTTTTTGTTCATTGTTTTTTTATTTTAAACTCTCAATCTTCTTTTTAGAGCAGACCATTTATCGAGAGTTTTACTGCAAGACAAGTATGTGCTCTTGTCCTGCTGCTTCTTTTAGTAAATCTTTTTTTTTCTATCTGTTCTTGCTAGGAGCCAGGACTATAATGTTTCAGGAGTAAAAAATATGGAGAAAGTGAAGATAGTCCCTGCACCAAAGGGGTCTAAGTTTAAAAACGGGGAAAGAAACAATGGACAAATATGTCAGCATGGTAATCATCTTGTGCCAAAAGTGTAAAAGCAACTTTTAAGTTTTGTGTAGAAAAGAGATTTTGCTGAAATCTGGGCTGAATGCTTAATTGTAACATAGCAGTTACAATGGGGTGACAAAGAATTATTTCAGGTCAAAAAAGTGTATTCTGTTTTGGACTGGAAAGCCTGGTGGTTGTGTGAGTAGAGGCAGTGTTGAGTCATGTCTCATATGGTCACTTTTGGGTCATCTGATGGGGAGCCCTGTTGAATACTTGCCTGAATAGTGTTGTGCGGCAAGTGAAGCCAAAGGCTGTGCTGTTTGATGCTTTCTATGGTGATTGCCATTATTTGGCAGGGATAGCAAAGCAAATGTATACTTTATATATATTTATAACCATACAACGGTTAAATGATTTTGTAGGGTTGTAATTTGCTCTCAGGGGAAATTCAGAGTTTTGTCAAAAGGCTAGCAGAAGTCCAATGGTGCAGAAAGATTTATTAGAAGAGAGGATAGTTATACCTTTTTAGCATGCTATTTCTTTTTGTTCTTGAGCTTTCATTAGGATTAATTGATTTCAAGCTGCCACTGCACGAGGAAACAAATAAGAGCATGTTTTATGGGAGTCTCTGCATTTAGGTTTCAGAGAGAGCTACCTGCCTACAGCTTCCACTGGCATTGGTTGAACCCACATGTGCTCAGTACTTCTGGAAAAGTTTTTCTTGATCTAACTTAGAGTGAACATGTGCCATGAATCTGACTTCTACCTCTCTAAAAACAAACAAGACAGAAATATGTGATCTTTTGACTTGGGAGGGGGAATGATTGGTGGACAGTATTTTTATGCAGCCCTAACTGCTGCCTTCCAGCCTCCTTCTGGGGGGTGCTACAAGGATTCAAGCCTTGTGGAGCTGATTACAGTAGTGGTGTTGCTCAGTACTGGCACTTGTTTTCCCTCTGTTGCTGGGTTGTCCCCACCTTGTTCCGCTGTCTCGTGGCTGTGCTGTTGGCAGTGTGGGTGGGGGTGAGGAGAGGCAGCTGGGGAACTGGAAGAGGGAAGGCCAAGGGATGGGATGAAGAGGGCATAAACCCCAAGGGGAGGAATGGGGCTGCTGGAGGAATTGATGCCCCGATTTGAGACCCAATTTTATGTGAAATCCTGTCTTTTCATGCCTCTTCTAACAGACAGGTCAGTTTCTGATATGATCTCTTAATCCTCAGTTATGCTGCCAGTGCTTGAAGCATTATGTGAAAGCTATTCTGATGTTATGATAATTTTCAGTAAACTTTATTTTACCGTTTAACTTAAGGATCAAAAGTCAGAGCATGGCTATGGCCCTGCACTGCTTGGGGAGCGGGGCTGGTTACCCTCTGGTCCCAGCAGCACACATCCCTCTTGTGTGGATTTACTCCCACAGGTATAGAAGCACTCAGGTAATTCAAATGTTGCAGAATTTGCTTCCTGCCTGTAATTAACTAGATTGCAATATGATTATTTCATTATTTGTTACTATTATCTAAGCTATTTGATTGCTCGGTAGCTAGTTCTCATATTAAAACCAGAAAAGTCAGCCATGAAACCTTAGAATAATTGTGTGCTTGATATTTTAGCTAGACAAAAGTAATTTTGCTAACAGTTGAAAATTACAGTTCTCTTGTGTGTAACCCAATCAATATTAGTGTAGAATACATTTCAGATAAACTTATCTCAGTTTAAAATATCTCTATCCCTGTTAGTTTGGAAAAGTATCACAATAAAATATTACCACGGCTCAACCTCTTTGTAAGTACATAGGGGGATTCCAGTTTCAAGCTTTTTGATCTATTTTAAACTTTTTATCAATAATTAAACAAACCTAAATTGAATCCTTGGAATTCAGTAAAATTCTTGGTTGCATTATTTTTGCACCAGGTACCTAATTTCCATTTTTCTGCTGAGTGTGGGAATGTATCTGCAAAATTTTGCTGTGTCATCTAGCTTTGAAGATCTAGCCTGGTAATATAAAAAGAGATTTTCTGTCTGCTTTTGTCTTGAAGAGGAAAGAATTCTGATTCTCTTTCTTCCCCTGCTAGTGTGATAAGCTCAAAGAACTGAAGTATACACTTGATAGCATAAGGTGAGTTTAAAATGCACAGCACTGCATATTAGTATCAGAATGTTATAAAATTTCTTAGTAACTCTTCAGTCATAGCCTTTTATGAAAGATATTTAATTCTTTGAACCATGGAGCTTACATTTCAGCAGTTTATGCTATGAAACCACTGCTCTTCCCTTTCAGTTGCATACAAGACTTCTGGCAATTTTAGCAATTATGTCCCTGAGGAATTTATATGCAATATATCTATTCTGTAATAAGCTTTAACTTCAGTGGAAGGAGTTGTTGCACAGACATAAAGTGATTCCCAGAAGTACTGGCTGAAGTTCTCCAGTGGTCCTTAGAAAATCTGATGAAGGCTGTAAGAGAGTAAGTAAGGAGTAAGAGATTAATAATGAGGATTACAGTGCTTGGAAAAAGATCATGGATTGATTACTGAGTATTCATAATTTTCTACTGAAATCTGGCCATTGCTCAGAACTTGGATATTTGACCTCTTTTTTCCAAGTTTTACCTCTTTG
This sequence comes from Vireo altiloquus, assembly GCA_013396875.1. Classification (NCBI taxonomy): domain Eukaryota; kingdom Metazoa; phylum Chordata; class Aves; order Passeriformes; family Vireonidae; genus Vireo; species Vireo altiloquus. The sequence continues at coordinate 587,073 of VZRF01001132.1, read as the reverse complement.
TAGCTATAAATAATGGTATTGCCTTTAACTGTAAAGCCACTTTTAAGATATACTTTCTTTTTGAAACGGATGGCAAATTAGAAAATTTATGCAAGTTATTTAATATTAGACCATTCGTTTTAGATTCACTTTCGTGGAAAACACTTTGCATATATATTGTCAGTGTAATTCTCTACTCTCTTGTTTGAGGTGAATGTCAAAAAGACAAATTTTTTGATTGGGATGGTGAAATTTATTTAATATAGATGGGGAGGTGATGCACTTCCATCTGTCATAGTTTGCCTTTTTTTAGTATTTGAAAGATACCAAATTTGACTTGATGCTTTTTCATTATCTCTGTTTTCTTCTTCACGCTGCTTTTCTGCAGGTTTTCCTTCAGCAGGGCTGCATAGTGGTCTGTCAGTTTTGGTGTTAAAAATAATATTGAACAGATGTTTGCTTTCCTGAAATAAACTGCAATGCATAGATGTTGGATACTATTGAAGGAAAATGTGATAGCTGGTAGTTAATGTTTCTTGCTTAGTGTTCCCTTTTTTTCACTACACCCTAAAAGCTAGTTTGTCATGAATGGTAGAATGATAGAATTTCCATGATCTGTTTTGCATTTGAAGTCGATTTAGTGTTTATGAAAGGCTTCAGGAAGTTATTGTCATTGTGAATGTCCTGCAGTGTACATGGATTTTTTTTGTCTGTTTCGTGGTCCATAGCTCTTCCACTGAGCAACCATATGCAAGAATGAAAATCCCCTTTTGTTTTGTTTCTTATCTTGTTACTGATTTGTGGGAAGAGATGTTTTTTCCTCTTTTTTCCTTTTTTATAATTTGTTTGGTTGTTTTTTGTCTGCTTGAAGACATGCATGTCTCTGATAAGATTACTATCAGAAGTACTAATTAAATATAAGAATAGTAGTTAGTTAAATTCGCTAAGCAGAATATGGACAATATTAGTTTTCCCTGTAATGTGTTGTGAAAGAAAAGCTTTGCACCCATTCTTCCAATTCATCACTGAAATGAAATACATATTTTATGAACTGACAAACAAGCTTATAATGTCTAATAGAATTTTACTTCTTATGCCTTATCCATGTCTGTAGCTACAGAGAACAGAGAATGTACTATTTGTTGGCATTCTATGTAAATTATGCTTTTCCATAAGGCTAATTTTAATTTTGTACTTCATTCCGATATCACCTTTGAAATATTTAGAACCATAATATTTAGAAAGTAATGCGATATTTGGGATCTCACTTTTACCTGGCTTTTTTTTTTTTTTCAGTGAGTTGGTTTTGTTTCTGTAGAGGCATAGCATATGTCCTACCTGCTGCTATTATCTGTCCCTATCACCATTGAAAAAAAGGACTGTGGGGAACATTAAGCAAATTCTGTTTTGCAGTCGCTGCTCCATTTAGATTGAATGGACAGGATTTATACATAATGCTCTCTAGGTTTATTTGTATGTTACATTGTATGGGTATCTCTTACATAGCCTTGGAATGCATGTAATAATACTAGACCAAGGAGGGGAGCCGAAAATACATCCCATGGATCTCTTCATGCCAGACAGAGGAGAATCAGGGGTTTTTTTGCTAGATATGGTGAAAAAATACTTCTATAATATAGCCGAATATGTTTTTCTTTAAAAGTACATACATCAGTATCATGTTTTATGAAATAACCTTTAGTATAAACTGAGATGATGTCAGGAGACCATTTTTGAAAAATATACTGATTGATGTGTGAAGGAGAGTTTTTTTCCAGAGATATTGGGAGGAATTGAAAAAATGAAGTGTTCTGCAATCTAAGTGTCTGGATTTTTTAGATGTGGTGAAGGAAGACACATAAATAAAATGTTCAAGCTAGTAGTGAGGCAACTTAAAGCCTTTAAGAGGCATTAAGAGAAAAAGTTTGATGATCGGAAAAATGTTGTTTCTTGGGATTTTGATTTTTCTGAAAAAAAACCCACCAAACAATCCAACAAGCTGTAATGTGAGGAGCTGATATGTGAGGAGTGCTGAAATAACTCTTTTTTTGATTGCAGGTTGCAGGAGAGGAAAAGCAGCATTTGCAATTACTTAGTAAATACATCCAGGGATTTGAGAAGGGAAAAAGCTGTGCTAGATACTTAGACCTCAGAACAGTGGCTGTATTGTTTTGTCATTGACCTTGCTGATCTCATACTTTTGGTTTGCAAACCTGATTACAGATTCAGCCAAATGTCCCAAAGCAGAACGGTGATAATAGTTTCATTAAAGTTATTAATGCAGCTTTTTAATTGTAGAATAATAGTATTAAATATTGACATGGATTTCATTTCATGACATTAAAATGATAGAAATAGCAAAGATAATTTGCATTTAAGACAATTTTTTTTTCAGTTTTAAACTTGTAAATGCTATATTCTGTGTGTTTTATTCGGAGTATTAATCTCCCAGTAGAAAAATATTAATGCCATTGTGCAGATTGTTAGCAAAACTCAATCTGTTCAATGAAACTGAAAGCAAAATGAAGCAGAGATAGGAAAATATGATGGAGAACTTATATTGAGGTAAATAAGAAGGCAGTGGCTTCTTAGTGGAGGAAAGTTTTAAGACCAAAAGGAAATGTAATTGTTCTGAGAGAAGTAATACATCAGGGAGGGAAAAACCAGAATTATAGAACCTTGAAAAATTTCTTTTTATGTGAACATATACATTAAATAAAATTAAAATGTAATTTGTAAATCAAAATAAATTTCCTAACCTTCATAATTACTAGCTTTTAATTTAAGATCCATGTAAGAAAAAACAGATGCATTTAAGATAGAGGGAATTTAAGGAAATAATAAGATGTGATATATGCAACACCAGGGGATTTATTCACTGACTCAGGGAATCCCTTGTCATGTTCTTCCTATATTATAAACTTTTTTATTACAGGACCTAATTTTTTTTTTTAATGTTGCATAATCAAATGTATAGATTAGGCACTAAAATTCATTTCTTAAATGAAGATCTCAAATCTTCAGATCTGAATAACTGAAAATATTTTATCAGATTGTTGGCTTTTGCACAGACTTTCAGTGCTTCATGCAGATCTTTTGGTTCCCCATGCTGAATACTACCACATAAGATTTTGCTACCCAGCTGTACCACTGAGGCAATGACTTCTGGCCTGACAGAAATTGAGTGAGTGATTCTGAGTGGCACTGACCAGTGCCGCTCTGCAAATGCATAAGGAGAAAGAGTTTATGACTCTTTTAATAAAACCCAAGAGGCAGGTCTGAGTGCTTCTGCTGTCAGGTAGGCAATCCATGTCAGGACTTGGACAAATCTAGGGCAGCTCTCTCTGCAGTAAATTGTCACTGAAAGCTGCCAGAAAAGTAAAAAAGTCTCTGATAAAAGCATAAAAACCTGCCACTACAAGCAGTGGGACCTGTTAAGAGATGGCTCACTCAGTCTGAGCCAAGCAGGTTGCTATGGATAGTCTTGGTTCATGGAACTGGCAGATAGACCCAGCATTGATTGGTGCCCGAAATGTGGCAGAGTTACATGATTCTTAACAGACTTAGAAGTAGATCTGCAATCAAGTGCCATTATTTTAATGTAATTCCCAGTACAGGATGATTGAGAGCCTTTATTAGCTTTGTGTTACAAAATCCCAAAGTTTTCGTAATGAAGGAAAAGAATGAGTTTAATTACATCTTTTGTATACCTCACTGTGCTTCTTTATATTACTTAGTTAACCAAGCTGCTGGTTATTTCAGTTGAGAGATGTGAAACCTAATCCTGACTTTGGAGATTTTGGCAAGTTACGGATAGCCTTGTTGGCCCTGTTGTGTCAACTTTTTTAGCAGTGTCCTTTTTTAAAATGTTTTATGCACACAACAGTGTTACGATGTATTAATGTACATCTTATCCCCATAAGATAATGGGCTATTATTCCTAAGATTAAGGCACTGAGACAGAATATTTGCTGTCATCTGAAAGGAGAAATTTGCCTTAGCCTCAGCTAATTGCCAATTGCCTTAGCCAGAAAGCCATCACTCCCTTGTACGTGCATTTTCTGTTTCAGATAACTGTAATATTTGAAGAGTTGATGGGCATTCACTCCCTTTTCCTGTGATCCAGCATTTGTGAAATAGAAAAGATTCCTTTTTTTCCTGTTACTTTATCAAAGTAATGAATGAGAGCAGCATCAAGCTGTTAAGGATAGCTGTTGCTTCTGTATAGGTGGTGGCTGTGCTTCTTGTCTGGTGAAGAAGTTGTTTGTTGCTTTGTCAGGACTGAAAGGCAGCTTTTGTCATGTCCTGGAAAAGAGGCAGCCAAGTTTGTTTTGCTCCCTCCTGGCTGCAGGACAAGTTTATGCTGTGAGCTTATGCTGCATGTTTCATTTTGAGGAGTAGAATGAATGGAATTACTGTTCTGATTTTCCACCAATTTGCTCGTGGGGGAAGAATAGTTAGGGTGGCAAAACAGGAAAAACTAGACTGAATCTCTTTATTTCTCATTTTTGAAATAAATGAGAAAGGACTGTTATAATTTAGTCCTAAAAGTCCTCTCCCTGGTACGATGAGACATCTTAATTACTATTACAGTTATGAAAGTTCTTGGTGTATGTAGTTGTACACTGGGTAATTATAGAGTGGTAGCCCTTTGAGACATTTATCTTACTGCAGATCCCCATTATGTTACACACTGCACAGATGCGTAACAAAAATCCAGCTCTTGCCATGTGTTTATGTCCCAAGCATAAGGCAAACTGGGTTCTAGAGGCAGATGAGATGGAGAGATGCACAAAGGAAAAGCAGATTTATCTTTATGATCCCTTCACAGATTGCCACGGCTGTCCAGAGAAGGAGCAAACGCTATGGTGGGAGATTATTTTTTTTCATCTGTCACCTTTGAAGTGCAATGTGATCAAAGCTGATGTTGAAGCACTGCAGTACATAAAGGAGTCTGTTTTCATTTAGCTGGGCCATCTGATTTTGCATTCATTACATAAGAATGCTAATTTTATGACAATAACTCTAGTGCTTCTTGCTAAAATACTTGCTCTCTGGGAGAAATCCTATATGTCCAGGAACACTGATACCCTTCTGAGAGAAACAATCACTTCAAACATAATTTCTAATACAAGCTAACAAATATCATTAGTTTTATTACTAATGATCATTTAGCCTTCAAATATGTTCCTATTTAGAAGCTGCCTTGGGGACCCTTTTGTTTCCCTTACCACAGTTGCATAACAAACACTAGCAGCAGTTGCTTACTCATGGAAAAATTTATCTTAAGTAATGAATATATGAATTGTGATGGTATAGAATGTTTTTCTATTGCTTTTATTTTTAATTATATTTCCCTGTTCTTCTTATTTTGTTCCTTAAATTAATTTTGAGTTGACAGTGATCTACAACAATTTGTCTACTATCTTAGAGTAGAAAAGTACGCACAGAGAATTTTTCTCTTCATTTAGCTATCTAGGCACCTCCCCCCTCAAAATGCTGAAACCGAGGAAGAGCCATTTCCAAAAACTGGGTGACAAACTGAAGCCCTTTATATCAGGGACTGTCATATTATACTATGAGCATAGTAATTGTGCCCTCTTAACTTTCAGTCTTCTCTTTTTATAATTTGCTTAGACTTTCTTGTTTTTATTTGAACATGTTCTTTAGAATATACTAAGTTATATAATGCTCTGTTGGGTCAGATCCACGTACTTGAGGAGCCCAGACCTGGGCACATCCCTCTCCCAGTGCAGGCTCATTAGGGATGAGTAGAGGGGTGGGATCATCTCCCTTGGTGTGCTGGCCACTCTTGTTCTAATGCACCCCAGGGTACCACTGACCACCTTGGCTGCAAGGGCAGCTGGCTCATGGTTAACCTGCTCACCAGGACTCTCAGGTCCTTATCATCAGAGCTGGTTCCCAGCATGAGGAACCCTGAATCTGTACTTGTACATGAGATTATTCTTCCCTAGGTTCCTTTTAGACCTATGCGGTACCTTGTGAAAAATTCCAGGCGTTAGTTATAGACTCTGTTTTCAAAAGTAAAAAAACACCTCAGGAAAAAAAAAAAAAGAAAAATTCGCAACCCAAACAACCCCTAAAATGGGTGGGAGTATTTCTTTCAATCTGTTGTAAACTTTGCAAGGATTTCTTCAAATTTTTCTCCATTTCCCCTTTATCTTCAGTGCATTTGATCTGTCATGGTTTATGTGCTTTCCTCTCCTTGTTTGAGTAACTTTCTAGGTTTTTAAACTGTTGACTTTTCACTGAGATAATCTGCTTTGTTGAGCTAAGAAGGTCTCTATCTGTTTTGTTCTCCATTAGAAATCTTAGGCATTTTTATCTGGTAATCTAGTACATTGTTTTTTGAACAGCTCATGCTTGTATTATCACATAAAAATTCGTGACCTCTACTTTTGGGTTTTGTTCATTCAATTTGTCTTCTTGTACCATTTCTATTTGTGTCCTTCCTTGAAATTTAATATGCTGGATTTATTGGAGTACTCCTTTTTTTTTTTCTCAGTGTTAATTTGAATTTTGTTGTAATTATTTTTATACATAGTGCTTTTCCACTCACAAGTCATTTGTTCAATTTCTGAATAAAGCCTGAAGAACTTCTCTTGGGGGATTTAAGACCAGTTCTTCTAGGAACCAGTCACTGCATCCAAAAAATTGTATTTCTGCGTCTTGTCCTGATCAGACATTAGTCCATACTGCATATGGATAATTAAAAACTTCTGCTTCTGCATATTGAGTTTATGTCTCAGAGAACATCTCCTGATCAAAGTCTCCTAACACATTTCTAGACTTCTAATACTGTTGCAGAAGCACTTAAAAGTTTTGCCGATACTTGTTCACTGTTGCATGTCCTGGTCAGCTGACATTGGTCAGACTTGCTTTTCTGGTTAATCCTTATTTCCCCAGTTCTTTGTCTGTCTCCTCTTATCCCCCTTATCTCATGGTTGCCTTGAGACAGCCTATTTCTTGGGACTTGGACAAGGATTTTTTAAGCATTTTGGAGAATGCCACCAGGGAGGTCCTTGACTTCAGTTTCCAACTAAGAAACTGAATGTATCCTTCAAAATACCCTTCCTACACTCCTTCCTGAAGTAACAAAAGGGATAGTGACCATGATCACCTCTTCTTCATGCTCACTTATAACTAATCTAACTTTCTGGCAAGTTCTGCAGTCTTTAGACTCGGCAGATGAATTATTTGTCAGTCCCCTTGGACTTCGCAAACCATCTGTCATAATCTTCCATTGCCAACAGTGGCTTTTGCCTGTTATGTAAATTCCCACAACTGCAGGGCCCCCTCAGTACGTGAGGATGCTGCAGTACTGCCTCTCAGTCCAACCTGAGCACCACTACTGCTGCAGAATTTTGAACCATCTCATGTGTGGACCTCTTTGTGAAGGGTGCTCATGTAAAATATGCAAGAGATAGTACAGGTACCACTTCTTTGTTCCACATGTTGTCAGTGCCTCTGTCAAAGAGGCTATATGAACACAAGGTTGTTTTTTTTTTTTGCTTCACAGTAAATTGGAACAATGAAAGTGAACATTGTGTAAAAAATGACTGTGCTCTGAGTGTGTTTTTCATGTAATTCTTTTGCGTAAGTATTTGTACAAAGTAAGATGAATCACAGTAGCTCTGTGATTGTACTGAAGGATTAGGTTTGGCCTAATGCTTGTCATAAATCTGAACTTTTGAATATTTAAAACTTACTCTTTTAATAAATCTCAAAACTTTGATGAATTAAAATAATACATTTTTACCCAATGCCAGTATTATTTCTTCTGATTCAATATATTTTCTTTTTATTAAGCCCACATAATTGCTTCTATTTATTGCTCCCATATGCTGGTATGTTCTGATACTGAAATAGCGAATGATTATTTTCCATGTCAATAATTCCAACGTTTTACCTAATACTTTATGTTATTACAGTAGTGCTGTTTATTTTGAGCATGCATTAGGGTTAAATCTAAAACCCAGAAATGTGTAGGAATATAAGTGCTGGAACATTTGTACTTGTCTGACTAGGTAAGATGTGAGGGAGTTAAATGTATCTTCTGTATAGTTTCATTTTAACTCATTATGTTTATGAGATGGCTATCACTTCTGAGGCAATTAAAGAAAAAAATAATTTGGATTATTATAGGAAAAAATAGATTTAAAAAAAAATTCCTTTATGTATGGAGAAAAACATTCTTCCATGCTTCAGAATATTTAAAACTATCGGAATTGTTTTGGTCTGTAGTCAATATTACAAATAATTAAATTAATCACTGTCCTTTTTTTGAAAATGAGTTCTAGCTGTATTTCAACTATCTGTGCTTCACAGCATTTAAGATACCATTTCAAATATTAGTTTAGTGTGTTTATTAATTGGACATCTGACTTAATATAGAGGACTTACAACTGAGGATCTTGAAGAGCGAAAATTTTATTTCCACTATTAGTGCCTTGGAAATTACATTATAAATCAGAGCATTTATTTATGCAGGGCACCATGTTACGATGGTTTGGCCAGCTTAAGTATGAGATTTGTTGTTGCTAAGCTGTGTCTGAAATCACATACAGAAACGAGTTAAAGTGTTGATCAACTCTGTTCGTAGAACAACACTGCCATAATAAATGTTGCTTATTTATTGCTGTTATCTCAAATTGCTCCAGAGAAGAGAGGCAGAAACCCTTTAATGTGAATGGGTAAAGAGAGATGCAGAGAAGAGGCACGATCTTGTGAGGATATATGATTGAGTGTATGCTTCAGTAAAGTTTTTGTACTGACTTCCCATCAGACCTGTTCTGTTTTCACCTGTGGCTAGTCACAGCCCAATCTCAGCAAAACGTTTTTACCAACTTCCCATTTATTTGAAGTGATGTAAACACTGAAGAGCTAAATCCTTCTTTGAATCCAGGCCTCTGGAGGTAGCTTCTTTATTTCAGAATCCTTCAAAAAGACTCTGTATATTACAGGCAGGTTTCTCTCTGGAATGATCTGATGAATTGCTGAAGACAAATCTGCTGTCTGGGCTATTTGTTTGGCATATCAAACTCCTGCAGACTGTTACACATGTATTGGAAGGAAGAGATTTATTTTTGTGTCCTTTTTTTGCTTAACTAACACAGACATTTACCTTAACAGTTATATTTAATAGATTTTAACTGTGTGCCGCTGACCAAGTGTAGTCTACACAATTCCACAGATAATCCACTCTCTTGCAAGAAGCAGGGACAGTCTCCTAACAATTTTTAAATTAAGGAATCTACTAATTCAATCCAAAGAAGACAGGTTCCCACATTTCAGCCATCCTCCATCCAGGTGACTTATTATGTTTTCCTTGTAAGTTAGACTGCTGGATGCCAGGGATTTTCCACTTAGAATTGTGGGTGTTGTACTGTCTTCTGAAGAACCAGAATTGTTTTCTCTCCCAAGTCCACCTCAGTTTTTTCGTCTCTACTGTTTTAAAAGTCATGTTTCTAATATGATATATAATTTTTCAGATACTTGCAGCTTTAATCCATACTTTTACTCTGTGTTTAAATAGAAGTTCTCATTTTGACTTTTTTTTTAGCTTATGAATACTGTTTTGATTGCTGAGAGTTGTCTGTTGTTTGGCAGTTAAATATTAACAGTTTAATGTTAAATTTGCATAATAGCAAAAATGACTAAAGCACTTCCAGTTCTAGGAGGAGGAGATCTGAATTTTTCTGTGAGTGAAGGGATGGAAAATGAAATGGTCTATCATGCTTATAATGATTTCAATGTAATTTTCTTTGCCATTCATGAGAGTATACCTATTATTGTGTATGTTCTAGAATAGAGAACACAGTTTACCTTTAAAGTATAACCATGCTAAAAAGCCTGGAGACATTATTCTAATCTCCTTTTTTACTAAAAGAGGGTGGCGATTAAAAAAAAGGGGGAAAAAGCCCTTTCAAAATTAAAATTTTATCTCATTAAGTTGTGAGTTTTTTACCCTACCAAAGCAGTAAGCCTTTTCTTGAGTTTCAGCAGCTTTCAAGACCGAAATTTATCAAAAGACTGTTCAGATAATTTCCTGCTTATATGGCTTTTTGAAAAGAATGTATAAATTATTTCTCCATAATCTTTAATTATGCTGAGCCTTAGGAGCTGTTAGAAAGCATGCTGGAAAGTCTTCCATAACATGCTCAATTCTGCATATCCCCTATTTTGTGACTGGGTTGAACAAGAGGAAGGTGCAGAAAATGCAAAAATATTCTCTTTTTCCTGCATTTTCTTGTTCTGCCACCCTAAATTTTGGTATTCTGGCAATTTCACTGTTTTCTTCCTTTCTTTTTTTTTTTTGTAAAAGCCCCTTGGTGTTATCATGTAGAATCCTTGATTGTAGGTGGGTCTATGGCATCCTTCAGTTAAGGGCCTGGGATATATCATGTCCTTAGCTTGCTAAGCTGTGTTTGTGACACATTCCTGTAGTTTTTGGATAGTGATCACGTGGCCACATGCCTTAAAGCTTCTGGCTATTTGCACTTTGTACTCTCCTTAATCAGTAAGTATTAATCTCCCACATCGATTTCCCATGTTAATGCATCAACAAGGGAAGTTTGTGGATTTTTTAAAACATTTTTTCCTCACATATGAGTTTGGTTGAAATAAAAAAAGGGATTCTTTGAAGTAGGGCCGTCTGAAATGTAAGGAAGTCCAAGGAAAGTACCATAACTGGTGAATTACTTTTATTTTTCTGTTCATTTTTGGGTTCTATCTAAAAAAGTGATTGTAGATACAGGATTGTAGATACAGGAGTTGGATGGAGGAATAAGTCTGGATGTTAGTTCCTTTAATTTGAAGAATCCACCTGTTATTCTACCAGCATACAAGGAGAATTGGAAAATAAATTATTGTTTATGTGGATTATTTGTTACAGTACTATAGCTCATATTTGTATTAGAACTAAGATGTAAAAATGTAAAGGGAGAGACATTTTGTTTACCCACAGAACCAGGACTGGAAAGACTGGAGATGTTTGTGCTGGATTTGCCGTGGCAAAGCCTGAGCTTATATTGGAAGCTCTTCTGCATATATTGGAAGAATTGAGGATCAATATGAATTCAGTCACTGGCATCTCTGTAGGAGCTATTGGGCCTTGCCTATAGTTGACAGCTGTAGTGCCTTTGTTTTGAGATGTGAACGTTATCTCTGTTTGTTTTCTCTTTGATAGTTTTGTTTATTTCTGGCCTGTAAGAAAGCTATCAGAAGACACCTGTCACTTACTGTCCCTAGTGACTGGTTTGGATAGGAATGAACAGCTATGGTTTCCTGTCTCCCAAGCTACCCTGTCTTCTTAAAGCCTTCTTGTCTTGTCAGGAAGAAAGGAAGCCTGCCATTGAGGAGTTATTACCATGAAGCTGGCTGAAGGAATGGCTGTCACCAGACTGGACTGGTTTTGTGGCAGAGTCATGTGTACATTAATGAAATGGAAATGAGGGTTTGCCTTTCTGCTCTTTGTAACGACTGTCTGTAGGTGACCTAGGGATTTCATTAAAAGACAGAGGAAAATACATCAATAGATTAAATGACACTTTGGAACTTGTATCAAACCACCCTTCATTCAGTGTGGAATGATGTCTCTGCCTTTCACTTTGTCCAGTTGTCTTCCAGTAATTACAAAAAAAAAAAGGGTTGTCTGTACTTGCCCTTCAATGCTTGCAGAAGTTTGCAATGCAGCACAAAGGAGAGGATTTGCAAAGCTGAATTTCTGAAGTCCAGTGGTGTTCATGGGATTTGAGTTTGAAATAAACACAGTAAGGTTCAGGCAGTTCGAAGTTGGGATGTTTGGTGGTGAACAGTGCAGTCGTGTTGTGGTGCTCCGACAGAAGATTCCTTCAGCCTCCAGCAATCTGCAGCTTGTGGAGTCAGAGGTGACGTCCTTCTGCTTAACACAGTGTGTCTAACAGTGTAAGCAGTGTTCAGCTGTCTGCTGGGAGTAATGGCAGGGTGTGGATGGACAATCAGCATTTTGTGGACAGAGTCCAGTGTCTGTTTACAGAACTGACTTGCCAGTCACCTACATCATACGTGCAGTGACAGTGAGATTCCATGTCTTCCTTCCCCTTCTGTAAATGCTGCATTTCTCCTTTGAAGTGGCCATATGAGGGTGGTATCCTCCCTTTAATTTCCTAATGGATTACTGCAGTGAAAGGTAGTCCTTTGCTTTCGCTAATATCAGCTCAAGTTTTTTTTTTTTTCCTCCAGTGCATTCCTGCGTAGTTAAAACACATTGCCAGCCCACTGTGGGATTCTTGGATGAGGTTTTCTAACAGTAAAATCACTTTTAGTAGTTACCTGATCTCTGTCTAAAAAGACATTTGAAGAGACAACCTGTATAACTGCTGATTCATAGGATTACCTCCATTTATGTGCAAGCTTAAAGTACAGACATTTGCTTTCAAACTCAACAGAATACTGAGGATCTTGTTACTGGGCAATGATTTAAGTAATTTAATTATAATTTACCATCTTCTTTATTACTGATGGAAGCCAATTTCTCAGGGGCCAAACTTTAAGAGCCGCATGGTTATGGATCAATAATATTTTTATTTTCTTGAGACTCTGTGCATCTTGTTCAGCCCATTAATTCCTCTATTTCAGCGATTTTGCTAATTGTTTATTTACTGCTTCAGATTTCAACTGTCTTATTAAAGCATCAACTTCATTAGTATGATAAAGGGCTTGCTTTCTTATCATAGCTCACCACTGATGCAGCTTTTCTTTATATTCTCATTTTAATGAAATTGAATAAGAGCAAATAAGCTTACCCCAGTAATGGAAGGAATCTGAGACCTTAGCAGATTTTCAGGGCCAATAAGAAAGGATATCACCCTAAATTCTACACTTAAATAATTTTCATAGTCTGAAAGTTAGCAGTTGCTTTGCTTACAGATTTAAATATGAATGGATGTAGCTCTTTGATGTATATGATGACAACATACAGGTCATATTGCTATTAGCATCATCCGATAATAAAAAAATATTTAAAAATTATTTTAAATTTTCTTTGATACACAGATAAAGGGCAAGGGGATTGACTTAGTTTCACCGTTCTGTAGCTCTGAGTAGAGATGCCCACTGCAGCCCCTTGAATTCAGCATGATTGTTTCTCTGAGATCTCTCAGAGGCATTTAGTTGTGTGCTTGCCAGCAATGCTGGTCTGAATAGAAGTGTTCTCCCTTTGCTGGAGAAAGACCTGTGTTTGAGTAACTGATAATGCTAAGATATGTGGTAGCACATAGTCCTCTAAGGGTGTTTGAGAGAGCTGCCTGATCCTCAGCAAGGAAGAGGTTCCCCCATCCTGGTTCACAGTGTGAACAGTGAGGGATTAGGATCTTGGATTTAAACTCTTGGGCAGGAACATGGAGAAGGTGGAACTAAGCAGCTTCTCTGTCTTCTGTGCTATGTGATGGCGATTCATCCTGGCAAGGATTGGAATAGATTGTTAATAGGGCTCCTGAAAATATTTTTCTTTAAAAAACCCAAACAACAAAACACCATCTTAGAGGTCTGTTGGCAGGTTGGTCAGCCATTGGATCAGAGCAATAGTAAAAATTATGTTTTTGCATTGTTGTTGCCGTGAATTAAACACTTCATTATATATGCTTTTGCTGAATGGCTGCATTCTACAAGTTAAAAAACTGAAGCATGTAAGAATTCGGCAAAACCTGAACATCTAAACACAATCATAGTCATTTTCTGTATGTGGAGATCAGAGAGATTTGCTAAATTTAACATGTATATAGGAGAATGTGCCAAAAGATAGCAGCAGTGGTGAGGCAAAAATGAGTCATCTCCAGCTCTTGAGAACCAGATGGAATTTTCTTTTTCTTTTAAGTGGAGGTCAGTTTTATAGCCATAATAGTATCAGAGCTCATAAAAAATATCTGTGTAGACATTTTTACCTCAAAATGTTTTATGGTAAAAGGATTTTTTCTTTCTGTATGAAATGTTTGAATTTCCATTAAAATTGATAATTTTTATGCAAGACAGAAAATGATGTATAGGCCTTTGAAAGGCAGGTTTTCTTTCTAAAAGTGCAGATTGCAAAACCAAGGAATGTTAGAATAGATTTTAATATCTCTTTCTCTTAAGAATCTTCAGGAAAAGTTACCCAAATTTAATTCACTTCCATGGAATTCTGTAATTTTTTTGAAGGGAACTCTAGGATTAAAAATAAGCAAAACAAGCTCAACAATGTAATTACTGAAAAGAACAGAAGGAGAACACCCTCCTTGTCCTACGAAGAAGAAATTTTTGGTTTTATGGTTTCTTTTCTGTACTCTATAGAGAAGATCTTGTAATAATTAAACTTTTGAGGGCTTCTGGCTGTGGGATTCAGCAATAGATAAGTAGATAAGACAATGCTGTCTTATTTTCATAATAAGCAGTGAGTCCTGTTTATGGTGTATAATTAAAAAAATAACATTGTTTGTAGATCAGGAATTTTGCAGAACAACAGGTGAATCATGGATGGTTTATCCTGGGAACATCAACTTGTTAAAATTGGGAAAATATGAGCCTAAGTAAATTGTATGAAGCTGGAGGTAGCATTTAGCCAATTGTCTTAAACCAAAAGCCATACAGAAAAAAACCCCACAAAAACCTCTTCCCCTCCTAACCTGTTTTAAGAAAGGAAAAGTAACAAATACTGGTTAAATTCAAAATAAATTTACTCTTTATTTTTGTCACCTTATTTTTCTCCCATTTCAGGAATACCTAGACAAAGTGGTTACTTTGTTTTTTGGCTGAGAAACCTTTTATAGTCATAAATTTTAGTGGGATTTCAGTATCACACTGTATTCATGACACAGGGAAAGAACGAATGTCGTTTCATAAGCCAATCTTCCAGCTGATTTTTGTCTCAGACTTGGTGTGGAAGCCACGAGGAGCTTCCCAAGCTCTGTTGTTGCTGATGCTTTGCAGTGCAGCACGTTTGCCTCCCTCCTTGTGTATTTGTGTATGCTCACTGCCTTCAAGAGATGAGAGGAGCAGTCTGAGGTGAAAGGGGGTTTGGAGCAAGACATATCTCTGAAGCTGAGAGCTGTAGGCGTTGCACTGGTGTATCTTCCTCCTGCATCCTTTAGAAATGCCTGAGGGCTTGCCTAGACTTAATTTCTAGTAGCAAGTACTCTGTTATGGGCCCAGCATCTTTAATGGCTGTTTGGGAATCATCTGCCACTTCTGGATACATGCTGCTAATTGGTGTGTGTGAAGGCAGTGACTATGTCTGTGTGGAAAGATCTGCCAAATAACCCAGCAAATGAGAGGTCTAGGTTTGTGGAGGTTTTTTTCTCCGTCTTTGGATGTGTTTTTTGTATTTGGTTAGAGGTTTAATAGGAATTTCACATAAGCAAAACCCATCATCTTTTATGTAAATATTTATTTTCGCATTCAAAATCTATTTAAAACGTCTGTGATTCTTAAGGATCTGAATCCCCCCAAAGGCATCTAACTTGTGTTTAGTTGTTCTTGGAGAAGTAGCTTGTTTTCTGGCTTTGCCAGGGAGATTGCTTAAACACACTTAGAAAATTATATAAACTTTCCAAACTATAAAAGCTTCTTAGGCAGCCACCAGCAATCACTGTAAATAAAACACTTTGGCTTTATTTGCACATAAACTCTTATTTTTATGTAGGAATTAGGCAAATTTATATTTAATTTTTAATATGAAATGTTTCCAATAAATGTTAAGAATTTCAGTGGCACATAAAGCTGCTACAAGGGGTTTTTTTGAGCGCTTTGGAGTTTCCCTAAAAATTACATGAAGGCAGTGAAGTGTGAAATTACATGAAGGTTTCTTGAATGTGAAAGTGATTTTCTTGTCATTTGCTATTCCGCCCTTCTTAGACCCCACACCCCAATAGTTTTCTTTTAAACCAGGTGCTACCTTTCTTGACCAAGTCTAACAAATAAAAAAATTAGGATATATATACAAACTGGCATGAGGAAAAGCAAGAAGATGATGAAAAAGTTGACAATAGGCTCAATGTAAAAGTTTAAGGAAACTGTTCTTGTATTTTCATTCTAGTGTATTAGGAGTTGAAGGGGAATGTATTTGTTGAGGCAGGAGAAGGGAGTAGATTGGTAATTCAGATGCAAAGGAGCACAAGCTTGTAGAAACTGGTGCAGAAAAAATGAAGTGGCAGAGAGATGCTCCTGAGAAAAGTCAGGACAGAGTATCACTTGGGAGGATGTCTGAGGAGCAAGTGAGGGATCCAAGCCTGACACAAAGAAAGTTGTGGCTCTGCCTGCTGTGTCTGCACTGGAGAAATCAAGATTTTGGCATTTTCTTGCATGGATTATATGCACAAGCATATACCTTGTTTTGGAGAAAGGAACACATTTGATGCAGTGAGATCAGTCCAGGTGTTACCTGTTTGGAAATGGAAATTGAAATGGTAGTTATGGACAGTTTCTTGACAGTTAGAGAAGTGTCTCAATCAGATAAACAAAGGCTTGTATGTTTAGAGTCATTAAGAGTGGTGGCAAGTCCTGTACAGTATTAGCCTATTTTAGGCAAGGGTGTTCAGCACTAGTTTGTTGTGTTATTTCTTACTATTTGCTTTATATGAAGGTTTATTCTTACTGCCTTTGTACTTCTGAGAAGGTCTGTAAGATCTGTTTTGTTTTTGATCAGAATGCTGCAATTAAATCTTTAATTCAATGCGGTTACTTAACTCTGTTTCTGGGAAATGTTGCTGATCTGGTATTTTTCTCTGTCTGAAAAACTCTATAGACTGTTGTTTCACAACTAGAGAATAAAAGGGGAAGGAACATGAGAGAGGGAGTTGAAAAAATTGGTTTTGTTTTTTGGAGATAAAACCAAGAGAATTGAAGCATTTGTTTTGGAGAAGAGCACTATGAAGTCTAAAAATATTTTGTTTTGTTTTTTTTTAAACAAGTATTTTGCTTATGGTGAAACCACAAAAGTATACATTTCAGGATGTTTGCAAGCATTCTGTATTTGTGCAAATGTTAATAGAAGCTGCATTCTGATTACAAAATTAGATAGCACATCCAATTGAAAAAATTTAAGGGAATTGAATGTTGAAGGACAATCTTTCCCACCAACCCCAGCTTAACTGGAACATATCAAAACCCAAACAAGTCAAATCAAAACCCCATCTCCTTTTTAGTAATTTAAAAATCCATGTGGTGTCTGCATAGTTTTACTTTGTTTCAACAGACACAGCTTTTAGCCATAAATCAAAAACAACCTGACCTACCTGAACAATCAATCCATTTTGGGTGTAGGTTTGACACCTCCAGTGTAAGTTGTCATTTCCTTCAAATGTTCTTAGGCTTTGTTTTGCCAGATATGATAGAACACTTAAAAGCAAGCTGATAAATGGCAGCTGGGTCCAGGCCAGGAGTCCTCAGAAACTTTGAGGACTTAATTGACTTTGTGCTTCCCTCTCCCTCTCCCTTTCCCTCTCCCTCTCCCTCCTCTTTTTTCCCCCCTCCCTTTAAGCTGCTAAGTGGAACTGAACAAATGTGTAGACCAGTCTGGGTAAATGGAACAGATCCAGTCACCAGAAGATATATTTCAAACTGCTAAAATAAACCTAAAATAAACGTATTACTGTATCCTGTCTCTCTCTCTTTTCTTTTCTTTTTTTAAAATAAAATATGTCTTATAAAGGCACACCTTGATTACTTTCAGTTTGGTATTGTGTATTTTAGTAATGGTTTTGTTAGGCTCTTCCTACCATTAAGAATATTATATAGTGCAATGTGTTTCTGGCAAAAGCAGGGCCTTCCAGAAAGCTTCTCAGCGTGTCATAGAATAAATATAACCAGTCTTACAATGATATATTATTAATGTAAGTGTTTCTTGAGTAAGCCAAAAATTACTTGGAGCATCTGTGCAATTTTTTATTTTTGCAGTTTGTGATTTTGCTTCTGTATTCTTATCATTACATGTATGTAAGCTTTAATTTCCTAGTTAAGTGTGTGTGACAGATTTCAGACTTTCAGGTCTTAAAAAGTCATCTGAAAAACATCATTACAAGTTTACTTAAGACCAAGTCTTTGAGGCCAGTGCTTCTCATTTCAGAAAAAAAAGGACCCTTTTTAGAACAATTCAAATGCAAAACCTGCAGGTTTGAGTCATCTGGTGCAATAAACAATGTAATGGTGGTGTCAAACTTTTGTTTCATATTTCATGAATTTGTGTTATCCACAGCAGAGAAGTATCTTGTCAATGAACTTGTAGTTCCTTGGGCAACCACAGCAGCATTTTCCTCCTGGAGCACTAAGGCCACTGGTTGCTCAGTAGGGTTGTCTATGCTGTGCTAATGGCCTACTGCTTTAAATTGATTTAACTCCTGCATGCTGTAGTGTTTTCAGGTTAAGGCACAGAGAGATCTGTATCATTTCATTCTATAGGCTTCACTTTAATTTTCACCATCTTTCTAGTTTAATAGTAAATATGAACTTTAGGATGAACCTAAAATGAGGTCAGTATTGAAGTAGAGAAAAAGCTGCATTTGTGTGAGCAAAATTTGTTGTTCAAGTTATCTGCCCTTATCTATATATCTTTCTTTTCAAAGAGATTTTTTTTTCATCTTATTTTACATTTGCAGCATTGAGATCAATGACCTGTTCAACAAGGGTCAAGAAAATCCCTACATAGCCATTAATAGTCTTAAAATTTATGACAGCATGCGGGGAAAAGACAAAATTTTTATGTCTTATCACTACTTAAGATGAATTGTTGGGAGCTGGAAGCCAAGTCAAACGAGAAACCTTGAATTTTAACTTTTAACTACCAGTAATACTGATTTGCTAATGATACATGTGGATGTGTGTGTGTATGTATGCATACGTGAATCTTGTTCCATGGTCTGTGTGCTGTGATCCTAACAGCATGCTCTGTCATGCCTAAGGCTTGCCAGCTTCTTTTATTCAATACAATTTTCTACTGTGGTAATTACTGTAAGATTTATGATTGATGACCTGTATTAGTTCTGTTATCTTATTATTTAGTTCTATTATCTTATGCCTGCCCCCAAAAATTGAACATGGACACAACTGGTAACTCTGACCTAACATGAGGAGTACAGCAGGATTTCTGCCAGCTATTCAGTTCAGGTTTCTTTTCCTTGACATGGGTTTCTTTCCTAATAGGATGCCTAAAGCCTGACTGCAGCAATTCCACTCCTCTTCTTGGGACAACCAGCTGTGTGGAAGCTGGGCTGCCAAAGCCTCAAAAAATGTATACTTTCTTCACAGAATTTTCATTAGCTTTTCCTGCTTCATCTAAATGTTTTGGAGCAGCTGACAGAGCACTGGAGAGCTGGCTGTCTCACAGCTCATGCTAGCTGAGGTCTGTAAATCCTGGGTTGGCTCAGGATTTATTCATGTCACCATCATGTTGACCATGGCCACCCCTTACCTGTTTGGGGGCTGAAGGCTGCATTGCTTGTAAGTTAATACAAAAACTGGGGGGAAACTGACCTTGTGAATGAGGACTTGGGGTTTGTGAGTAGTGGTGGAATAAATGAATGACAGTTTCTTTTGAATATCCATATTTGCACGTGGTTCAGGTTGAAATTAATATGCTAGGGTATTCTTTACTTGGTCTTTATGTGATTTGATTAAGGCATTGGGCAGTGAAAGAATGTGAAGCCCCAGTTCACACTGTGCTGTTTGTTATTATTTAAGATGCAGCTGTAATTTCAATAGCTATGCAAAGCTTGTCTAAATTTTTTGACATTTGATGCTTTCAGCTCTTGTGAGTTAGTTTTCATATTGCTGCTTCACTGAAAACAATGGAGTGCTGAAGAAGGAGAAAGTTTGTTGCCTCTTATTGGACATGCTACTATAAGCATGCTAAGGCTGAGATTCATCTCACTTAAACTGGGACACGTCAGTGTTGGTCACCCCAGCCTAAGCTGATCATTGAAGAATCCATGGAGAGGAGTAGATTCATGCAGAGGGCAGTTTATCAGGGCCCTCTTAAGCCCCAGTTTCACAAGGTGTCTTGCTCTCTGGAAAACTAATCTCCTGACATCCTCTGTAAAGGAGACTGAAGCTGAGTAGCTGTAAGTGACAGATGTAGCTAAATAGACTTAGCTGAGTGAATTTTAGGTGCTTTAAGAGTGATACATCCTAGTCTAAAGGGTTTTCAGGGACTCAGCGAGCCAGATGGACTCAGTAGAGCCAAAAGAAACACATAAGGGCTCATGGTTCTTAATCTCTTTGGTAAGCAGATGATTGTCAGCCTAGCTTTACTGCCAATACTTAAAAGTTGTTTAAATAAACATTAAAACTAGAGAATTTAGAGGACAAGCATTGAAATATAATTGTGTCCCAAAATGAACTCATATATATGTACTGTGTTCAAGGCAATGTGAAAACTTCCATGAGATGGTGGATTATGCCTTTGTTTTAACAGTAAGTGTTAAACAACCATCAGTTGAAATGCATGAAGGAATAAAAATGGTAATAAAAAGTTGTATTCTTTGTAATAAGTAGACAAGTTGTTATGTTGTGTCTGTGATTTAGACATACCTTACATTAGGAATTAAATTTTAAAGATATTACATCACAGCTCTTTAGTCATGTAACATTTGAAGAAAAACAGCAAAAAAAGACCCAGCATTAAAAGATCCAGCCTTGATTTTCTTTGGCTGAGATAAAACCATTATACTGAATCCACTCCCTTGAAATGTTCTTTTCTCTTTCTCAGACGTCTCTGATTTACAACAAATAGTGCAATTTTTAGCAAGGGTGGCACTTGATAAAGAGCAGCCTGTGAAAAACAGGCTATACATAGAGCCTTATACTGGAAATAAAAATGTTTTTTTTCTATCATATTTAGTAGCAATTCTGACATACTTCTGGGAGGCCTGCTAGTATATCAGATGCAGCTCCTGTGATAACATGATATTTTTACTGTCCCAGTACTCTCAAAGTACAGTGGAAGCAATGACAGAATTTTTTATTCTAAATAAGAATGGGGAAAATGGAGTTCAGCATGTGATCATGAAATCAATATTTGAGAATTTTTCCTTTCAGCCACGATTAACCTACTTTTAACATTTGTTTGGGAATATACAAATAAAAATTTGTGATTTATGGTGTTTAAGTTTGTCCTTGTGCATAATTTTGTGTGTTGAAGCATTTGAAAGTTAGAGTTGAAGTAGCTGAACCATACTCCTGTTTCAATATTCTTGGTGATAATTTTCCATTTCACTGGCTCATGTACAATAGCTAGTGAGTTTATTCAGGGGAATAAACAGGAAATAAAAATCGAGCTGTCTTTGAATGTTACATTGCAACATGTACAGGAGCCTGAAAGGTATTTTTGCACCTGCTTAATAACATATTTTTGGGACTCAGTTCACTGCAGCCTTCTGTCACTGCACCTGATTAAAATCTGTGAAGAGTTACCTGCTGGCTTGAGAACCTGGTGATAGAAAGCCATTTCCCTGTGTGTCTGAAGATTCCTTAATGTTTCTAAGTTAGCAGTATGCAGTGTGCTAGTTGAATCTTGCAGTTTTCCATGAACTGCTCACCTCAACATGAAGACTGTGAAGGACTTGAGATAAATGATTAAAAAACTGTGCCCTGAAAACTGGGGTAAAGAGAAAAGCTTTTCGGAACCCATAATTTTTTACTATTTCAAAAGGCAGGATTACCACAGAATGCATGGAAGTCTGCTTACTGTTCTGTTAATACCTGCACAGTCTTTAATAACTAAGTCTTCTACTTCAGGGTGCTTTGATTTCTTCTGCAGAAATTGTCAATCCTATGCTACTGTGGCACTGAATCTTTCAGTCTTTTTATACTAGAATTATTTTTCAATCTATTAAAAAAAAAAGGAACTGGAATGGCAATGCAATTTTTACAAAATATAGAGTGTATTCCTTCCTGGAGGGGGCATTCTATGATATTCTCAAGTACTGATTAAATAGTAGCAACTAACAGCACTTTGTAAAGTACAGAGCAATATCATATACTCCCTAAAACCCACATGGTTGCTGGATGATCTGGACCTAAATTTTGCCAGAGAAATCTGAGTTTTGGCAGACCCTGCCTGCCAGCTTTGGTGTAAAATACAAAGTATATTCTGTTGGAGGAGGAAATGCTGCAGTCAGAATAAGAACTATTCAGGTGTTTCGATTTTCATGGTATTGATGCTGGAGATTTGTAATTTCAGAATGCCGCAGATCTGCTCCCCCTCCCCTATTTCACAGCATTTCAGGAGTTGCCAAGAAGTAGCCTTTTAATGTCAGAAAGAGCAAGCCCGGAGGCCAGCTAGAGCACCTGGCTCCTGTCAAAATATTTTAGGATTATTTTAGCACCTTGTCTACTGCATCTTGTTGCTATCACGTAGCATCTTTCCTACTACTATTAGGAAAGACTTTGTCACTTAATGACCCTTATACACGTGGGGATTTTTTACAGTGTTCAGAGCAAATGGGAGAAGTTTAGGGACTGTTTCTGGGGACACCTCTTTCCAGGTAAGCTCTGTGATCAGGGTATGTCTAAAATAAAATGAAGTTTTTTTACTTAATTATATTTTTCCTAGGAGACATCAGGGCAATTTTATGGATTATATTACTTTGGTTTGAAACATAATTTTAAAAAGAATATTTTTTTCAAGTTTTTTTTTATCATAAAAGTGAGGTAGAAGTAGAGCTGGCAAGTTAAATAAAATGCCCAATTACTAGTGTTTAGAACATCTTTCTTGAAGCAGAGTTCACTAAAAACAGGGCTCCAGTGGTGTGGCTTGTCATGCAACTTGATTAAAGTTGTAGAATAAATACAGCTTAACTACTGTGATTCTGAATTGGGGTTAACAAGAATGGTCAGTATGATCTGTGGTTCCTGGCTTGAGGAATGTCTTCCTCATAACACTTTTCTTGTAAAGCTGAGTACCATTGCTAGGACTGAAAATGCCTGACAATAAAAAAATGGCCTTCTCAACCTTGCTTAGCAGGCTTCACATCCTTGGCTATCCCAGGGCTGCTGCCTTGACTGGCCACTGGTATTATGGATAGAACATCCTCCCCCCAAAACAGAAATAATTTTATATTTGTTGCACAATATAAACTACAGTGTGCTAGGTATAATGATTTATTCCTAAATGTAATCAAGATCAGGCTGCCTCTGTTTACCATTTTGTCTTTCTTGTAGTGACATCCCTGAGTATGTGGAAAGGGCTACCAAGAGTCTCCTTTCTTCCTACTGCTCAGTGTGGCTAAGTATGTGCATCATTAGAACTGAGACAGAGGAGATATCAGAGAGGCTTTTAAAACTGAAGCAGTTTTAAAGTGGTGGGGTTAGAAAATCAGGGAATAACAGAGTACACCTGAGAATAAGATCTTTTTCAAGAGATATCTGGAAACCCAGAGGCAAATGCCTTGGATTTTTTTTCAGGGATTGAGGGATAAGAAATTAAAAGTTCAATCCATAAAAGGTATTCCATATTCAGGGGAGTATGGTAGTCTGTACCTGGTGTTCTCCTGCTGTATGTAGCTCTGACTCGAATCACTGGGAGTAGTCAAAATCTCTAATCACTGCTTTTGCAAAAAAATCAGTCCCATTTATCCTGCTGCCTCTTTTTACCTTCTTTACTGGAAGAGAAGAACAGTAAGATTCCAACATTACAATTTTGCAAAATATGACTGCTGTTCAAACCTGATAATAATTGTGCTAAACAGGGGGACAATATCTCAGCTGCAGGCCCTAGGCAGCCTTGGAACCAATCCCCTGACCTATTCGTTGTTACCTGTTCCCAGGGCCTGGCAGGCAAGGCCACCAAGCAGACTTCAAGCTGCTTTATTGTATTGTGTATATTTTTCTAGCATTGTACTTACGGAGACTTTTTCTTTCTTCTTTTTATAAAGGCTAAACAACAGCCAATAAGTTGGGGGAAAAGGTCTTAAGCACAGAGGAATAACTTGACAAATGAGAAGTTCGGTGGGAGATCTGGGAGTGAAATTCATCTGCCACTTCTGTCAATTTAGTGTTCTTCCTGTCAGCTGCACTGTCCCTACAAAAGACATTTATTTCCTGGTATATAGGCATTATAGTTGCTTAGATATAAAGTTTATGGCATAGTGTTTTAAGACTGCTGCAGTCTTTATTTTGTACGTTGATGTTCTGAGAAATAGGTATGTTGGGGCAGGTTAAAAAGAGATAAATGTTGAACAACAGCTCTCTTTGGAGACAGTGGATATTGGTCCCTTTTTCGAAGGTACAACCAATATCTTTAATGAGAAAATGAAAATCTCTTTTGCACTTGATTACATAGTGAAGATATCTAGGAACTGGGTTTTCCCTGTAATGATTGCTTGGGACTTCATAATATGGATCAGTTCCAGCTGTATGATGGCCCTTTTGTGGCCTTTTAAGCTGGGTAGAGATTGAATATTGGCTCTTTTGGACATGTTCATGGGAAGGTACCACATCCCATCTTAATGACTTTATTAGTGGTCTGCAGGAAAGAATAGGTCATAAATCAAAGATGCTCAGAGGAGAAGTTGTGAACAGTAGTCTGAGAGAATTTTTTAAAATGGAATGAGTCTAAGAAGAATTCAGAAGGGTGATAAACTTCTCATGGAGACAAGAAGGTATCTTATGGGAAATGTGTGAAGGGAAAGGATTAATCTCATAAATTACAGCAGCTTCAGAATGAAAGTAGGGAGAAATATTGACAGAGGATTACATGGCTGAAACAGATGAAGATGAGAATGAATCTTTCCCCTTGCTCCAAAAATAAACACAGTGACAGGTGAGTCTTTGGGAATTGGAGAGGAAAGGTTGCATGATTGATTGGGCAGCTGCAAAATATCAGTTTTTCAGAGCACTGAATTGGAATAATTCAAGAAATACTACTGGTAAAAGATGAAGGGAAGAGAAAGTGAACTAGGATGGAATGCGCAGACTCAAGCAGATGGTCATATTACAGACTTAGCTGCCTGAGACTGCTCACAAGATCCAAGACTGAAGGCTGATGAACCTTTTCTCAAATATTCTTTCATGAAAGGGACAATGTAGAGGGGAGGTTTTCACAGTCTGAGTTGGAGTGAGAGGACCTTGTTCATGGGAGAGGTGTGTTCTTAGAGCTATCTTGTTCTGGAACTCATTATTAGGAATGCACAGAAAAAAAAGTGTTTGTTCAGTTTTGAGTCTCAGTATTTTGTGACCTTGAACAAATTATTTGCTTTAACGTGTGCCTCTGTTTTCCAGCTGAGATTAATGAGGTATCAGTCAGAAAAGTGTTGTAAAACGTAAAACTAAAACGCTTCAGTGATTATTTTCAGATACAGCATTTTCAGATACTGGTGAGATTCAGGTTTATTAGCTGTGAATGCTGTGGGGTTATTAAGTCCTTGATGTTTTTTAGAGTCAGTTTGTTACCTTCCTACCTGACTCAGATAATAGATACAATCTTGTGCTTACTTGCAGAATCCTGGGGACACCTTTTCTAGCCTGCTCTCACGTCTGTCTTTACTGCTACTGTGATTTACACCAGCAAAATCAAATACAGCATAGAGATCTCCCATGCTGTAATCACACCTTTGAGTGCCGAAGAGGCATAGCCTGGAACTAGTGAGTGATGGTGATTCTTACCAAATTCCTAAAATAGGTGGAATTGCATCAGAGATAAATTTGAAATACCGAGGCTGTTAAGAAGCTGAAATCAGCTCACCAGATGTTTGTGTTTAATTTAGTATCTACACTTTGTTGCAGATGTTTTCCGCCACTCCTCTGTCAACTGTGTCAGATGCAGAGTTAGCCATTGCTAACTATGGTAACAGGCAAATTTATTATTAGACACTGACAGCTGAGCTTGCCATTTTTTTAAGATTGTAAGACTACAGGAGCTAATTGGTGAGAAATAATAAAGTGAACCATCTAATTTGGAAATATGTTCATTTGCAGACACATTTTTAGTAGAAGTCAATCAAGAGCACGCTAGCACATGCACATGAACGATGAAACCAAATTTGACACTGTTTCATGACGACACTGGAATAAAGAGCTGTAGGAGAAAGCATTTAGATTATATGTAGATAGTACATCTGCTTTCAGTGTCATGTGCACATTGCTTTCACTGATAAGTAGTTTGCTCGAGGACGTTGTTAGTATGTGCAGCTGAAGGTTACAGTCACCTACGATACCACGGCAGTGCCCAGCCAGACCAAAGCCAGTGCTATGCTTGTTTCTCCATGGAGCACTTCTCAGAGCATGGGAGGTGCACTTGTTACCTGTGTGTGCTGGAGCTGTGCATTGTTTGCTCATTGCCTTCCGATCACACTCTTAATTTCCCTTGGGTGGCTGTGGAACGCATAGACCGAGGTGGGCACTGTGTTGGAGACACTCTGCAGTGCTGAAGTACAGTTCCTAGATAAACTCTTTGCCATATTGCATTACACTATCCAAGTGGTGTGTAACAAGTTTTTTCCCTTGTATTTAGGGGTTTCTTTCTGGCAGGCTCTTTGTATCATTGTTCTTTAGTGAATACTTTTTCTAACTATTGCAGAATATGAATCTGTGTGACTCAAGATGGGTTAATTTCTTCAGGTTTGGTTTTCTTTTTTTTTTTTTTTTACTGCTGCATGTCTTTAATACTGCAGATTGCCATGACATTGCTGTAATGTTGTAAATTATTTTGATGACTCAGTTAGAGCTTTTTGGGGAAGGAGGAGGAGGTAACATGGTTATTGTACTAGCAATCGGCTTCATAGTACTGTATTGAGAACTACCAGCTAATCTGGTCCTTTGGAATTCCATCTGTTCTGCATGGGGTTTTCTTTGTCAAAGAATTGGAATAAGATAGAATTCTTAGGAAATTACTCCTCCTACAGGATAAAACTAAAACCTGTACAATTAAGTGTGTTCAGACCATTTAGAATTGCGTGACTAGAAAAGTCATCTCTCCTTCTCATCCTAAGACAAGTTCAACTGTGCATAAGTCATCCTAGAAGAAGCTTTCTTGAACAGTTTTTTTAGTCTTATAATGGTGAAGCTTCTAAACTGGTCCATAAAAATGCTTTATTTTCAGAAAACTTTTCCCCAACTGTCTAATACTTATTTCCTTAATGCAATAAGGAAAAGTATTACCTGCCCTCTATTCCATGTTTTAGTGACAAAAATATCAATGTTGCCAAGTTTTCCCACAATCTAAGCAGACTGCATCCCAGCAGTTTTGCTGGATCTTTCCTCTCTTTCTGTAGGTATCATCATTCTTTTTGCTCTCTGTCCTTGCCCTATTCAAAATGAAGGGTCAAAATGGCTGCAATGCACTATTGCAATGGTGATCTGCTGCCAAGGAGATACGGTAGTTGTGGTTCAAGCACAGGTAATCAGAAGAGTAATCAGAAGTTTGTGGCCTTTTCTTACCTCTGTCACAATCTTCCTTCATGTTCAGATGTCAGAAGCTCCAGAGTCACTGTTCTAACAGAGTGGTATTTCAAAATAGATTTTGGTAGTTTGTTGAAGGCACTGGCTGATCAGTCAAGAATAGAATTAACAGTTAAGTAATGCTACTCTCTGAGCGTTTTATTGCTGTCTACTATACAGTTGTTGAAAAGCTACTTAATCTCTGTAGATCATAGTTCTTGCATGTTATGTGTATGGAGTTTCGTAAGTTTTGTGCATCAAGACTTCTGTTTGTCGGCAGGGACTTGGAGAAGGAAAAACATCATTTTAACTTGTTACTTGATTTCTCTGTTGTAACTTTTAATCTTCTAAAGCACAGAAAGAAAAGGGATTTGGGGCACCTAGTAGTAGTCGGGCTTCTATGAAGACTTAAAGTGCATTGTGTGTGTTACTCAGAAGACTATCATGAAAAAAAGGTCACATTTGATTGTTTTTTTTTTTTTTTGGTTGGTCAGATGTCTAGGGTCATCTTAGGAGATTGATTTGTGGACTCTCTTATCCTGTTAGCATATGGTTGCCTGTAATTATATGAATCTTGTGCTTGATGACCCACAGGTCTTACAAACTTTTATTCTACTCTGTAATCTGGTGCTTATCTCAACAAGACAAAGGGAAGTTAAAGTGAAGTTTGTAAGTCAAGAAGTATTCTACAGTTTCTCTAGGCAGAAAGCAGTTTGTACTGGCTAAGTTTCTATTTGTAAATCTACAAAGTAGATGAAAGTATGTGTAGCACCTATTCCCATTGCACGGTTCAGTTGCACAGTAATGGGATGCAGTGGAGCAGAACTCTGCCTTTGTGGGTATTTGGGGGACCTATTAAAAATTGAGATATTAAATTAAAGTCCTTGCCGAGATCCTGATTTATAGAGTATGGAAGTTGAGGAAACATTCCACTAACAGCAATATTTGTCATATAAAACAGCAGTAGGGGTTTGAATATACAAGCATAACTT
Source organism: Vireo altiloquus (assembly GCA_013396875.1). Classification (NCBI taxonomy): domain Eukaryota; kingdom Metazoa; phylum Chordata; class Aves; order Passeriformes; family Vireonidae; genus Vireo; species Vireo altiloquus. The sequence goes on along the minus strand of VZRF01001132.1, from coordinate 558,700 downwards.
ACCAAGTTTAACCTTTGAATGCTGAATTTTGTAAATGTGACGCTCTCTGTTCTCTGCACAGTTTCAGAATTGGGTTATTGGCAGGGCACAGTAGAAACATGGAGTCAGCATTATATCTTTAAGGGAGGTAATTACATATAGTCAGATTACAAAGAGTACAGACACATTATTTAAATATTAGTAATAACTTGTGTGTTATTTGCTGTATTCTCTGCAAAGAAGTAAAATATAAAGCATAAAATTTAAAATCAAGGAAAATACTTGAAAAAAGTTGTCTGTTTCTGTCATGAAATAGATGGGAAATACAAGTGTTATTGTCATGACATGATGAGTTTAAGCAACTTGGGCTGAAGCACATAAAGTGTTTCTAAATAAATTTATTACTTGTGGTATATTGCTACTTTATTTATCTTCATCTTTTTCTGCACAGTATTGTAGCAAGAGTAGAAGCTCCAATGCTGTGCTTTTCTTCCATGGTTAAAATAAAACACTTAGAGGTCGTAATGGGATAGTTTGTAAAACAGGAAAATGACCTACTGTAGGAAAGTATAGTTTGCATTCTCAGAGAATGGAGGAAAAAAAAAGAAATTATTCCATCTTTCCTACCTTTTGACTCCTCACTAAGCCATTACCAGATATGAATGAAATGAGAAATTATAGAAGTATGTGTAATGCTTAAAAGTTTAGAGTACTACAGTGTACAGAATAAAAAGAAAATAAAACATGATGAATATATTAAAAATCCAACCAAACAAACCACCAAGTATTAGGTTTCCAGGAAAATGCCACAGCGAATATTCTACCCTCTAAATCCTAGTTATGTCCATGTTGAAGAGGTACTAACAGCTATTGCACTGCAGATGTGCCCACCTGTGGGAATTGCCAGAGAGTTGTAGTTCTTTAATAGAATTAACACTGAGAAGGTTAAGGATTAGCCAGAAATGACTTTACATGGTAGATAACAATTTTCAGGGTTTAATAGGACATGTTGTCTATTTCAAGGAAATAGATATGAGCATATATGTGTGAACAATATGAAAAAAACATATCTACAAATACATGCATGTATATGCATATGCATGTATGTGTTTTTGTCCAGTTGTAACTTGAAATTGGTGTTTTTGGAAGAATACTCATAGTCAAAACATTCATGTTGGAATATAACATGCCCACATCCTGACATGAGAAATTAACCTTTTTTCTTGATTGGATTGTATCTATTTAATGTAATCTTAGGAGATTTGAATGTATTTCATAGAGCAGTCAAATAATTGCTGCAAATGAAAGTAAGTTCTGTTAAGGAGGTTGAGAACTTGCTGTTTTAATATTATACCTTGAGAGCAATCACATGCTCGTCCCTCATTAATCTGGGCTTCCAGAATTCTGGAGTTCTAGAATTCATTCCTAGAACTGCAGTTCTAAGGATGCAGTTTGCCAATTTATGTCTATTACTGGTAATATTTTGGTTTTAGGAATAATTTTTAGCTGTAGAAAATGCTATAAGGCTGTTAAAGGTTGGCTGTAAAGCGTTGTTTCTTTTAGTCACTGGATCCTCTGCTAAATCATTCAGTTATTTATTTAGTTTCTGTGATTATAAAGATTTCAGGACAAGAATTACGTAGCCCTTAATAAATAGATATTATTATAAATCTGCTGTGTTCTGCTTTTTAATCAATAATTGTCCTTGCTTTTTCAAAATTGGATGTTTAAAAAATAAGTAGGGCTTTGTGACATAGATAAAATCTACCTGAATTTTTCAGAATGCTTCTTGAAAAATCAGAATTAATACAGTAGTGTGCTTACCAAAAGCTCATGCTGTTTGAGTCAGCACAGATATCTGACATGACACAAAGCAGGATATCTTCATGCTGGGAGATATGGTATCTTTAAAACTGTGAACTGGTGTACTGGCTGAAACACAAGGATTTATCAGGATTAATGGGTTTCTCCAAGATGTTTTTTGCTCATCGTCTTAAAGCAGTGTATATGGCTGGTTATGGAAGCTTTAGCTGTGTAGTGTCTTCCCCAAGTCCATTCCACAGAATCATTGAATGTTAAGGGGTTGGAAGGGACCTTAGAGAGAGTTCCAACCCCCTCACCCTGGGCAGGGATATTTTCTACTGACCAGGATGCTCAACGCCTTATCTAACCTGGCTTTAAACCCTGCCAGGTTTGGGGCCTGTTTCAGTGTCTCATCACCCTGACATTAAGTTATTTGATATCCTAATATCTAACCTAAATTTCCCCTCTTTTAGTTTGTACTCTTTACTCTCTGTCCCATCACTACAGAGCCTGACAAAGAGTCCCTCTCTGGCTTCCCTGGCTTCCTTCAGCCACTGGAACGCTGCTCTGAGGTTTCCACATGACCTTCTCCTCTCCAGGCTGAACAGCCTCAGCTTTCAAATCCTGTCTTCATAGAGATGGTACTTCAGTCCTCAAACCTGGGGAGGAGAATAGCTTTTTGACTCAGGTCAGCTGAGCAATGTGAGCACCATTTCTGTCATCCTGTAGGCGTGCTCTGTTATTGTAGCTAGGTAGTATCATCTTTGCTCCTTACATCCACATTTTTGGGGTGGAGATTACTTCCAAATTCCTTACTGTTACAAAGCAGCTCAGCTTGTGAACTGAAGTACGAACAAGAATGGATAGAAGGGTCATCCATTAAAGTATCTAAACTAAATGGACAGCTTCCCAAGTTAGATTCACTCTTAGTTGCAGTAAATATTATACACCTGAGACTGTGCTCCATTGTTGTTAAGGTGACTGACATTTCCTTGTACATTTGATAATCAGCTGCAGCACCACTGTGTGCACAGAATTTGTGTGGTTATTGGCACCTCCTTTCCCTTGCTCTCTAGATACCTCTCTCTGTGAATCCACACCCTGGAAAAATAGGAGATGAAACAGTGTCTTTGGACTGACTAGTGAAAGATGCTATGGTGATAAGGAATTGGGATGGAAATATTAAAATTTTCTGATTTCCATGGAGAAAACAGGCAGATGTTTACCAAAGTGACAATTAATCAGCAAAACAAGAGTAGCAGAAATATCTGGCAGTTGAAATTACTGCAGGGATTTTGGGTTTGTGCTACTGTCCTTTCTTCCAAACTGTACTGAAGCTTTTTCAAGACTGTAAGAAATGTTGTGTAATCTTTTTCTGCTGTGGTTGCTTTGAATGTGAACTTAAAATCAAATACTGTTGTTAGTTACTGCAGAATATAGATACTGGTTTTTATTTGCATTTTAATGAGAGCAAGTGTATACTAAACTTATTTAATTGAAAATTATTGAGATGCACTATCGTTTATTAAAACATGTAATCTTTATCTATTACAAAGACTGTAATAGATCCTTTACAACTGTGTTGTGAAAGACTAGGTATTCTTCTTTTGTCTATGCACTTTATATTGTCAATGCAGCCATGCACAGACAAGCACAGACTTTTACATGTCTTAAAACACTGTCCAAGGGTTTATATTCCATGTGGATAAAATATTTGTACAAGTGCTTACATTTTAGCATTAAACATCCGTGCTTGAAGTTGTTTCCTTGAGCTCTCAAATTTTTATGTGTTTAGTTTACTGTGATATTAAATAACTCAACATTTGGAGATATGTTTAAAAGGCACTAATATTCTTGTCAGAAACTTTTCATTGGCTCTGCCTCCCTGAATTTTCAGCCATGTATGAGGAGAGTTGAGGTATTTGCTTAAATTTTGAAGGCTACAATTACAGCCCTTTGAGCTATAAATTACTTTGATCAGTTCTAATCTGTCAGGAAAAATTATGGTGATCTAATATCAGAAGATAATAGGAAGGAATGGACCAGTTTGAGACATCTCATAATTCAAGATGTAAGAATACCTGAAAGATATTTTTCTTTAATAGACATTTAGTATGATGCATATGGTAGTGTTCTTCTTACAAGAGCAAAGCGACCTTCAGTGAAGGTCCTTTTGGTGGTGTGACTTCAGATAAGGAAATTACGCATTTTTAGCTCTCTTGATACTGGAACTACTTATCGTTTGCTGATCTGAAAACCGGTTTAGAAAAAGCCGAGATGCTTACCCACTTACCAGTCTGCTTTAAAGAAATGTAATGGAATAATGTATCTTAATATAATTCTGCTACACAATCAAGTTGAATATCTATAGGAATCCTCTGAACACGTAGTCAGTAAATGTTGGAAGACTGAATCTAGGGTGAAATCTGTATTAGATAATTCTCTAATGATGTGCACAGAAATGCAAAGTAACTTAGAACTGTGTGTGTATGAAACATCATTATCCATAATTACCTTTCACTTGGTCTGACAATGGCATCATATCTTTCTTAAACTTCTGTGCCAATTTTTTCAACACCACCTGGACTAAAAGAGTAAGTTCCACAACACTGTGACTCTGTGGCCTGAATTAAGAGAACATTTATTGTGACCATCTCGATAGAAAACAAAGAAAATACAAGAGAGCTGAAATTTGGTTTGTTTTAATGATCATGTCCTACCAACCCAGAAACCAACTTTGGAAAAGGGCATGGGAGGATGATTGATTTTCATGAACTTTTAAGCACTTCTAAATAAAATATCTTTTTTTGTTTGCCAAGTATGTTAACAAAATAATCCAGGTATACTGTACACTGCACAGAGAAAGAAGGGGAAAATGTTTGCAAAATGAATTGAGTGAGTTTGTGTGTCTGGAAGTTTCGCAGTTGCTATATTCCTGTTCTTAATCCTCCATCAGTCAGTATCTGCATTATACTTGTGTGCTTGGCAATTGAGCTTAATTGGTTTGCAGGGAAAGGTACAATACATTAGATCATTAACTGAAATTAAGTATGTCAGGGACTTGCCCCAGACCAACTTATATTTTTGCTGCTGTCAACATAGAATAGTTTTTGTAGAGGGATTATGTAGAACGCTTTCCAAATGTTCTCTAAAAACCTTGCATACAATAGTTGAAAATGGGGCAGTATAAAAAGAAATTGGTGGTTCTTTTTGGTAGAAAGGAGCTTTACTATGTTGTCTTCTTCTGGCTGTGGAGGTACAATGTTAGAATCTTCTCTAGTGACCCTTTTTGGAGACAACTCTAGTACAATGGTGACAGGGTTACTGTAGTTTCCATTCTGCTGGTGTGGTTACTTCAGGAAGAAGGGCTAGGAAGAGAAAGAGGAAGGGGAATGTATTTATATAGCTTCAATCTAACACCACTATTTTTAACCTGAAAAGAAACTTTTATTTGAATCAAGTGTAATTAAGATGCGAATAGGAAATAGGAAGTAAACACAACCAACCACTCGCTCTTCCTCCCAAATGCTTTGGGTTTTAATAGACAATGTTACTTTTAGAAAGAGGACACAGCAAAGCCGTTAGGTCTGTATGTGTGGTCTTTTAGATCCTTGATATTGGCATTCAGGGATTTTTCTTTGTTATCTATGATTGTACATTGTGAACTTCACTGGTAACATATGCATGTATTGCGTTTCCTGAATTTAATGCCTGACTGGAAGCAGTTATTACTTTTCACCTCCTCAATTGACTGTGGATTGCAACATTGGCACTGTCGCTGCTATACAAGGAAAATTGGTTTACCTACACTTACCTTTGCTAGATGAGGACAATTAAAAAAGGGTTACAGGAATTAATTTTTTTGAGTGTCCAATTAAACTATGTAAGCTCCTGTACTTTTCAGATTGGGATACACTTTAATTTAGTCTAGTTTAATTATTTGAGTGAAGTAAATGGAACCAGATTAAAGACTAGCTTAAATCAGGACAGGTCTTTACGGGTGGCTTCAAATTATTCAGTTCAATTTAAACTTGGGTGTTTTTTTAATATGATGAACTTCTTTGAATGTCCCTATATAGCAAGCTGCCTGTAAGAACAACTCTTTTTTGGTAAATATTCCTGCTTTAATGAATGCATTTTTGTAGTCTCAGCCTGTTCTGCTTCCAGTTGCAGGCTTCATCCTGTGTTTTATTGTTGTATTTATTGAATTTTATTTACACTGTTAAATATGGCCTCTTCATAATCATTCATTTGGAATTTATTATTGGTAACTCATAAATGAATTGGCAGAATGCTCAGGGAGATGCTATTTTTTCTCTTCTCAAACAGAAAATCTTTGCTAGAAAATAGACTCATTGCAACAAAATTTTCTTTCACTTGAATGAAATTTTTGCAGAGATTCTCCAGCTGATGGTTGTGTTACTTAGAACTGGGATTTAAATAAGGGTTTCCCACTGTTTTTTGAGGCTTATTGATAAGATCTATTACTACAGGGAATTAGCCCTGTAAAATTTTGGGTAATGCATATCAGGGACTAAGGAACACACAATTTGCTTTGCTGTGTGCAAGATATTATTGGTTCCTCCTAAACCCTCCTTTCTCTGCTATACTGAGCAGAGCTATGGGACAGCTGTCCTGATAACTCATTTTCCCTTTTAATATTGAGTATTTCCTGTATCTCTTAATATACCTGCACCTTAGGATAAGCACAGAACGCTTAATTGGCAAGTTCATAAAAATCTATTAAACTCGGCACAAGATAGTGGTAGTGCTTTCTCTGATAAGCTTGAGCACTCTGCTTAGTCATCATACTCTTATTATCTTCTATCACAAAGTCTTGCTCGGTCACAGAAGTCACAGCAAGTCACCACACCTCCTTCTGTTAGGAAACTGTGGGTAGTTCTCTCTGTCACTTTTACAAGGAGCAGCAGTGAGTAGACACTGGATTTTTGGAAGAAAAATCCATTATTTACCCAATATTATACAAAGATTACTTTTCAAATTACTGCAAAAACCCCTAGGTTTTGAACTATATATAGAAAATTACTCTGAAGATAGGAAAATTTTTTTTGTTTGTTTGCTTCTTTGCAACCTTCTAAGCAAGTTGCACTAACTAGAATATGTGCAATATATACACAAAGAATTTAATTCAAATGTGTATGGTACTCATCAATTAATTGATTTTTAAGCTTTTCTAGTTCTTTGCATTTTATAACTGACCTATGAAAGAAATACTAATTCTTGTGTACTTCGGGTGTTACAAGGACAAGCAAACAGGAAAACATATATATGCAGTTATAATTATTTTAAGTGATTTGCCCACATTTACAACTCAGAATAAAAAATATGCTGAGCTTTGATTCTGCTTGTGTTTAGGAACAATGATTTTTGCATTTAACAGTGATTTTCTAAAAGCTTACACATGTCTTGTTGGGTCAGAAGCATAACCCTAGTTCTCTTTTTGCCTTTTTTTGGTAGGATGATGAAGTGGTTCTGCAGTGCACAGCAACCGTTCACAAGGAGCAACAGAAATTGTGTCTTGCTGCAGAAGGATTTGGCAACAGGCTTTGCTTTTTGGAATCCACATCAAATTCTAAGGTACCACTGAGTGTTTTATCATTTCATGTCACGAAGCAAGGATGGTTGTAGCATTGCTTGCTTTGATGTAATATACACAAATCTGTCAAGGAGAATGGACAAATCAAATATAGCAATAATATATGGGGTATTTAATCGCCATTCAGAGTTTAATTCTAACTTTGTCCTTTGGATGGACTCTAATATGGTGTTTTCTGTTTTGGGTTCACTTTAAAACTAATAGGCTCCATCCCAAATAATATGCTTGCTATTTTACTTGTCTGAACTCAGTTGTAGTAAGCCACAGTGCAACTTTTGTGCACTGAAACTCAAAGGCAAGTTGATTGCTCTAACTCTACAGAAAAGAGAGCAATTATTCTATTTGTGGTAAGTTTTTTTTCTGTGGCATTTATATTGAAATGATTATTACTTTGAGACCTGATTCCCTATCTGAGAATAGTGCAAGTATCAAAATTACCTCTTCAAACACATTTTATTTAAGCCTCCTCTAACTCTGCTATATATGCAGTAGATAGAGTAGTTTGAAAAAATATCTTTGCTGTTTATTGCAAAGAAGGGACTTTGTTTCACAATCACATATGCTCAAATAAATGTTTTGAAGACAAAAATGGGCCCCCTGAGGGCAGAACTGGTTTTGTGGACAAAGTAATGGATATATATTTGATTCATAGAAAGGAAAGAAAATTGCTTAACGTATTTGTTTTTTCTTCAGTTAAAATATAAATATTTGATGAGAAAATATAATAAAGGTAAAGCATCTGGAAAGACATCTAGAAAGATTTAGAACAAAAAATGATGGTTATCTTGCTAGCTTTCATAACATCACTTTGATTTTCTCTGATACTTCACAGAGTAATGCTTCATTTTCTGTCTCATCATTTTGAATGTATTATTCATAATAATAAATTTTTCACTAAGATATTAATGATTCATTATAATAGCAGTGATCTTGATGAAGTAATTCATGCTGCTCTGTTTTAAATGAATCTTTTTAACAATAAAAATGTGCTAGGATAGAAGTGGTTGTAGTGCTAGTTGCCTGTGAGGCCTAAAAGATCTATTTAATGAATTTGTTATCATTCAGTAAGTTTGGATATTAAATCTACAGTCTCTCTCTCTCCCCATCCAAAACTCCTGAATATTCTTGTCTTTAAGGAATAAAATGTAGATTTCATATCACTTTTCTATGCTTGTTTGCTGATGCTGCTTTTTCTCCTTTTTTTATGAAATGTTCTGCTCATTCTTCATGAGGTTGGGGGTAAAAAAAGCAAACAAAAGAAATTCCCTGCTGCTCATCTGTGATTTATTTTTTAAGGGCTGACAGTTGCTAGGATAAGCTCATCTGAAGTAATTTGTAGATATATACTGAGGGGGCCATAAATTATCAAATCCTTAAAGCAAAGTTGACTATGAATAAGGCTAAATAAAAATGTTTTCCTTCCTCATGTCTGTATCTGTAGAATGTTACTATTGAATTAAATAAGGAAGAACATAGAAAATATTCAAAGAGGTTTGTGATAATTTAAAAATAGTTCCAGCAGAGATCTCGAGCCTCTTAAAAAAATTCTATACATGTCTTAGAGGCTGTTTTCCAGTTAGAGTGGGATTGTGGTGCACTGTAATGCAAACAGTAGTGTGGCATTTGATTTACAGACAGGGATCAAGGATGAGGTGGAAATCCAAGCACCAGTAATAGGCCAAACACAAGTAATAAGCTTCTGCTATCATTCTGGACTTGCATTCTTGAGAATGCTTGTTACTATTCTGTGCTTTTCTCCCAATATCTTTCAGGATGGGGGTCCTTGTGCTGTAGCTGAAATTTTATTAGCACAACTTCTTCGTGTGCACTTTCCTGTCCCTGAATCAGTAAGCAATTCACACTAATAAAGTAACAGTCAACTTGAAGATATATCTTGATGGAATAATTTGGTAACTTCTGACTATTAATACTTATCTCTGTGTAGCAATAACACTGGGAGCTAAGGCAAAAGATGCATGTATAGGCAAAGTAAAACAAGAAGTTCATTTATCCATTCCCATGAGAAGGCAGGTGCTCATCCTGAGGAAAGTAAGGCTTCATCATGCATCATGGGTGTTTGTGAAGACAAATGTGGTCGTTCTGAATGTCCACTGCTTCCTTTGTCATCCCCCCTGCTCTAAATGCTGAGCATGAGGTCATATGGTCTGGAATATCTCTTGGATCTGGTGGAGTCAGCTGTCCTGGCTGTGATGCCTAACAACTCCTTGTGCACCTCTGGCCTGCTCACTGGGGGAGTAGGCTGAGGAACAGAAAAGCTCTTGAATTAGTGCAAGGCTGAAAATTACTCAAATTGACCCCATATCTTGAAGAGCAGGATAAGCAAGACATCAGGTCTCAATTATTTGTAATTTTATTAATAGCAGACAGTCGTGAATATAAAACATACAGGTTCGCTTGAGATAAACACATGACTACCTCATCTATAGAGGTAGTAGTAGCTCAATGAAAAATATTTATATTTCAATTTCTACCAATTTCAAAGCAGATCTGTCTCAAAACAGATCTTGTTTTAGGAATAGGTGGCAAGTTTCAATTGTATAACAATATGACATTTATAAATCACCAAAAATTTTTAACATTGAAAAAGTTGCAGCAGCAAGAATAACAAAACCCAAAGATGTGCTGATGACTAAATTTAAAATGCTTAGTTTCCTTATCTCACACAATTATATCTTCAGCAAGTTTTGTCAAATCTATAGCATGAATATTTATTTCATAAGTAAGAAGAAGAAAGTAAGGGATGGATGCCAGAATAAAAAGGCAAAATCCCCGTCGTCATGGTTTAACTCCAGCCAGCAGCCAAGCCCCACACAGCTGCTCACTCCTCCACCAGTGGGATCAGGGAGACAATCAGAAGGGTAAAAGTGAAAAAACTTGTGGATTGGGATAAAGATTGTTTAAAAGGAAAAGCAAAACTTGTGCACACAAGCAAAACAAAAAAAGGAGTTAGTTCACTGCTTCCCATAAGCAGGCAGGTGTTCAGCCATCTCCAGGAGAGCAGGGCCTCATCACACGTGATGGTTACTTGGGAGGATGAACACCATCACTCCAAATGTACCTCCCCTTCTTCCTTCCACTTTATATACTGAGCATGATGCCACATAGTCTGGAATACCCCTTTGACCAATTTGGGTCACCTGTCCCAGCTGTGTCTCCTCCCAGCCTCCCATACCACCCCAACTCTCTTGCCAGCATGGCCATACTACAAGCAGGAAAGGCCTTGGCTCTGTACAAGCCCTGCTCACCAATAACAAAAACATCTCTGTATTACCAACTCTTTGTTCAGCACAAATCCAAAACATAGCCCATTACTAGCCACTGGGAAGAAAATTAACTCTACTCCTGCCAAAACCAGTAGATATGTAAACTTCCTTTTTGACAATTGTCTATAGGTAATTTTGTTTCATCATTGCTTGCTGTACTTTTAAATTTATTCCTTGTGTGGAAGACCATCCCTTTTTTTAAAACAAAAATTAGGATTAGTTAACTTATCTCAAGATTAGTGAGAGCCGTGTCTTTACATTGGAATATTACTTCTTGCTTTCTATATATAGATTGGTAATATGAGGAAATCCATTCATTAATAGATTATGCTGTCTGCTAGTGAAGTAATTTTTCTTTAGACTCAAATAATGCATGGATTGCTGAAAAGAAAACAAGCTAGAGCTGTACTTTAACAGCTTCTGAAAACTATTCCTGTCCATAGTGCAGAATGAAAAATACTCAGCTCTCTTTGTGACTGACCATTTGTGGTCAGTCACAAATGTGATGTTGATCCCTTGTGAACCACTGCACAGCAGAACACTGAAAATTGAGTTATGCTTTTCTAAATGGCATAAGGGTTTGTGGTTTTTTTCTATTTTTATGGCAGATGGTAAACTCATATGAATTTCATTATGCCCTGAGGTATGGACCTACTTTATATCATTAAAAAGAACTGATAAAAGCTATGTGCGGGGATTTCTTCCCCTCTTGAAGTCTCTGTAATTCAGACGTGAGAGAGGAGAGGATGACCTAGTGAGGTTTTTGAAGGTCTGAAAAGGCCTCCCAAGTTGGTTTTTTTTGTTTTTTTTGGTTTTTTTTACCTTCTTGAAGAAGGCAGTGCAGTGTGTGGTTTGATCTTTTTAACTAGAAATAGTTACAGTGCTGAGAGTAGAGTCCAGAAACTGATAATAATTCTATCTGTAATGTAAGGAGGTATTTCACATGGAAGTAAGACTTTGATAACTTATTTTCCATTTTGCTTTTGAAGAGTCACTTCTGTGTCAGAGCAGAAAGGTTGTTCAGGTTTGTTGCTGGGCAGGTGTAGGCTGGTCAGCCGGGAATGCTGACTCCATTGTCCCAAGTATGTCAGTGATGCTCTGTGCTTTGTGGGTCCCTAGATGCTACTGTTGTGTAAGGGGGTAGAAAATAAAGCCTGATGGTAAGATTGACAACCTGATGGTAAGGTTTTTTGTGCTGACAAATACAAATTCTTTGATTTTTATCTTTGCCCTTTTTCTGGTCAGGTGAATTGGCAGGAGCTGGACAGGTGGCTATGCTTAAAGGGAGGAGGAGGAAGGGTGGAGGGACTGGAGAATGTTATACCTGGCACAGACAAGACTACATGAAAGTATGATTCTGTAGTATTTATGCAAGGTGTTTCCGTGCCAGCAGTCAAATTATGTACAGGTGTGTCTGGAGAAGGGTGTCTATCCTGAACGGTGGGACATTGGCCTGAACTTCTGTATCCTGATTGCCTCTGGGAGAAAAACTCTTTTCTCTGTTCATCTTCCAGAGAGTAAGATCTGAAGACAAGGGTTGCCTTCCTTTTTGTTTTTTACAGCAAACGTATTCTCAGTGGACAAGGCAAATAATCTGTCTCCAGAGAGACTGAGTCTGAAACTCTTTTCTGACAGCTGAGAAACACTATCTGCGTTGTGCACGGTTTTTGATTGTGTAAATCTAAATAGATAAAAAAGCACGTGGTGTCCATTGACATATGGATGCAAGCAGATGCTTTTTAAGCAGTTACTGACATAAAGAAATAGTGAGGTTTTTAAAAATTGATTCACTCTGACAAATCAGATCAATGTTGGTTGCTTGTGTTTACATTGGATCATTCTGTGAATCTGCCATTTAGTAAGGTGGTTGGTCGGATTTTTTTTTTTAATAATTGCTGTGATTCATTTCTGTACATGTGTTTCCACTTCATCCATCTAAAACAAAATCAAAAAGTTTGTAGCTGCACCTCCAAGCCATTTTAATTGCTTTTGTAACATATTGCCAAAATGAGTATTTCCATTTAATGGTAAAGATGGCACTTAATCTTATGTAATCTTATTTTCAGAGGACTCCATTTAGCAGACTTTGACTAAAATTTTTGATTTTAATAATTTAAATGAAGAGAATTTATGCATACTTACGCATTACTTGGCCTACTTGACATACATAAACACAGGTAGAAGTCTTCGTAGGTGTAGATCAGACAGGATTTTGTTCAGTGAGTCATTTTTTCCCAGTAAAATGTCCTGAAGGAGTAATGTAAATAAGAACAGTGTGTTTCACAACATTGTATGTAGTTTTATGCAACATATGGTTTACAGAATTTTAAATATTATCTTTATTATTTGTGTATATCCAATTAAGCTTTTATTTCTTGTAAATATTGTATAAATTTTGGGAATAAATGCAGATTAGTAGTTATATCCGTCAGACCTGATTGTGATCCTTGCACTTAGTCCCAAAAACTGACATAAATATTTCTTGAGATGGAAAGTGAATAATTTTAAATGAAAGTGAAACATTTGGACTGTGGAAAACACTGTGTCAGAACTCCATGTCTGTAAAGCAGCAATACAAATATGGCTTTGTGTCAGCTGAAAATTGTGGGCATTGTTACTAGGCAAAACAATACAGTTTAGCATACTTGTACTGTCACCTGTAGCTCAGGTAGTTCTTAAAAAGGAAACAAAATGTGTAATATCAAGCAGGACACCACAGACTAAATAGTCTAATAATAATAGATCCAATCTGTGAAATCTTGCTATTTTAATTTTTCATCATATCTCCTGTTGAAGCAGATATTAGGAATTTTAAATTCATACAGGAAAGAATTATTTCTCATCTTAAAGAAATATTTTTTATCAAATCTAGTTTTGCCAGAGATATACATTGAGTTTTACCATAATAAGGCATTATTTGCTACCACATCGGAATTGAAAGCTCTTCCTGTCTTCAAACTGTACATTTATGAATAGGAAGGAGTTTCTTTTTGAATTATGCACACTTACTTAATATTTTTTAAAGTAAGACATTGTTATAGGCCAGTTCTCTGATTTTGGGGACAATCCTGAATGCTTAATACTGATTATTTAGAACCCGTGGAATTTTATTATAAGACTTTAAATGTATTGCATACTTGGGATTTTCTTGTCAAAATATATTTTAGAAATATGTAAGACTGTCATAGATAAAGCACCTGGAAAAAAACCTCCAAAGAAGAGTTCCAAATTCCTAAATATGCTGGTAGACTGCATGACATGTTACCTGAACATGTAGTGACAAAAACTGAAAGATAGAATCAGAGTAATTTTGTAGGTCAGTTTAGTTATTGTTAATACTCCAAATGAAGGCATTGAATGAGAGTAATACATGTGATATCCATGCATGCATCATGTCTGCTATCAACTAAACAATCCTAGACAAATTTCAAAATACTCGTTTTCTTTTTAATATTAATGGTGTGAATATTAGTGACATAGGCCATCCATTCAAGAAACTTAAAAAGTTATATAATTTATGAAATTCAATGAGCAAAACATGAGTTGTAATACATCCAGTAAAATAATGTTGTTTTCAACTTTCTTCATTATCTAAATATATGTTAAAAACAAAAAACCCCGAAATATTTACAAAACCACATATGATGTGGCTGTTTCAGGTGGTTTTTTTTTTGTTTGTTTGTGTAGGGTTTTTTAGGTTTTTGTTTGTTTGGATTTGCTTTTTTTTTTTTTTTTTTTGGTAGAATAGATGTAGGAATTCCACTTCCAGTGTAAAATAAGTGAAGAAAAACCTGAAAAATCCCATTAAATCAGTTTTATTTTCTAACTATATATCCCAGTAACTGTTTATGCCTCTCATTATATAATGATTAAAATGTAAAAAGAAGCAGATATGCTGAAAAATCTTGTGTGAAATATGCCTGTGATACAAACTCTGATCGAATAAAGTCAGATATGTGGTGTTCAGCCTTGTAATTGGTTTGGTGAGTTTCTGGAGGTTTCTAAAAACCTGCCTGTTTGCTGTGATTTATTTTCTGAGTCCTAAGACTTTTAATACAGTTCCTAATAAAAAGGAAAGTTGCTATCATTGCATGATGGGTTTGTCTATTTGCATTTTGAACAGTCTGTTCAAAGCAGTGCCCTTAACCAAATGCACAGTTGATGGGTTTTGGTGGTTGGGTTTGTCTTTTTCCCCATTTAGTATACAAGTCTTGTGAATCTTTAAGAATCTTGGGACTGTGTGTTAAGGACTGGAAACAGATCAATTGCCTCCACCAAATGCACTAACTAGAACAAAATACAGTAAGAAAGTCCTTGAAAGATAATTAAGTGATAAATAGAGGAAACCCAAAATATTTTGAGGTAGGAGTTCTTATTTAGGTACATTCATGTCTGATGCAAGTTACAGCTGCTGACTGTTCAGTGCAAGCTCAGCCCCAGCAGCTTCAGGCTTGCTGCCTTACCCTGGGAAACTGAACGTCACAAAGTTACACAGTTGGCATGTTCTGCCAAGTCCCCTAGAGCTCAGTATTTAAAATATTTTCTCTGAAGGGTTTAGACTGAAAGGTACTTCATTAGTACATGCAGAGTAGTTACAAAGCAGTTATTTGAATTTTAATTAGACTGATACGTAGCTGCACATCTGAAAACCTGAAAAAAACATTCATACATCTATGTTTCAAGCTAAGAACACATGAAAGTATAAATGCTTATTTTAAGCCTCTTAGATGAACATTTGTCTAAAGCAGCAGTTTCAAATTAGCTTCATACCCCTTCTTAGCACTTGAAGTCATTACTTAGTACTCAGTATTTTTAAGAACTGTTGGGCTAAATCTGGCTCAACAGACTTCTATGAATAATCCTAGCCCAGTGGGCTCTCAGAAATTAGGGCAAAAAAAAGTATTTTATTAATGAGTGGATCTGTGTTTATTTGAGGTATCTAATATTGATCATATCTGAAACAAAATAAAAAATAGAATATCAATTTTTTTTGTTTTATTTTAGTTAAGACTTTTTGAAACTTAGACATTTTGGTTGTGATTTTCAAGATTTTAAGCTTTACCTCCTGGTTACTTCCTGAAGAAAAAGGAGGAAGACTATTTGTGCTTTTGTAGCAACTGAGGGAATGCTGTAACTTGCTATCATAACAAGAATATTTTCAACATTAAATTGAGGGTGTTAGTTTATAAATAGTCTGGAAGAGGGAAGTTGGGCAAGTGGAAGTAGTTTGGAATTTGAAGATGTATGCTTTGTGACCCTGTGTTTGAAACCCAAATGCAAGCTGTTTTAGCAACTTTCCTAGTGCTGACAGTCGGGTTACCACATGCAAATACAGGAATAACTTTTTCTGGTTTCACAAACAAAAGAACAGTCACTTTATTTTACATTAAAAAACCAGAGGCCAGATGGTAAAAGAAATTATTATGCTCTTAAATAATATGCATAAATGCACAAGATCACAGTTCGGGCAGTTTTCCTAAGTATTTAATTATTTTTGAATAATTGCTGGAATTTTGCTGTTTGTTTGAAAACCTGTAGATAAGAGGGATGATCATGAACCATACTAACACCTCTAGTCTGTTTTTCTTAAGGAACCAACATGTGCTTAATACCTGGAGGATGGGAATAATACTGTGTTTTCCCATGCTATGACTGGTCCTTAAGATGTCCTCCTTATCTGTCTTTTTGTTTGGCTTGGCCTTTTCCAATACCGTTCATAAGCCAAAAGGAGTTTTAAAGTTCTCTGTGCCCCAATACAAGGATCTTGTAGAACAGTGATGGTGTGCAGTCTACCTCTGCACTGCCTGCAACCTGGTAGCTGGGGAGTTGTGTGAGCTGGAAGGGGTTTGAGACATTGGCAAATTAAAATTAGAACCATCTAGGAAATTATATGTTCTTGTGCCTAACAGGTGTCTGCAAAGTTCTCTAATTATTATCTTATTAACTGATACCAGAAAGTGAACTTTTGAAAAGGAAGATCTTGACTGTGGTAAAGGAGGAAACTCCAGGTTGGTCAGTGCTCTAAATAAATGTGATAGTCTCCCATTGGGGTGACATCTGTGAACTTGTTATACTCCCACCTGGACTTGTATTCAAGGGTAACAGGAAAAAAGAAGTCCACAAATTGTTTAGTTCCTTGAGACTCTCTTTGCCATCTCTGAATTTTTAAGCCTCTTGCTTTATTGCCTCTTGCATAATTCACTTCTGAGGTAGGTAGAAAATGCATGTGGGTATTTCTGTCTAGACATTGCTTTGTGGAAGCTTGTTGTTCTGTGTGTTACTGAATGATAAGCAAAGAATTATTTAAAGCAGCAGTTGGTTTTATCTTAACAACTTAGTAGCAATATTTCAGCACCCTAGACCAAGAAAGAACAAAATTTGAATATTTAGAACAAATTACTCCTGCAATTATTCTTTTTGATTTTGTAGTTAATAAGGGTGTGTAGTAAAACAAGTGTTTATTTTTCACATCATGCTGTGGGTGTTCAAATGCCCAGGCAAGCAGGGGCTTTATATACTTAGACACTGATAGATAAGCCACAGTTTCTGAGTATACATGGTGAACTTTTTTTCTAAGGGATGTTTATGCCTGAAAGTATCATTGCACTTTTTATCAGCTGTGGAACCTTGTCCATAAGTCCTTAAATCCCTGGAGTTTCCCGGCAGGCAGTCCTTGCTTTTAGGACTCTTCAAATTCTTCTCTCCCTGACCCACATTATCTGCTGGAGTTCCTGCTGGACTACAAGAACTTCATTATTAAAGATAGATTTTTTTTTTTTTTTTAAACTGAAAAATTTTCAATGTATCATTCTAATTGATTTGCTTTACATTGCAGAGGTGGATATATATATCTTTTAAGGTAATGTATTTTTTAAAAATATAACTTTAAATGTCTTGCCCAGCAGAGAACTGATGATGCATCTCCTTTCCTTCATTTAAGGGCAAGTCAAGGGTGACTCAGGGCGTAAACTCCCAGTGCCCCATTCAGCAATATTTGATTTTCCTAGGTACAGGTTGACCACTGATTTCAGCAACATATAATGGAAAATAAAATAGTTGAAAACTTGCAACAAAATCCTTAAAAGTTAAAATTTGATGTCTGTTATGTTTTTAGTTGATAGTTTATGAGATAAATAAGCAGATCTTACTTTTCTTAGACATAGTATTTAATGTTTACTGCAACTTAGATGAATTGTTCATAGGAGTTGGTATTCTAGAAAGATTAGTATTTATGTTTATTTGGATGTCATTTCTACATTTTAAAACTCTACTGTGAAGATTTCAGATATGGGATAAATTTAATAGTAAGAGAATCTCAGCAAATAATGGCCTATGGATTATTATGCAGAGGCAAGAACTTTCACTGACACAGGTCAGGCCATGTCACCTATTACAGGCACAAAACATGTGCATGTTTGCTCTATTTGTTTGATCCTGAAAGGTTACAGGGTTGCTACTTCAAAATATCATTGTTTTAATGTGTACGGTTTATATTAAATCTGGTCAGGGAATAGTAATTCTTTTTTGGGTATCTGCTATGCTTTTCAGAGAGGGACAAAATAGTATTTTATAAGGGTCATATTTGTTTTGATGCCACAAGAATCAAAGGGTAGCTGCTTCCTTCCAGGTTCTAAAGCAAGAGTACCCTCCCAAGTGATAATATCCTAGATTCTCCCATTACTCATTGCAATAGCTGTAAGTACAACATAATCGCTAAGCATAAAAGGGAACATTAACGTTTGGAATAATTCACATAAGATTAGCATAATAAGATAAAATTTTCAGGATAAATACAAAGATAAACCGTGTTTTGTTAAATTTGGATGTGTGCCTAGACCCTCTGTAGCACTGTTGATCCTATGAGCTTCATTTTTTTATTAATCAACATGGAATTTTCCTAATTATCTTAAAAATCAACACATTTTCACTGCATTAGGGTGATACACTATTAATTAATGCTCATCTAAGCTTTTGGCTATGGCAGCATATGTTGTGATGGGAGTTGAGCTGATTGACCAGGTTTATCCATCAATGCTGCAAGGAAGTTGTATGACTCCTTACCCAGTATCACTTTTATCTCTTGCTAAGAGTTTTAAATTTTCAAAAAGGAGATAAAAAGGAAGCAGCTCTCAGTAATGCAGATTTGTGGGACTTATGTCCTTAGGTTAGAAAGACTAGAGGGGAGAGATGGAGGACAAGAGGAAAAAGCCTCTCATCCATTTAAAGATGGAATGTATGCAGCCCTTAATCTGTACAGAAAGTAAACACTATACCAGGAATTACAGGTTTCAAGTGATTAAAACAGTCTGCTCTGTTAATGGCCTCAAGACCTTTGACAGATTTCAGGATCAAAGCTATTTCCAAAGAGCAAAAACTGAAAAATTCTAAGATGAAACTTTTAAACTGTTTTCAGATTAAAGGAAAATACTGTAATTGTACTTAAGTAAAAACCTCTTACGTAGAAGTAGGTTTCTTATGGATTTTTAAAGAAGATTGTGAGAAGGGAAAACCCCAAGAAGCAGTTTCCTTCTGCACCTTTAGGTTTGTACAGATTAAGTTTCAGGCGCACACAGTTTCCTTTGCCAATGAGCTCTGTTACACAGTGACCAGCAGATGACATTCACTATCGGAAAATGAAAGTGGGGAAGGATTTTTGTCTTCACTGCTGTGCAAACTCCTAGAGGATAAAAACTGGTAACTCCTTGTAATCAGACGAAGACTACTGTAGATGTAGTATCAACAGAAAGTGTGCTCAGTGTATCAAGGTTTTATCAAATGGATTTGATAACTGCTGGATTTATCAAATCGAATGCTTCACTTATAGGAGACTTCTACAGTCAGAGATCTGGACAAGATGGGCAAACTTTGTATATGTGACCAGAGAGAGTATTTTTAAGCAAATGAAAACAGTCAGTTGTTTAGGTCAGATAAACAAGGAAGTCAGCATGTAGTGACATAGGCAACCAACGCAATTCAAGAGAACTACTGAGGATGTGGAACTGTCTTGTGTTTTAAGAATTGAAAACGAAATGATTGCAATGTATTTGTGTTTGACCTCAGTTCCATCACTAGCTGTTTTTTGCTGTGTTTGTCCCCTTTTTTCTTTTTTTTTTTTTTTTAAGGTTCTGTACCCTTTTCTGATTTTATCCTCCTGTCAGTTTCAAAGTTTTATCTCCTGAAAAAGTTGTCTGTGAAAAAAGGACTCTTTAGAGTTTTAAATTGTTAACAAGGAACTTCTTACTATGTGAAACTATGTGAAAAATGACATTTTTCAGGAAGTAGGACATGGCTGGATTTTCAAAGTTTTTCCTAGGAAAAGGGAAAAGCATACTCGTGACAAAAAAACACTCCCTTGTCAAACTGCTCTTTCAAAAACATGAGGGCATTATAGGTTTTGGGTAGAGTAACGTAAGAAGTTTTGAATGTCGAGGACTTCTCTGCTTTTGAGGGATACAACTGCTTGGCATGGAATGTCCTATAAAAGCCTCGCACAGAAAGTGATGGTTTCAGACTGAAATAGTCATAAGCAGCTGATAGCAAACTTTCTGTAGGAGGTGTCCAGGCAACCTTCACGGTCTGCTCATGGCAAACTCATGGGAGGCTGACACTGTTCCTGGAGGAGTTCTGTGGAGAGGACAGTGTTACTTGGCAGTCCTCTCTACAGAACTGAAACCATAAGGCCCATAATTAATTCTGTCTTTTCTGCTCTGGGATTTGATGAATATGGTTCATTCTGTTTGGCTGATGGGACTTGTTGTCAGGCCCATATATATCTGTACTGGGTCCATTGTTTCGGTGACAAGCTTGAAAACAAGGAAAGCTATGCCTTCCGTGTACAGTCCTAGAAATAGATGTTTTTTCTTGGTAATATTGAGTGTGCTTCATCACTGTCACCAGACAGAATCTCATTTAAATAGAAAGGGCTGCCAGAAAGATGGAGATGTATAAATTTAAACGTAACTTGAAAATAGCTGATGGGTTCAATTTCTTTCAGGCTCCCACAAATAGGACTACAGATGTTTTGCTTGAATTCTGTACTAAAATGAATTTTCTGAGTCCTCCTACTTGGATTCTCAAAATTAGGCATCTAGTAAATGTGCTAGTGTTAAAAAAGTTATGAACACCTCAGTTTTTGACATCAGGCTGCTTAATTAGATGCTTGTTTAGGCACTGCTGTGTGAATATATAGTATACAGTTAAAAGATGAATACCTGCAATTCCATTTCATTGGGAATTTGGTTAGAAGAGTAACAAAAACAACCACGAGCTTAGGAAAGTAACTAAGAAGAGTGCAAATATCTAGGAAGAGAAGTAAAGCTGAGGTGAAACTTCTTATTCTTTGAGACAGAATTCTGTTTGCTGATGCAATTTATTATCCTTCAGTCTTGTACTAATATTTATGAGAGGCAGAAGTTCAGTTTACATTCACAAGATTATATGCAGCATTATATGAGCATTACAGGTCGTACATTACAGTGGCTTGCTAGCACTGTGTGGTCATCAGAGTAGTGACAACAACACTCAGAACAACAACAACTCAGGTTTCACATCTCGGCCTCTTGCTTTCATTGGAGTGAGGTGTGCTTGTAAACAGAAATGCTCTAGAAACTGAAACTGAGCATAAAGAATACAGCCAGTACCCATGATTCACTTGTGGGTTGGAATACAGTTAGGGATATTCTTAAATATATTTCAAAAGCTTTACTCAAAATACCATTTTAATAAAGGGTATGATTATCTAATTTGCTAATCTGCCTCCCACAGAGAAAAGCATAGTTTAGTATGCAAATATTACTACAGAAAACTAGTGTACACAATAAATGTAGTTTAAAATGACAGGAAGAATAAGGAATTCACCAATTTTCTAAATAACCCAGTAATTACTTAGCAGTGGATATGCCTTAAGAATTCCAGATGACCATTGCATTTATTTTAACTTCTCTGATTTTGCCAATTGGGCTATTACAAGCCCTGATGAAGGAACAATAGAAAAAGGTAGTAGTAATTTATTGCTTTTCTCCTAGAGGTACTGAATCTCCTTTTGAAACGCAATATACAATTTCTAGTTTATTTAATAACTTATTTTTTAAATCAATCTGCTTGCATATTAGGCTGTAATTATGACTAAGTAGATTTTCAAGAAAAAAAAATTGATGAGGGCAAATCTAAACATGAACTGGCAGCCAAATCAGTAATTCTTTAATTAATACTGAGGTAAACTGGAATTACTACTATTTGCCTTTTAAGTCACCGAGTATATTTTATATTTGAACCCATTAAAGTATGATTGATTTTGAAAATGTGTCAAAAAGGTAGTGGAAATAAATTGTTTTGAATACTGCTACTGCTTATCAGAATTTTCCACTGATCATTTGAAGTGAATTGATACAGATTCCCTGGATTTTCCTAGGATGTTATATACTCTGTCACAAAAAATCCCCAAACCTCCTTTTGGAATATGAATTAATTTTCTATGTCTTCATTTGGAAAGTTACTGCAGCAAAGATAAATACGATGAAAATTGGTGGAAAAGAAGTTTGAAGATTGCCAGTATGGTATTTATATCTGATGACACCACTGCTTTTGAGTGCTGATCAGTTTCTGGGGTTATAGTTTGTGGTCTGTTATCAAAATAGAGATGTATTATTACCATTAAACTGCTGGAAATTTCCTGGTAGTTTTGATGTTTGTTAAAATTCCATTGGTGGACATGTTGGTTAGGCATGTGACAAAATATTTTCTTTAAAATTATTTATTATTTAATGGTGTGTTCGTAGTCTAGCAACAGTCACTGAAATGCCCAACTACACATTTCACCTGTCCTCAAAAAAACCTGACATTGAAAACTAATTGCTAGAGTGAAGTGGCTCTAGTGAAGCCACTAGAATATGCAATTTCTCTCCAGGCTGGGTACTAAAATCTACTATGTACTTTGTATGAAGAAACCTTTCAATAGAGAATGTTAGGCTGCCATAGACTGCCTTTATTTTTTGTATGCCATCCTCTATATGTGAGGAGAGAGACAATAAGGTAGATAATCAGAGGTCTGGAAAAGTCTCTGTTTTTCTTTCCTCATTTTTATTTATGCCTTTAAGCATAAAATGGAAAAGACACTGTGAATAATTTTTGTTATATTTAAATGAGAGTTTTAAAATTACTTGGAATTATTGTCTTTGGAAGGAGCTATTCAAAAGAGGAAGCTTCAGTCTGTGTCTGAGGCCCAAAGCCTCATACTTTAAATCCATAGCATTAAAAGCACCAGGATTGAAATGGAGTGTATAGGGATGAGCAGAGCTGTAACTGAGCTAAATACATTGGCAGGTCTGCATCTGTCCCATGTTCTTCCATGCTTTGATTGTTGTACATGCTGGGCTCGATGCAGCCATGGCTGTTGGATCTTCAGTAGAGCAGAGCTGGGTGAGGAACTGCCAGAGAGGAAGGTCTAATTCACATGCTCCCTGCAAGCATCAGTAGGTGCATCTTTCCTCAGCTCTTCAGGGAAAACATTTCTCCCTGAGGGCCACCAAATAACCAGGCATTCATGCAACAAAGATGAGGGGATAATGTGCTCTCCCTTTTGCCTCATGAGGAAAACCTGGCTCAAATATTTTGCTAGACTGTAAGAACACAGTACTTCTTTCACTTAATTAAAGCAAAACAATCTCATACAGTTCTCCTTTTTCACTTTCTGGCAGCAAAAGTCTGCCTTACTCACCTGCAGTGAGAATAGCTGAAATATGCATTGTGTCTTCATACCGCAGTTTAAATGGGTAGGAAAGGAAATGCTCATGGCTGTCTTGAACATAAAGGAGAATGAAATGGATGAAGTAGAAGTGTCCGAGTTATGTTGGTTTGATCAGTGTTTGAAACGGTGCAGGATTTTCGATATTGGAAAGTATATAATCTGTAGGGTAGATTCAGTAGTAAAAAATTTGATAGGTCCAAAACGGTATGTGTGAGACATGTTCTGCCAGCAAAAATCCTACTTTAAATAACAGTTATAACAGTGCGAGTATTGTTAAGGAGACTTTGCTTATAGATGCAGAAAAGGCAGCCTTGGCTCATTTCTGAGCACAGTGTATGGAGAATTTTCTCTCTTTTGTTCATACTCTTGTTTGTCAGTCTTTGGGCAGAATGGAGGGTGAGCTGCACTGTTAGGCTGCAAGGCTTTCTAGGCTGGAAACCTGTCCTTGCTTTAACTGAGTAGAAGCCCCACCTTGTAGCCTGAGATCTTTTCTGCTTTCTAAAATAAGGGCTTGTGATAGTACTTATGTTAGAAGGATGTTTTGAGTATAATTGAATTGATTGTCTGTTTGCCTAGTCCTAGCATGAAAAGGACTGTTGTGGTGTCTGACTAGCAATGAAAGAAAAATGTTAACAAGAACACTGACAAATAAATAGAGTCCTGATTCTGAAAGAGTTGGCTGGAAAATACTCCATGCCTAAGTATTATTGCATAAGTCAGTCAAAACCCATGCAAAAGAAGATGCTAATAAAACCTTTTTCATCTGGCTGAAACTTAAATTTAAAATAAAATTTTACATTAATTTAATTGAAATACAAGTATTGGAAAATAATGGAAGATCTATTATATATTAAACAGACCTGACTTGCAGTATTTAGGAGGCATGAACAGCGCTATAATAAGCTAGTAACAGTATGAGATATTCTGAGTAAACTAACTTTTTGGGGAGGGGAAAAAAAAGATTTTGCAGCTACCTCTTACAACTTGGTCTTGGAAGTGGCCTCTTACTTTGTACACAGTTTGAGTAAGTGTGCAGTTTTACAGCTTTAGCAGCAAAAACATTCATGGTGTGAAAAACTGAATTCCAACAGTCAGTAAAGGTATTCCTAAACTAAAATATGCAACTAACATGAAAAGAAAATAGAGAAGGAATACGAAAGAATTTCTGGAAGCAAGTAAAGGTGTGTAGGAGTTGCATATACTATTAACAGAAGAAAAGATCCCCACATAAAATCTAATTTTACATTGCTACTTTGTGACTTAGACATTGCTATTACAAACCTCTTTCAATTTTATATGAATTTTTATGATAGTCTGGAAAATTAACTTTTCAATAGTTCAGTCATGACAGCTTAAATATTAATTTTTATAAGACTCTAGTTTTATCCCAGTTAGAGGAGACTGTGGTGAAGTCTCACCCTGCAAGGCTGTAGAGCTGCTGTCTTGGCCTTCATACTCAGTGTCCAGTATTTCTGCAATGAAAATTCATCTTGACCTTCACAATAAGGATGAGGTCTGGCTAACTACCAGTAGCCTGAAGACTGAATTTGTTTTTCCTCACAATCTGAGCATAATGTCTGAGACACTTGTTCCGTGTACTAATGTCCAGGCAGACCTATCATTGCTTTGCTTAGGAGCCTTTCTACTCCCAATTTTATTCTCTAACTTTCTTTGTACAACTTATATTGCTGGTCCTATTCCTCTCAAGGATTACATCCAAGAAGAGTCTACCTCCATTTCCCTGTAATCACCACTAGATTTTTAAAGAGAATTGCAAGATCCCTCTCTCCTCCTCTCTGCAGGCACACGGGGAGCGCACTAGCCCCGACATTCGTGGTGATCCTCTGCTGAACTTGATGGAGTTTGTTGGTTTCTCCTTTTATTTTGAGCTTCTTTCTTTTTGAGAGGGGACCTGATAGGCCAGTTATCAGCTTGCACACGCTGAGCAGAGGGCAAGAGATGCTTCCCTTTGCTGGCTAAGACTTAAATATTGAAGCCTAGTATGTGGCTGGATTTCCCAGCCTCAGAGATGGAGTAGATCTTTCAGAGTCATGGATGGTGAGGCAAAATAGAGGCACTGGGAAGTTCTGCTCGACAGATGTGTTACTGATGTGATCTCATGGTTCTCTTTTACCTAGAATGTTCCACCTGATTTGTCCATCTGCACCTTTGTGCTGGAGCAGTCTCTGTCAGTACGAGCCCTCCAGGAAATGCTGGCTAACACAGAAGAAAAGGCAGAAGGGGTAAGTGATTAAATATTCACCTTTTTTCATCTTGCAAATTAGTACTTTTTCCTATGGTACCACAGGTTTCATGACTGTCACAAGCTTATTTATTTTCTTATATTGAGTTTTCCTCCTTTTCTATAGGAATCGTCTATTTTTTTTTTGAAATTATAAACACTTGCAGTTTCCACTGAAACTTGCCAGAGTTGTAAATTCACAGATATTTCAATGTGCTATGAGTCAGTATAGAGTTATAAGGGTGTTTTAATTTGAGAATCTCATAATGTGGCATATAAAGCTTGATCACTTCTTCAGAATAAATAAGCTTTCTGAGCATTCCTGACTGTATCAGGTGAGACTGTCAAAAGTTTAATTATTAAAATGACTTGGATGTATGCTGTTTGTCTCTGGAAATAATGAAGCTGTTGCGTGTGCCCTGAACCAAAATACTCTGTAATAGACCTTTAAGTTGGAGATAGGATATTATTGAGCCTTGGTAGACAAGAAGTAGCAGTCTGGAAGATGAAGGATATAGCAATTACTTAAATCCTGTAAGAATTATTATTCTTCCTAATAGGAAATTATTAATTGAATTGAAAATAGTTATTTACAAATAAATCATAGTAGTGTAATAAATGTTCTCTGCAGTGCAATTAATTTGATTTGTTATGCTGTAATTAAATGTTTCATATAAACCTTATAGTGTTAATTTGAATGTTATGTTCTAGCTCAAATCCTATAAGTGTTTGAGGATGAGTGACTGTAGGCATAGGAATTACACAGGCAAAAGAGAAGTAAGCATTAACCATAAGTCCATCACTCAAGAAAGCTGGCAGGAGATAAGCATGCCTCTGATATTTATGGGAATGCCTCAAGAAACCAAACTTTAAACTAATATAGGGTAGTCAATCCCATGAAATGCCAGGCACTTAGACTGAAAATGGTTTTTGGGAAATGAAGTCTGGGAGCACTCCCATGGATGATGACAGTGTATGTTCTGCCAGTGAAAATTTGTTCCAAGAGAATGAAAAGCACACCTGAGAGAAGAGGTGGTACCAGAGTAAGCAGATACGTACTTCTAGACCCCTCTTCCCTTACTTCTTAAATACTGAAACCAAGAGCAAGCGTGTTCACAGGGAAAAAAATAAAATAAAAAGAACAGACAGACACATACAGGCATAATGTCAAAATTCACAGTCCAAACTCAAGGATGTACAGTGACAGCTGTGTATGGCCACATGTGGAGTAGAGCAACAGTTTTCTTTCTGTTTATTTCCAACATATTCGAGCAGGTGCATCAACTAAAGGAAGTGTGGGGGAACATGTGATAAAGTAATGCTATAGGGTAGAATTCAGTGAATGAAACAGCATTTGATTTTTAAATATGAAGTATTGAAATGTCTCTTTAAAACATAACATCAACTGGCAGATTTACTGTGGCTGACTTTAGGAGAGTATTTGTTAAGAGAATATATGCTTATTGCTCACACCCAGAGAACATGGGAGAAGGAATGAATTTTTCTGCAGAATGATTAGAAAATGTGAGCTCAGGTATTTTGCTGGGAAGAGGGCAGACTTGAGAGAGCTTTGTAGGGGTCTCAGGTAGAATATTTTGACTAGTTCTGGACTATATTCTGCACTAGATGTGAGGAGAAAAATACTTTTGTAGGACACAGTGATCAATGAGACATACCATGTTTGATGGTAATCTGGTGTTTTCCGGAAACCCTGATGTTTCTGTGCCATGAAGGTCAGAGTTTTAGACAATTAATTCCACTCCTAAATAACACGGATGGCAGCTTCACTGATCTACAGTGCTCTGTACTCAAAGGTGTTCTGAGATGTGTACAAGAAAGATAAAGAAAAGTTCTGAGTATGGTTATTATGTGGCTGTTGGCTGTTTACAGAGTAGTTTTCTGTACTCTCAGCATCTATTAAGTGCCAACACTAGCAAAGGATACAGAGCTACAGCTATACCAACATAGAGTGATGGTGTTCAGTAAATCATAAATGTGTTTCTATTGCAAATTTTGATGGCTTCTGTAGAAATGCGTTAGGAATCTGCTTGTGTCTCTTGCATATTAATATATTGATATTAGAAGAAAACAATCTTGGAAATAGTGGTTTGTAGATGATGGTCATGTTGTTGTCAATGTTATTATTTTTCTTTTTACTAAGTCTCTGAAAATCAAGAGTAATGATGATACTTAAATGACTGAATATGTACTTGCTGATAAATGAATAGAATTGATATTTGGTATCAGTATGTATTTTCTATGAAAAATATCCAAATTTTTCCTTTGCATTTATATTTGTATATCATAGGGCAGGTACTTATATAGACAGCTTCATATTTGTTTGAAGTAACTGTTAAAAGAAGTTTTAAGATACGAGGTAATTTGTCTTACCTGAGGCACTATTACCTTCCCGGAAAAGCATCAATTCTTTTTATTTAGAAGTTTCATTTCATTTAGGAAAAGAAAGTGTAGCAGTTTTTTTAAAAATTATTGCTATAAACTGGGTTCAGCATGACCTCAGTTTTCTAGTGAAAAAGAGTCCTACAAAGGGAGGTCTTTTCAGTTCTCAGTTACTTTCCATTACTTTAGAAATCATTAAGATACTGTGCTTATAAGAGGTCTCCTCGCACTGGTTTGCTTTTTGTGTTGTGTAATCTCTTGAATGCTTTGTTTATATAATAGGTATTCTTGTTATATAACAGGTAAGTTAGCAGTAATGTAATGGTTGAGTAATATGAACAAAATCTCATGCTGACTTGAGTCAGAACAATAAGCAGCCTTCTTGTGCCTAAGAAAGAGTAAGTGCTGGATTAGCTGCTACTTCTCAGTTAGTATGCATTCAATGTGCAAGATTACCTCTGCAATAAATACCTACCTTTTTAGTGCAAGAATCCCAGAATGAGAACTTCCATACTTCATGAGATCAGTGATCCATCTATCTGAGTATGCCTACTTGACTCTCCTGAACCAGATAAATGCTAATATCAAAGGAATCAGTGGAAAATGACTGAAATTTCCTAAGGTAGAATGTGTGTAGTGCTCTGTTTCTTCTAGGCACTGAGTAGTTGTTTTTTGCTCTGAGGTTTCATCGTTTCCCTGTGAAATGGTATGCTTAGCTCTGCCAATTTATTAAAACATGGAAATTCATATCTTGATTGAGTGGTTTTCGTTTCAAAAATAAAACCACAACCTTGTTTGTTTGTTTATTTACACTTTTCATTTTGAATGGGTAATTTTTTTTGTTTTGCTGGGGTCCATAGTGCTATATGCATTTATCACTTTTATCAGTTCATCTGCAGGAAAGAAACAAAAAGCAAAAACCAACAAACCAGAAATAGCTAAGGAGAAAGGGAGGAATGCTGTGGAGATGGAATTGTAAATAATTATATAAATGAGGAGTATCATCACATAGTATGGGCTGTGGTGTGTTAGGCAAGCAGGATTACAGGTGCACTGTCATACACAAGGGTGACCTACAGCCAAGGTATTATTTTGTAATCATTTTGGCTTGGTTTTTAAGTGTAACATTTTATTATTAGAAAAACAGATGAAAGTTGGAAATGGAAGTCCTTGCATTTTTATAAAGCATTTAAGACCACAAAAAGCATTCAGGCCATCTATTCTTAGCCTGCTTATTATTTCTAGTGAACCATCTCTGGACCCAAGTGCCTCGTATTTCATTAAAGCTTATTAGTTAGAATGATCCTGAGAAGGAGAGCCCATAGCTTCTGGAGTAGTTAAAGAATGGTCACTGCCACCTGTTGGAACTGTGTTTTGCTTCTGATTCTTTTTATGTGGGGAGTTTTTCTTCAAGTTTTTTTCTTTTTTTAAAACTCTTTAATTTTTTTTTTTAAATCACATATACCTTACCTAGATTCAAGACTGCTGTCATCTAGTACTTTTTTCTTGTGAAAGTGATTAAATGCCATAATCAAATCAGTTTCTGGAAATTTCCCCTAATTTTCTTAGGAAATGAAGTCTGGCCATCTATCCATTAGTGCTCTTGAATTTGGTAACTTCTGCGATTTCTGGAGAATATGAGCAATATAAGAAACTGAGTTAGATAGTTCTTCTGGAAGTGGTGGATATTGGGTAGAAGAAAGAGATCTAACTTTATGCCCCTATAAGAGGAAAGGAAGGCAAAGCTGTCTGCTTTACATTACCATCAACTGCTCTTGTGCTGTTGCACCTTCTGCACTACTTTCTTTCACTGAGAAGAGCTGTCACAGGGACAAGGGAAGGAAGTTGCCATGTTTTAGGTGCGAGGGAGGGATTTATAAATTTGTGGTTTCTTTCAGTTTTGAGATTTACACATCTTTTTCATAGAAGTTAAACAACAGACCTGTACACTGTATGCTATTAGCAGTCTCACATTTTATGACAAGAAAAATTATTTCCCTTTGTCCTACTGTATACCCAGTAGAAAAAGGTATCCAGAAGAAAAGGTATCCAGACATATTTGACATGGAAGAATGTCAGGTATTTTCTTAGCCTCAGTTGGTTCAAAAATGATTTAGATTTTGTCTGAAAGGTTTTTCTTTTAAAATAATCCTCAAGCAAACACACTGCATGAAAAATAGGTATTAAGATAAAAATTTGCCAAGAGGGTGTGCAGATTAAAATGAAGTGTAAGGTAACCTTCATAAAGCTCATTGTTACTGACTCTTATTTGAACTATATTTCAGAGGATTTTTCATATGATTCAGTATGAATTATCTTTTTCTAACGGGACAATCTGAGTATTTGAAACACCACTATCTGT
Source organism: Vireo altiloquus (assembly GCA_013396875.1). Classification (NCBI taxonomy): domain Eukaryota; kingdom Metazoa; phylum Chordata; class Aves; order Passeriformes; family Vireonidae; genus Vireo; species Vireo altiloquus. The sequence goes on along the minus strand of VZRF01001132.1, from coordinate 528,268 downwards.
ATATAGCAAGGGGCTAGTTTAAACTTCCATTCTGTTCTAACGTTTTTATTACTTCAAAGAGATCAAAAACAGTCACAGTTTTGGGCACAGTGACTAGGTACAGGAAATTAAATTAGTTTGGCATTTAAAGGATATTTTCCCGTAAGTGGACAAGCACAAAATCATCTATCATCTATGTTGGCTGGAACAAAAAATAAATGCTTGTTATTCCTTGAGTTACACTTGCTTTGCCTGCATTTTCTGAAATATATCCAGCAGTCTCATTATATAAATAATGTACTATTTTTTTGCCTTATGTCTTTTATAGTCCTCCATGATAATTGTAATAAATGGGACAACTGAATTTTGAAGATGGGTTATATTTTACATGCCATACCTGAACAATAGACTATATATGTGTGTGTATTTATATATGGCCCATATAAATACAGATGTATGTGACTTGCTTTCACATGCCAGTGGGGCGTACATCTGTGTGTGGATGAGAGATCTTGCATCCTGTACAGAGAACTGTCGTTAACGGCACCATCCATTGGACTGAGAACTCTATTAATAAAGTGTCTTTTACAGCAGCTTTCATTAGTTTCTGTCAGTAGTTTTAAAACATTCTCTTTATTTTAGTCTAGCAGAAGACTGGTGAGTGCCAAACCATTCCAATTTTATTGCAGTACCATACATCCACATGAATATCTCATGTCATTGGGAGGATGTAGAGTAGGAGACATCTATTTTGGTGAGAGCTTCTGGAGCTCCTGTTTGTTGATCTGTGCTTTGTTCTGCCAACACGAGGTGTATACATGGTTTTTTTTTGTTCAGGTATATATAGGAGTATGAGGCTGCTGTAGGTTTTTTTTGTTTGTTGGTTTTTGTTTTTTCCAATTTTATTAGCAGCGTCTGTGGAACATTCAATTCCTTTGCTAATGGCTAGGCTTCATGCTGCATGAACTGCTCGCTAGTAAAATCATCTGCGCTTGGAGTGTAATGTGTTTCTGTTGGAATTGTGTTTTAATGACTCCGACAGGACAGATGCACAACACTCACTTATCCTCAATGGAACCCAATGGATCTCTCTCAGTTGCTTTTGTGCCCTTCCTCTTCAAGTGTCACCTTTTTGATTGCTTACTAGAAAAAAGGTACTAGTGGAATAAGTAAGGATTTCATTGCACGCCACCTGTAGCAAGAAAATGAATGTATATGTAGTCACAATTTCTGTGTTTTGAATGACATAATAAACTAGGAACTAGAATATTTCAAGAGAGTGTAGGACTCTCTAGAATTTATATTGAGGTAATTTTAAGTACTTATTCAGAAAATGACACAGTATTTGCTTTTTCCTGTCTGAGAAATCCTGAAGTGTGCGATTTTTTTGTTTTTTTTTTTTTTTGTTACCTGTTTTCCTAGACTTCATTATACTGGGGAAAAAATTTGGTCTCAGTTGCCTTAGTATGCTTGAAATATTTTTACTTTCATGTAAAATGAAATGTAGTTTTCTGCAAATTTTAGTGTTCTGCAAATTGATCTTAGTTACTCTATTATCTACTAAAGACTTAAGTGTGCAGTTTGCTGCATTTTCCCCCAGTATTTATTTGCCCAGCAGCTGTGCTATTCTAATCCTGTATGCCATGAAGATTTGCTGTGCTTCGAAAATCTATCCTGTCCTCCTGGTTGGCAATGAAGGTGTGAAACTCTGTCCATGCTGCTATGAACTCCTGAGGGCTGGACTTACAGAGAGATGGAGGTTGGTTGTGGAAGTTAAAATCTGATTTTGGGATGCTGTTCTTGGAGTACTCAGGCACTGTTGCAGTTGAACTTAGGGAGAACTGTAGCCAATTCCATTCTGCTGTGGAAGCAGAATGGAAAAGTGAGGATTAAAACAAGAATTGATTCAGATTCCATGTGGTCCTACGAAAGAAACAGAATAGTTGGACAAAAAGTTACAGGCTGAATATAAGCAATGTAGAAGTCACTGAAACTGGCACATTGATGTATTGAGCTGCCATGAGGACAGCTGAGAAATACTGGCAGAGAGATTAGAATGAGGAACTCAAGGTGTACTGTGCAGCTTTTTACCTTGGATCAAAAATGAAGGGATTTGACTGTTTTTATGCCTTTAACCTGTCAACTCTACAGGTATTATCCTTGTGCCATTTATAACCTATAGCTTGTTAAAATAAAGGATGGGAGCATACTGATGCTTTTCAGTAAAGTTTCCCTGTTGGGTCCTGAAAGAGCTTGGGGTTTTTTTTAAGTGAAATATAACCACAGCAAAACTGAAAATCATACAGTTAAATTTGTCTTCAGAATGAAATCCTAATTTTTTTCTTTTAGCAGTAGGTGTAATTGATGTACTAAAGGCTATTTATGCAAAATACAAGATGAAAAGATAAAACCCACCAAATCCTCACATTTAGATGCTGTTCTAGAATGCTGAAGAGCCTCAGTTTTGGTGCTCAATCCTATGTAAAGCTGAGATAGTCTCCTAAACCACTCATTTTCTTAATGCTACCAGATGTCTCAACAAAGCTAGTAACACGCTGAGTTTTTAAACCAGGCTAGTGTAGATAAGCAGTTGGAATCAATAAGCTAAGAAGTGATTGCTAGTTGCATTTTTTTGTGATTTTGTTTGTCTTCATACCTTAGGACTGATTTGTGCATGTGGTGAGGACCACATTTGTGCATGTGTAGCTGATGCAAGCTACACATAAAATGTTAGAAATTGGGTCCTAGGCTTCTTAAACTGACCTCCCTGTCTCATGTATTACATTGATTTTAGTCGATTCTTTAAATCTATTGATATGTCATCTGGGATATTGTGAAATTTGAATTAATGTTTGTGAGGTTAGCTTTGTGGTAGTGACTATAATAAAATTGATGGCATTTAATTGTTATGTGTTTTGAAGAGTTTTTTTATCAATATTTAGTACAATGGTTGCACAACAAGCTGGTGTGAAGCAAAATATTTAGTGACCGCCCTCTCATCTACGTGTTGCACAAGGCAGATTTGATGTTGAAAAGGTCATGGACATGTGAAAGGGTGCATCATAAACGAGTGACATTTTTCTGTTTGCCTTAAATTTTTAAACTGTTTTTCGTAAAAGTTAGCATAATTTTTTGAAAACACAAAAACCTTATGCTTTAGCTTAGTCAAAAGTGTTTTGAAATATTAAATTGTTCATGATTATACACGGTTCTTTTCTGCTACAATTCTCCTCCTACTGATTGTGCAAAGTGCAGTTTTACATTAATCTCACAGCTGACGAAAGGCCTGGATAAAGTGATACTCAAAGATTGTGTTCTCTTCTTTTGCAATGTGCACAGCTGTAAGATGAATTATTTGCAATGCCCAAAACCTTAAATGAAATAAACCATAACTTTCACTTTTTTTCAGTTATAGTGAGAAAGGAAGAAATAATTATTCAGTGTTTTTTACCGGATTGATTATACTCAATATAAACATAATACGTATGAAAATTCTCCACATCTACATTTGTCTTTTAATGGCTTCTTATAGGGAGAGCTTCCTAAACATTTGGCTAGATAGTTGGTTCAAAATTTAAAAAAGAAGGACCCTTTTTTTCCAACTCAGTGACTTATAATATCAAATACAAAGAATATTTAGGTGAGCAGCGTAAAATGTTATCAGTGTAGGAAACGCATAGCAGTGCTACAGAGGCTGGCAGTGTGGTAAAGGTTAATTGTGTCTGCAGTACTGTATAGCAAGAAACTAATCTCCTATCAGGCAGCTCCATAGGATCTCAGCAGTTGGAGCTGCAAGATTACATATGGGATTCTCCTTCTTGAAATGTGTTCAGCATGCTCAACCTCCAGGAGTTACCAATACCTTCTGTGGTAATGAAAGAAAACAACAAACCATCCTAACCCTCAAATTCAGTAAAGATTTTTGTAATGAAAGTTTGTTTCTAACTCTCCTTATCCTGCAGGGTTCAGCACCTTGGGGTGCTTTTGATTTTAATGATCCTCTATATGCATCATAGACTTCTGTATTGTTCAAGTTTAGATGTGAATGGTCCTCCCCATAGGGGTAACACTTGAACAACTCTAACAAGGGTAGCATTTAAAAGAAGAGATAGAGCTAGTAGAACTAGTGAGATGAGTAGGACTGAACAGACTGGATTCCTGTCCCAGGCAGGAAATAGGAAAGAATGGAGTTTGGAGATGAGCTGGGTTCATCTCTGTATTGGTTCTGTGATGTGTCTGTCAGCATTGCTGATAAACATGCGTGATTTCCTGATGGCTGTCATGGAACTCTGTTGCTGAGCAGGTCTGGATAGGGATGTTATGCATGAGGATTCGTCTGCATGTATGTAATTGTATCTCCCCAGGGCAGTAGGAATTTTGAATCCGTGGTTGCTACATCATTGAGCAAATCTACGATATCTTAGCAAAAATAATAGGTTTAGTAGAGAACAAGTGTTATTTCACACGTATCTTGTCTCTGGAACAACCATTTGTCTGTGGAGAAATGATTTCTTTTGACGCCCAGCTGTTCCTTAGTGACTGTGGTAGTATTGATTCACCAAGAAGGTTTCTGGTTTTGTAATGTTTTTCTGGAGAGTCATCAAATGGTTTCTTTCAATTATTATAATGAAAGAAGAGTCTTCCAAGAAGGTGAATGTATTGGTAGTTTTAAAATATTTAAGTACTACTGTAGTGTGAGAGCTACACTACTTCAGGTTTGAAGTTAACTTATCTGGGTTTTGTTTTTCTCTTACCATAGAGAATTACCATTTTTTATCAGGATGATAAGAGCTCTTGAGTTGGGGTTGGAGGGAAGGAAACTGAAAGAAAGGAAGGGGTTTAAGCCCAGGGGTGTTAAGTGAACAGAGGGAGTCTGAGAACAGGGAGCAGCTCTGTTGGCAGAGGTGAGATTTTGTCTCTGGGCTCCAGGTGCCTTATTTGTAGCTGAGTCTGGGACATGAGCACAGCAGAGAAACCCCTGAGCAAGTAGTGAAACCCTGCTCTTCACAGGGGTACTGCCTTGCCTTTCGGAGTGGTAGGATCATCTACCTATAGACCATGAGCTTGCCTGAGGGTGAGTCAGGATCACTCAGCTTTTCCTAAACTTGGATTTTTGTTTTTTTGTGTTTTTGTGGCCACTCTGAGCAGGGCCTTGTTCCTGCAAGGTTTGGTCAGGACTGCAGGCTCCAGGACAGGGGAAGGAGCTGCTCCTGCCTGCGGCAGCCTGTCCAGCCAACCTGCTGAGCTGCCTCTGGTGGGGGGTAGGTCCCATGCCAGCAGGATCCATTTTGGAACGTTTGCAGCATCTCAGCAACAGTTAAGGCTCCTGCTGTGTTCCTGCAGGCTGTCTGGATTGACTTCTTCCCCTTCAAAAGCATGCCTGGTAAACGTACATATATACAGACACACACATACATTTAGGTTTTAAAAGAGAGAATATGCTCTTTACGGCTCTTCCTGACCTCTTTGTATGCACTTGCTCTTCATTGTTTTAGGTGAAAATTGAAACCTGTGTTTTAGAGTACTGTCAACATGATAAGTGAGAGGGGGAGGTATTATCCCAACATTGTTAGGTTTTTGATCTTGATCCAAAGATATTTTTTTGACAAACATGATAGTTGCTGAGCTCTGAAAATTGTCCTCCCTTTCCCCTGCAGTCTCCTCTTTCTGCCTAGGCTACCATCTTTTTAGCATTTGCTAGTTTGACAGTTGCCCTTTAGTCCTTTAAATAATTGTCGTTCCCGCTGCGCATAAATAGATAAAGCCTTGATTTCATTTTTTATGTGCTAGGGGTGAAAGCTCATGCCTTATTTTTCTTTACGTACTCCTATAACGCACACCTAAGCAAGCAGAGAAAAGAAAAAAGCTTGACAGGAAGAGGGTATTCAGGCTTCTACTAGTAAACCTGTGTTCTAATTATGTTTGGTGTTGTCATCTGCTTCAGTTTAGGGAGCTCTGTATTGTTGTATATGATTTTTGTAGTCAATGCTTGTTTCTGCGGATAGTGCTGATGGAGTGGAATGTGCTTGTAATTATGGTGGCACATGCAGCTTCCACTCCTGAGGCAGCCTTTGATAGCTTACAGTCTGTTGACAAATATGCAGAACACTCACTTTTTTTGAAAGAGGTTTCTATTTAAAAAAAAATGGGATGAGTCACAAGATAACGGTACGCAAATAGGAGAGGGAAAGCGACAAATTTGGAAATCCTGTTTCTTCTTAGAGGTGATTATTTAATGTGGTAAATTGACATAGTCTCGTGTATATGTAGGTCATTTGGCAGCAGACTATTTTAGTTACCTGGGTATTAATGCATTTTGGTCTTCCTGTAAAATTCCATTTCCAGGTGGTGTTTGTTTGTTAAAATATAAGCAATTTACTGGATATTGCTCGGCTTCTTCAAAAGAATTTGTGCATTTGCCTAAATTTTAATAATGTCAGTAACTGATTAAATCCTTTGGCTGTTCCAAGAAATTTCAGGTGGGGTTTCTTATTCTCTCTTCTCAGCCATATGTCACTATTTTTTAGGTACATTACTTAGGGAAATACAAAACCTTTGTCCTAAAGAAACAAGTTGTTGGTGGGTTTGGAGATCTTCAGAGGAGCGTATTAGGCAGCCAGCATCTGCCTCTGCCCAGAAGACCAAAATTCTCTTTCTGTATGCTTTCTCTATACTGCAAATTTCTCTTTCTGTATTACTGCGAGAAGTATGAGACTCCAGTGCTTCTTGTGGCTCTCTGAGTATTCCAAGAAGCTGCAAAGTATAAAATAAAACTTTTTTTAGGGAACCGAGACCCTTGTGTGGAAATAGCAGTTTAAACACAAACTTGCTTGGTTTTGAGACTGCAAAGCCTTTTTGTAGCTCAGATGTCTAAGCCTACTTGAGTCCTTTCTCAACTCACGTATGCCATGGCATGGGCTGAGAGAAGAAATAGAACATGCAATAAGCTTTCTACTGAGATTACTTCTGAAATTCCAGTGATCTTTCCAGCTTTTCCCAGTAAAATTCTCATAATTTTCCTAGATGACTTCAAGATTTTATTGGTTTGATGTAAAAAAGTAATGAAAAATAATGCCTTAACACAAGGATCTTAAGCAAGGAGCTTAAACAAGAGATTAATGAAATAAACAGGTTTGTGGATCTTCATGGTTAAAATTGATCATTTGTGCTTGATATAATTTATCAGTGAAGTACCAAAATTGTTTTGTTTCGTGCTAAAAGATTTTTTCTCAACTTATTATTCTTCCTTTCTTTTTTCACCCTAGCATCTTATTCACAATGTTTTTTACCACAGACCACTCTTTGAAACCTTTTAGGGATTAGACAGGACAGTGTTTAGGGGCTTTCCATGTAACTTGATATAGAAATCTCTTGAGGATTTGAACACTACAAATATAGCTGTTGGTTTAAATACAGTAGAGTAGGAAGCATTTTCTACATTTTTTCTTACATGCTTATTCTGCTTCTATTTAAAGCAGTTATAAAATTTTTGTTCATAACCATCTCCTTTTTATTGTCTCACTGCTTTTCATAAAGGGAAATTTCCTTTCTTTTGCTTCCTAATTTTGGGTGGATTTTTCATTTCCACCAGCTTGCTGTTTTTGTTATGGCTTATTATCAGTTCAAACTGAGGGCAAGACGGGACTAATCAAGAAGTCAGAGTTAGAGAACCAAATATGAAGGAAGTGTATTGTAGTTGGAATTTGGAAAGAGCTTATTGAAAATGGTATTGTGAAAGTGATTGTTAAAGGAAATGATGCAAACACATAACATTCACTCAGGTCTAGGTGAAACTTCAATCTGTGAGGAAATGCTTAGCTAAAAGTTTCATTTGTTCTGCAGCTGGGCGTAACCAAATAAATAGACTGCTATTGAATTAATTATCTTTCTAATACAAACCTGCCACTGATTTTTGTACTGATTTTAGAACACAACAATAAAAGACAAGTATCAGTTTCTTTTGCATCAATATAACATTTTCTTGGGTTTTTTTTGATATTTTATTTCTTTTGATAGCTTTTATTTCCTTTACTTATGCTGTTATTTTTTGGTCTGCTGCATATTTTTCCAATCTTGTGAGACTCATTGTTTTTATACATTGTTGTCTCATTCCTGTTGCTAAGAGGAGATCTTAACTTTGGAGCAGAACTGATTGACTAGTATGCAGTCTGCTTATGGACACTAATATCCAACTTTTCTTTCCTTCCTTAGTAACATTACTTCTAGAATGTCTGTATTTTCTTCAAAATATCACAATATTCACTTTTCCCTCCCCTCCCCCAATCCAATTACGTTAGAGAAGCACTGAAATGGAGACAGAAATAACTTATGAACAACATAAGAAAATACCTATCAAACAAATATCTTTTATTTAAAAGTCTCAGTAATACTGTGGTAAAGCATTGTAATTAAGGCTAGGAGTTTTTCAGACTTGTGCAGTCATAAATCTATGTCAGACTTTATTAGGAGGGTGAAAGCATTTGGTTGCACATGTTGTGTGTGAATTCAAAGCTGAACTGTTTCTGTAATATCAAAAAATTTAATTTTACAATCTCTACTCCAGTATTTGACAACTTCATTTTTCAGGAAAATGTTGTCTGCAGATACCCATCAGTTAGGCGACGTTCTAGCTAAATGGCATCATGAGCTTATTAACTCCCATCTAATCATCCAGTCATGGCTGATTAATCACTCCTCCTGGTGCCTTGTTTTATTAAAATCTGTTTTCTGTGCCACTGACCAGCAAACTGCTGTCTAATTTCATGTGTGGGATGATCTTTGCTGAGGGGATTAAAGTGAAGCCCTTATCCTCCAATCTGAAGGGCTGTGTGAAGGAATCATCACATGCATATGTCTAACATGTATAATTATCCTTCTCTGTTTAAGGAATAGGGAAAATGTGTGTTTTCTCACAGAGCTAAAAAGCTTTCCTGTGCTGCTAAGACAGAATGGGATAGGAATGCAACTGTAGCTGGTGGGTTTTTGAATATATGAATCATCTGTCTCCAGCTGTGGAACTCTGAATTCATTAATTACTTTGTATTAGTAAGCAGCAAGATAACACAGGGAGCTGGCAGCTTTGTCATTTTCTCAGCATGGGAGGAGGGTGAAAGTAATTTCACCCCTCATGCCAGTGGAAAGAGGTAACACCTCCCATTTCTTTTAATAAGTGTTCTGTATGTTAATGAATAAGCCAAGTTATTGAGGTACTTCCTTAAAAAAAAGTATGAAGACTGGCAGTTAAATGCGCTCCTGACAATTTAAGCTCTCTGATTCACAATACGATAGCCTGGTTAATAAGCTATTTGAAAGCTAACTGCAGCTGTGAATATGACAGGCTGAAAATGTTTTCAGGTTTGCCAGAAAACCCCCACATGTAGGAAGGAAGATTCAGACTGTTACCAGAGGTTTCTTAATATAACAAACCAGAGCTCTTTTCATTTCCTAGCACTACCTTTCCTGACCAGAAAGTTTTCTTAATAAAACTTCTAAGAAAAAAGGCCAAATGATAGCTTCTTACTCCTATACTTTGAGAGTTTCATTAATCTAAGGATTGTCTACAGGTACAAGGCACATCTCACTGAAATAACAAAATGCAGTAATTTTCTTAAGAAAGTCTTTGGATAAGTCTTTATGGTATGTCATAAAGAGGGACAGAGTTGCTATGTCCATCAATGTTAGCTTGTACTTACTGCAAGGTCTGCCCTCCCAAAACTGGAATTTACATGACATGAGTGCTTATTACTGCAAAGAAAGAGAGTGACAGAAAGAAGAGGAAGGAGAGGAAGAGGATCTCTTTTTAATGAGATTTTAATGTGTTTAATGCAGAGTGGGTTTTTGTACCATGTACATGAACATAGATATTTGCTACCAGTGGAAAACTTTAGGAAGAGATGAGATAGTTTAGAGTCTTATTCTACTTAAAATACTGACTATTCACAGCTATTTTCGAGATGCCATACTGCAAATAGGAATAGGAAGTAAAACAGTGGGAAAAAAAGCATGGAACATTGGCAGAGAAACAGGTACTGAAATTTTCTCCTCAGTGAACCTTATTTAGCATCAGAAGTGATTGTTAGCAGGCCATTTCAAATAAGGCACGAAAAGAATAAGACTTGGCTTTGATCAACTGCACTTTGATCAACTGCAAGTACTGGAAAAGATCAAGAATGGCAGGCACCATATTTTTGTACTCTGCTTATCCTCAGGGTCAAGCAAGGACAGGAATAAAATCATTATTGATTTCAAATCACACAGTTGTGACAAAAGAGTACTTCTGGCCTGGCACATGGGCTCTTCTTTAATGTGTGCACCATGTTTGGCATGACGATGTATGGCATGAAAGTAAACATTTTTATTGTCCTAGACAAGTTTCCTATTTTGGGCATAGATAGCAGCAAGCCTGTTTCTGGCCTTACCATGACCCCTGGGGCGCTAATGTGCTCCAAGTTTTCTTTCTAGGATGGTGGTAAAAAATTATTTTGGGGGGAGAGAAGTTACTTTGTTTCTACTCAGTAACACTTTCTGAGCTAAGTTGTCTGCAGAGAAGGAGATAAATCAAATAGACATGAAAGCACAGCTTTTGAAGCATCCTGATGACAAAAGTCTACACTGGAAGACAACCCTGGGGTGGAAGAGAAGACATATCATCAATTAGCCTGTTAAGTATTAAATTTAGAGAATGAAGGTGTCTAATAAAAGAAGCTAATCAAGTGTTGTAAAAGAAGTAAAGAATGTAATTCAACTAGTTCAATTCTACTTATTCTCCCTTTGCTTATCTTTATTAAAGTTTTAGACAACATTTTTTCTATATTTTCTCAGTTTCCACAGCAGAATTCAGACTTGTCATATGGCAATGTTTGATATCCAGTGTTAGACAGGGTCATGTTTTTTTTTAGTTTCTATCAGAAAACCTTTGAGTACCCAGGTACACGAGGAAAGAATATTTCCAAGTAGCACACTTATGCCTTTGAGGTATATATGTTTTAATATGGATCCTGCATCCTCTGCAGGAGGAAATGTTGTAAATCCAGATAGACTTTGGGTAAAGAAAAAGAGAAAAATCAGTATATACATACCTAAATGTTTTATTTTTCCAGACAATGTGACTTAATGGTCAGGAGAGAAGATGAGCCGGATGAAGAGTAGTTATTGAATTTCAGGGATTTGAATTTTTTTTGTGACAAGACAAAAATTCCTGTGCTTTATAAAATAAATGGTTTTACTGTTCTTTTGGACTGTGCTTAATGTAGTGTATGATTGTAATGAAGAAGTTACTTCTGTGAGAAGATGTATTCATTGAATATGCTCTTCATTGAAATGAAGAAGTTACTACTGTGAGATGCCACAGTGAGAGGGAACTTAAGAAATGACTGCCAGTCCCTGCTGCCATCCCCCAAACCCTTTCTAAACTTTAAACCTTCCTAGACCAGTTGAAAGATCTACACCTCCTAACAAGTGAACAACTCAGCAAACCCTAAGCTGGTTAATTTATGATAAGAACAGGTAATTTCAAGTCCAAGGAGCATTAAGCACTCCAGGAAAGGAACATAACAAAATGTGGTCTGGTAGAAGAGAATGTTGCTTGTTTGTGGGTTTTTTTTGTTTGTTCAGTTTCTGGTGTGTATGTGGATTTTTTGTTTGTTTGTTTTGCTAGGTTTTTATTTTTTTATTTTTTTTTAGTTCTCCCCCTGGATTAATGACCAATGCATATATAAGAACAGAAACTTTGAATCTTAGTGTTTCCTGAATTTGGATGTGTACTGGGATATCCATGGGAAAAGGTTATTTAATTAAATAAATTAAAAGGGGTTCCTTCTAGTCTTGAAGACAGACAAAAGATGAACGTGTCAGTGTGAAACAGAATCTGTATTTGGATGTGCCGTGAAGCATCTGCTAGCATGTTTTCGGAATCATAGCTTAGATCTGAGATTCAAGCCCTAGAAGGGGATATCCCTTCCTTTAATTTCTGTTTATGTGAGCTTTACATTTATTTTGTCTACATTAGGAGAATTACTCTTGGATATGAATCACCTTATTTATTTTTAGCTTTACCTGATCTACATTCCCAGGAATTTCCAGATGGGTGAAGATGTTATTATATCATGCTTTTGCTTTTTTCTGCCCCCAAATGGGATAGTAAATGTCCAGGTCACAAGTCCTCCAGAACAGGTTCCAAAAGCAGACAAAATTTTATCTCCCTATGTTGCACAAACAAGTTTTAGAACTTGGGACAAAGTGGTCTGTGAGAAAGAAATGTCTTCCTTTGACTTGAGTCACTCAAAGAACTCTCCCACAGATGAAATGGGAGCACAGCAGACCTGGGAGGGCTCTGACAAAGCTCACAGCAGAAGGCCTGAAAAATATGGCTGTAATTACGAATGAAAGACTCTACTTTGCTGTGCACTGTACCACACCTTCAGAATCAGATCTCTCTGGATAAATCCATTGTCTCCCCCGTGTAGGTGTCAAACTGCATGGTTTGACAAGTGTACATGCACCGTTCAAGTGGTTGTCCTGAGAGACTACTGTGACAATTCTATTTAAACATGAGCATGCCAATACAGAATTAGTGTGTACCATGTATAAATACTTGGCAAATATTGCATTTGACTCTTGAAGCTAACTGGTGTCCATTAAAATAAAGTAAATGGACAGTTCAGCAATTATATGGCAATTAATTATAAAACTGATAATGTGTGTTGGGTTTTGAGTGGATTCTCTCTGATAACAGTTGAGGCTTCCTTGTTCACTTACATTTTGGAATAGCAATTTCTTCTGAGAGCAATACAGCATGCATCAGCTCTTTCTAGCATTGTCACAAAGGCAAATTCCTTGCAGTGCTGTTTTCAGAGCATACACAATTTTAATAAAGCAAAAGATGTACCAAAGTCAAGGTAATAAATGAAGTACTTCTACATAAATCTATCTTGGCTATTCCTTACTCCTTTTATTTTAAGAAAATGTAGTTGCACTTTGACTTAAATCATTGCTTACATTTATAACTTATCAACATATTATCAAATCTTTTCTTATGTTGTATCTATTTTAAGACAGCTGTTTTTTAGGAGGCATTTCTGCAGCTGTGGTTGATAAAAAAAGTCACAGTAAAAATTGCTAAAAAAATAAATAGGGGCAAATCAGGATTTTTTGTACTAGCAGCCCTGAACAAAAATATGAAGCTGCTCTTTAACTGAAATGTATATTAAAAGTGAGAAAATTTACTTTGAATGGGGCTGTTTTAACAGATGAGAACTAAATTAGTTGCCTTTTATTACAGTAATTTCACAAGCAAGTTGACATCCAAATATTACTGGTTTTGAAAATGACTCCTGCTTTGCACTAAACTATCTTAAATTATTAAACTTTTATGAGGCATCTGCTAGTAAAAGGTCAGTATGTGGCCGCAGTAAAACCACTGAAGACATGATAGTCTGCAGTGTTTTCTGTGCAAAGTCCAGAGACAAATCTACTCCAGATACACTGCTCTTAGTGCTAAGTAAGTATTTAATAGGTAGTGCCATGCTAACAGTTCTGATAGCTGAAATGTGTTCTAGTAGATATTCTCAATCCTTTCTGAGATTGTAAGATAGTCCAAAGACTTTTTAGAGAGAGTAATTTAAAATCTGTTTCCTTAATGAATCCTGAAACAGTTTTGTTAATATAAAACCTTAAGTTTTTGGAGTCATTCTCACTTTCCCCATTAAAGAAATAAATGACATTTTGATGTGCTGTTCTCTGCTCTTACACAGGATATTCTCATATGCTGCAGGTTGTAGGGTCAGGGAAAATTTCTTAGGCTTTTCCTAGACTCTAACAGACAGGTACCCCTAGTTTTAACTTTTATACTTATGGCATTCATTAAAATGGCAAACCATGAATAGCAGCAGCGAAACCTTTTCAAGTGAACGATGTTCACTGATGGCAGAGCTTTACTCAAGAGGAAATGGAGATACAATTTGTGGGATAGTGTGTTCTGAATTTTTGGCTGGTTGGTCCTGAGTACAGTGTGGAATTGATTCGGTGTCAGTCTTCTGTTGCTGCCTGTTGTCTGATTTTAGATGGACATTTTTGACTTGTAGACTTTGAAGTGCTTTCCATAAAATAAAGACAGAAAGTGGGGTATTGTCATTTTAAAGAGAAGATGCCAGGAGAATAGCTTCATTACTAGAAGCTATAAGGTAGATTTTCTTTCATACTAGATACATTTCTGAAAATATGAAATGTTAGCTTCAAAATAGACTTTGATATGCTGTATTAAAGGAAAGAGATTTACTGATTTCTTGCTTTTTCTTTCTACAGCTAGTTGATGTGGAAAAATGGGTATGTGATTCTGTCTTTTATTCACTTGATCCCAAATGTTTCATGTTGCCACTGAGTCTAACCTGTCTGTTTTGATACCCTGTGTGTTCATGACCCTTCAACTTGCATGGCTCAAAAAAACCAAAAAAAGAGGTGAATACATGGCCATGTAAAATCTGGTCACTCCTGAATTGTCCTACCAAATTTCATGTTACCACAATGACTTTTTTCTCTTAAAATTTGGTCACAAAATTGTGTAATATAAATGTATGATTATTGCCTTTCAGTTTTGAGCCTTGCTGTCTAACGTTATAACTCCATTCTGTAACCCACCCTGTCTTTTCCAGTATAGACACTGTAATCTTAAACTGCATGACAGTAAGATAATTAATACTGATAAGTTATGTGTGATGCTGTGTGTAGCTGCAAATATAGAAAATACATTTAATGATGGAGAACAGCTGCTGCAGAATAAAAACAATATTTCCTAGATCTTAGCAAATAAAACACAATTCTCTTCTAAATGTGTTGTTAAGGCCTTTCCTAATGTGTCTGTGTATACCATACATATTTGTTTGGACATCTCTCGCCTCTGTGAGACATATTTATGTATGTTTTTCTTCAATGTAATCTCTAACACTGGTGTTATGTATGAGTTAGTGATCATAAAATGTGTGTAGAATTGTTTGTTCACCTTGAAATTATTAGAGGTCTCTTTGAAAGCTTGGACTATATATAATAGGTCTCCTTGGTTTCTTAATACTTAGTTTGGGCTGTACATGAACAGAGACAACCTTAGATGTCCTCTGAAATATGGCCAATAATGTAACTGTAGCACTGGTCTCATTTTGTTTCATCCAGAAATTACAGAATTTTAATCTTTGATTATTACATCTTTATAGTAAGTAGTGACTCAAATTAGAGCTTGCATGAGATTCCTGTAGGTAAGTACATTGTTTGAATAGTGGCTTAGGCTTTTCTACACCCTTTCTACTGTACTCAAAAATACCTGTGTCATGTAACGTATATAGGTAGATGTTTATAATATTTATTAAATATTATAACTGTAGTTAAGTCTTAATTTTTTTGCTAATTGTATCAGTATGACAGCATTATCCATATTCTGTGGATCTGGTATTTATGAAAACCATAAATTCTTATACAATTGATTTGAAGTGTTTTTAAGCCATACTGATGGTCAGGTTGCATTTTTAATTTCAGTTGAGAAAGCTTGGTTATACATCTTTAGATTTGTTTTTTTCCTATGAAGAAATTCGCTATAAAGAGAAAAAACAGCGATAAAAAGCATGTTCAGTACTATACAGGCACCTCTCTTAATACTTCGCAGTGCATGAAATATTATATGCCAGAAGTTTATTGGTGACACAAACGTGCCTTATTTTTGACTGAAGCATGCATAATCTGTTCGTGGAAAATGTAGTATTACTTGCATAAACAGAAATCAGATCTGCTGTTTTGGTGGGAGTTTTTTTGTTTGTTTTTTTTTTTAAATTCAGAATTTAGTAACATCAAAATCTTGCTTAGGAAAGACTGTTTCATCAAAATCTGTTATTCATCAAAATCTGTTCTCAAACTATTTTAAAAAGAACTGGTTCCCATCAGAGTAAAGCTAAATGTGTCATTCCCAATTACATTGTAACAAGACCTTTCCAATAGACTGATTCTATAATCCAGACAACTACTCTGATGGGGATGGAGAAGGTACTGCTTTTACTTCATACACAACATTATTCTCTCTAAGATGAAGCCACAGTCTGACTTGAAAAGGAGCTTTTAGCTCCCTGTGTAATTCAAGAGTGTTACCAGAGGTCTTAGGATGGACTGGAGGTGTAGTGAATTAATGCAGTAGAAAGCTGGCTGTTGTAAAGCTGCATGGTCACTGAGGCAGGCACCTCACTGTAACACATGTATTTCTTGATAAGCCATTTTTCCAATATAGAACACACAAGGTTAATGCAAGTTATATCTATCTGTGGAAACCTTGAAGCCCAAGCCCAGAGAGAAGCTTCATGACAAATTAATGAGCAAATTAGTAGCTGAATCTTGCTGCAAGCAGTTTCATGCTGTTCAAAGGATAAGCTAAAGTCATTCACCTCTGAGCTGTTCTAGCCTGTAAAGTGTGCTAACCAAAGTTTTAAAAGAAATTATTCCAGTTCCTGTGCACTTCTGTCAAATGACTATAATTCCTCTTGTGATTTTTTTCCAAAATCTTTATTCTACTTAAGGGATGTGCTGGAAGTTGAAGCTGGGTACAAATTAAATGGGTTTAAGATATTTGTTGAACTCTTGACTTCATCCTTTTGTCTCTGAGCAGGTGTGACTGTGAAGGTTTGTAGGTCTGCTTCAGCGCAGAATAATCGAGCAGATTAAAGGCATCTTGCCAAATGTAAAACCTAGTGGAAGTAAAGCTTACCTGTTCCATCCTGGTTCCTGTTTCATATCTGACAATTACTTTTCTGCTTTTTATTAAACTGCCAAGTTGGGGAACCCCCAATGTTTGATCAGAGGGATTTACTAAATTTCAACTGAAATTTAGAAGACCCTGAATGTATTTTCTTTACAGAGAAAATGACCCTAATGAAATAAGACTAAATTGAATAACACGTAGTGAAAAGATTTCCTTTAATCTCCCTGACATTTTTTCGCTTTTAATGTATTTATGAAATAAGGGAAATAATCTTAAAGTGTCTGTTTCTGTGAATTAGCAATGTGCTCGCAAATTTGTGATTTCAAGGGAGGTGTGATATACTTTAATACAACAGGACTAATGTACTCACAAAAGGACCTGTCTGTCTTGACTTTCAGGACAACTGCTTATCTCTGCAACAGGTTTCAGTGTAAGGATAAGAAATTTTCTTGGATATCTCTGATGTGATAATTTGGCCTTTTTTACACATTTGATGACATCTAGTTGGTTCATTATTTTGAAAATTTGGCATTAAAAGCCATCAAGAATTATTGTTTTTAGGAGAGATTATTCTGAAGAGCTTTTTACCTGAATGGAAATGAAGTGTATTGTTTCTTAAATTTAGAGTACAAGGTACAAGAATTTTCATGTTTACCCTGGCTGATGGCAAAGCTATGGTAATTATAACATTGTAGGATTGTCTTCAACTTTTAGACAGAGAAATGTCTTTTGCTGAGGGTAATGGCAAATTTTTTTCTCTTCCCCTCAAGTAGTCACTATGCTAGCTCAGTTTTATGCCATTAGTAAAACTAACATTCAGTTTCTTTGGGGAAAAGAAACTTGAAGGGTAAGGAAACATGCTTTAGACACTTTTCAAAATAATTGCTTTCATTACAGAGATTTCTGAGCTGAGAAGTAGTGAATAAATTCTCTCTTTGATAGTCTGGACTGCATAAATACAACAAATGGATTTTGACTAGAGGAAACAAACTAGAGTTCTTGTAGAGGCTTGAAAGATCCACAAAACAAAGCTTCACCAAGGGAAATGATTCAAGTAATATGTCTTCAGTACTGTTAAAGTAATTAATTGCAAATCAGTACTTTATAAACAGTATGATTTTCAAGCATTAAATGAATTATATAAGGACAATTTTTTCTTAAAATTTCTTGTTCACACTTAGTTTGTTTGCTTAAATATAGATTGATTTTTCGTATTACTGTGGGAAAATATGTTATTTCTGCAAAAATATTTAAATCCCCAATATGAAATATTTGCATTCATATTTTTAGATGACATAGACTGCAGAGGTGGCTCAATGTAAGGAGTAATATGAGCAGTGTTAACTTAATTATTCTAATAGACATCTTGAAGGAAAGTGTGAGATAGTACTGTATGATGTTAAAGTGTACAGGCATATCAAATTGGAGTGACTACGGAAATGCTGCTTAAAGTGCCATACCTACAGTGATAATTTCAACCACATCTGTAATTCCATCCTTAGTGTACTGTATATTGTAGCAGATGCTACTTTTAGCTCAAGTCTAATTCACACCAGCAAAAGAAACTAATACAAACATTTTCTAAGTGTGCTTTTTAGTTTCAAAAGAAATCTTTGTGCAAATTGATTAAAACTTACCTCAGTTAAATAGTGGGGTTTCCAAATGTATACTAGGGTTTCTTTGGCATTTCTCCTTCATCCCTAGTATATATCTGAGAATTTCAAGCTATGTTCTGTGTAGCAATAGTAATTTCTGTGAATTACTGCAAACTGTCCCAGTTTACTTGTTTTCAATACTTGTTGGTTAGGTTAGTATAAAGATCTAATATTTCTATGTAAGCAAATGGAATGCTGTAAGAGTTGCACAAAAGATATAGTCAGGAGATGGTATCTAAATTAAAGGATTTTTGGCAACTTTCCTAATAAAAAATTCCAAATAGAATAATAATATTTTTCTCTTTGCATTTAGCCAGAAAGCACAAGAATTAAGGTGAAAGTATGATAAATTAGACTAGTAAGTGATAAGCTACCCAAACATCTGTAAATATTTATATTAACAACACATCCTTTAGTGTTCTCAGATAAAGCTTCAGTCAGTTTTAAATGTCAATATTTTGCTTTATTTTGAGAAAGAGGAAATAATTAGAATGATGAATAGAACAACAGGTGTTATGCTCCTCAAATATAATTATTTGAAATTCTGCAAAGGTTTTTTATTACTTTTTCAAGTCCTGTTCCAAGCCATACAGGTAATCTGGCTGCTGAGTGCTCAGTTTAGTTCCTCCACAAGGAGGATGTTTGTTTGATACTAGGCACTCACATAAGTATTTGTCCCTAAAAGGTCAGATAGCATGTGCAACTGAAGACTTAATCAGTGGAATATAATTATCCTGTTGTTGGTTGCATTTAATTACCAGTCTTACCTCTAAGGACAACTTCTGAAAAAATTGGATGCTAGAGAAACAGCATAAAAATTATAGCACACCGATTTCTTTAACAAGTAAAGGAGAAAGTGATGTTTTCAATGCATTTAGTCACCAAATTTGCATTGATTTCAGTTGTACAGGATTTAACAGAAACACTTACTTGGAGTCCAGAAGTACACCAGAAGTCCAAATATGTCAGTACCTTTCTTCTGGATGCTCAATAAAGAGCCCCCAGTGGATTACTGAATTTCAGTATCTAATGGAATATAGGTGTTCGGTACTTAAGTTCATAACTGGTACAGTTGTCTTCAAATGTTGAGAGTACTTTAGGGGTTCATGCTGTAGACAGTGTAGGGTTGGCAAGTTATTTAAAGTCCTAATTATATTCAAGGCAGACAACCAAACACTTCTGGTGCTTAGTTGGTCTAATCCTACAGAAAATGTCATCTTAGTAGATCAGAGGAATTGTATTAGAGAAATGACTGTCTCTTCCTTGACCATAAAGTAACTCTACACGTCTAGCTGACATCTCCATGGCGCAGATAAATTTCATCCTTACTGACACTTAAAACTCAGCTTACTTTTAATATGCATGTTTCATACTGGATATTGCATGCGTCTGTGTTGTTAGGGTGTGTAGAATGTCCTGTTTCAAATATAAACATGACCAAGCTCTACTATCATCAGTACCCCACTCCATTGATGGAGTAGGAGATTTGTGTATAACTAAAATAATTTAATCATGATTTAGTCTCTACTTTTAGCTGAGTTGGTGTTGAGGTGTCAAACAATTTCTTGTTGTACTGGGTGTCTGTATTCATCTGTTTGTTTTGGTGTTAGTGTTTGACAAGGAGTACCTTTCAAGAGCAATGGATATGTTGTGGTTTAACCTGGCAATTGAACAGCACACAGCTGCTTACTCACTCCCGTCATCCCATGGGATGGTGGAGAGGGTTGTGAAAAAAGGTATGATTCATGATTTGAGATTAAGACAGAAAAAAGAATAGAAAATCAAATTATAGCCTGCAGTCTGCCACCAAAGGTGTTTAGAGAAATGCCTTAGTAGTATCAGTTGTGGCTAATACTAGGCTGCCTTTGCCTCTGGTTCATATTGAAGTTCCAGCATGTTAATTGTGGCAGCACTCAGTGGCAGTGTGACTTCATTCAGGCCAAGATAATCTACTCTTAGTCTCCATTAGAATTAGAGTCGGTTAGAATTTCACACTGGCCAT
This sequence comes from Vireo altiloquus, assembly GCA_013396875.1. Lineage (NCBI taxonomy): Eukaryota > Metazoa > Chordata > Aves > Passeriformes > Vireonidae > Vireo > Vireo altiloquus. The sequence continues at coordinate 507,903 of VZRF01001132.1, read as the reverse complement.
GTGGAACTGTTAAAGTGGGTTGTGCTGATCATTCCTTTGCTCTCTTTGGCTGATCAGCTTATGAATGGGAATCGGGGAGTCTTGGTTGGTGTGACACTGCTGCCAGTGCACAATTGTGGTAGTGACTGGTGCCTGTTGTTCTTCAGTCTCCAGCCGTTTAGTTTCCTCTCTCCAAGGCAGCTAAACCAAAAGCCAGCTGATACCCTTGACATACCCTCTCCTAAGACCATCTATGCCAAGGATGCATGGAGCCTCTGGGCCAGTCACAATGGAGTGCTTTTGCCACTTGTTCCTAGTCAGGCTCCTTCAACCTCCAACACAGTAAATTGTCGGGATCCCCCTGTCACTCTAGAAATACAACTGGGGATTGAAGGTATTATAACTTTACACTGGTGTCTAGTAGAGCCTTTTACTACTGTGAGTATGATGAGCCAGACCACTGGATCCACACAGTCCAATAAAGTCCAGTTGTCACTCTTGTCCATCTGTCTGCGGGCAAGGCCCTTGTAGTCTTAGCAATAGTTTTGACTACTCATTTCTTGTAAATATGAATCAGGAGTCCCTTCAATTAAGAGTGAGATCAGCCCTTCTACTCTGGGGAGCTGCCCACAGGAAACTGGACCAGCAATTTTCCTGGAAAACCCCATTTGTGGTTGTTTTCCCTTGCAACTCACATACTAACCTGGTGCCCCCAGGACTAAGGCAGATTTTCCAGCTTCCTTCCTTATGTCCTCTCTGTGGTCAAGCAGGTCAAACCACAGGATGGTGTGTACTCACTGTTTCCTCTGTTTTGAGCAGAGGAAAGCTTACTCCTAATAGCTGAGATACTGGTCCATACAGATGGGAAGTAAGATCTCTGTGTTGCTGGACCTGTTTTTCTGCAGCTGAGATGATGAAGAAAGATTTTCTTCATATTGCTGGAGTTGGCCAGCCAATTCATTCACCTCCAGCATGGCTAATTTCCTCAGGTACTGGATACCTTTCTCCATGGTGGTGACATATAAATCTTTCTTGAAAGGATACCTTTCTTTCACAGAAGTCGCGTCCAGAACCTAAGGACTTGTACCCCTTTTCCAACCACTTTGTCAGTGCTTCCTTACCAAGACAGGCATCCCAGCTGTTTCGCTTCCTTACCCTCTAATTTCAGGCTACTGCTCCCATTTTCCCAACATTGGAGCAGCAAGCTGACAATGAGTGTACCTAGACACTAGACGGGAGCTGAAATCTTTTCACGCATCTCACAGCTCACTCAGGGAAAGAGATCCAGTGGCTGGCACCTAATTTGTGAGTTTTCCCTCTTTCTTCTCCCTGATCAGTGTCTGCCTCTCTTCCTCCTGCTGTTCCTATGATGGCCCTGCTTTGGAGTAGTCTGTCTTGCCCAATTTTTCTTCCTACTCCCTCTTAGAAGATGCTCTTCCATCCCTCACTAAATGACCTCACTTTTTCTTCCAATATTTATTTTTGTGTACTGAGGAGACTGATACTGTCATGTGTTGGTTCTTTGGTTCATCTGCAGTGCCTGCTGCCAGTGCTGGGGTAGCTGCAGAGCCTGGCATTTTGCCATCAGATCCAGAGACCTTTTCTGCCCCTTGAGGGCACTGAATAATGCTGAACAGGAATCTGTAGGCCTGAGTCAGGCTCAAGCACGTTGCAGTGATCTGTGGCTTTCTGGAATTGCCAGGATGACAGAATACCTTTTCCAAATAGTTTACTAGTTTTTCAGGATTCTGCACTTGTTCAGAGGTGCAATTCCAAAATGCTGGAGTTGACCATTGTCCTAGGCACTTGCCTATACTATCTCACACACCCTGCCACTTAGCATTGTCTAGCCTCAGGGCAGATCTCTGAGTGGTATTCTTAAATAGTTGTTTAACCATAAAAAAGTCCTGCAACACATTCAGTAGCCCTAGAAATAGGAACATGCTGGTTTGAACATCCCGTGGATATTCAGAATTCTCAAACACTATTATAATTAGCCTGGAGGAAAGGAGGAAGATGGAGGAAGGTATCTACCACATAGATTGTCTCTCTTGGGCGTAAAGATAGAAAGTGTAATTATGAATAATTCCTGATGGCTCCTGGAATACAGAGTGGTGGCAGTGCTGAGTACAAACACCAGATTAGTCTCATGACCCTCGATTTTATCCTATCCTAATGCAGCGTTACAAAGTGCAGCAAAGTAATGGCCTTTACTTCAGCCCCCAGAGGTAGTAAACAGCATGGCAGGGAACATAGACCACAGGTAAGGTGTTACATAATGCAAGTTTGAGAACATGCACAGCAGTTGTAAGACAGCCTTTTTATCAATGCCTCTTATGATAGGACAGAGGTGGTAGTTTTAATCTGAAAAGGGTAATTTTATATTAGATATAAAGAAGTTTTTTTATGATGAGGATTGTGAGGCACTGGAGCAGGTTTGCCCAAAGAGGTGGTGGATGCCCCATCTCTGGAAACATTCAAGGTGAGATTTGATGAGGCTCTAAGCAACCTGTTCTAGTTGAAGATCTCCCTGCACATTGTGGGATGGTTGCACTAGATAATTTTTAGAGATCCCCTACAACCCAAAATATTCTATGATTCTACATTTCCATGGATTCTGAGAGCAAATTAATCAACATTGTGGCCAGAGACTTATAAACTAATAAAATGAATGTTTTATTCATTTGTTATTGCACACTTCGGTCAGATCTATTGTTATCTCAAGCATTTGTGCCTCATTTTGGACTCCATAAAGGATTGATGGGGTTTAAATCTGCAACCAATTAAACACCACACTGCTAGCTCACTGCCTCCCTAACCCCCAGCAGATTGAGGGCAAGAATTGAGAGAAAAAAAAGTAAAATTTGTGGTTTAAGACAAGGACAGCTTAATAGGAAAGAAAACAAAATAATCATAATGTAAAAAGAGTTTTCAAAGGAAGTGATGTACAGTGCAATTGCTCACCACTCACCGACTAATGCCAAGGCAGTTCCTGAGCAGGGGCCCCAGGCCAGATTTCTTCCCAGTTTGTATATAAAGAATGACTCTATATGGAGTGGAATATCCCCTTGGGCAGTTTGGGTTGGCTATTCTGGCTATGTCTCCTCCCAGCTTCTTGTGCCCTCCAGCCTACTCCCTGGCAGGGTCTTATGAGAACCTGAAAAGTCCTTGACTTAATAAAAACCCTCCTTAGCAACAACTAGAATATGTGCGTTAATGACACTGTTCTCTTCCTAAATTCAAAACACAGCACTGCACAAGCCACTAGGAAGAAAATTAACTCTGTTCCAGACAAAACCAGGACAGGAAGTCAGAATGACTTTAAGGAATTTGAAATTTTATGCATGTTCTATCTGTTTAATTTTCATATATGCATTCTGAATTGCTAATGTTTGTCCAGAAACTCATGTGCACTATTGTCCTGAGACACAGAGAACAAGTGTTAAGGAGCAGGAAGTTCTTTCCTCTGCAGACAATGAGTTGAAGGAATTTCTTGTGTAACAGCCTGTTGCATACATGAGGTACATAATTTCTGTTGTTTTTGTTTTTTTTTTTCTCTTTCACTCCTTTTTTTTCCCCCCAAGCTGAAAGTTAATGTTTTTCAAAGTAAGCATTCTCCTTTAGCTAAGAAGAGATTTGGTCTAAAAATCTTGGAGAATGTTCTTGCAGAACAGTATGACAGGAGTGTCCAGAACCACTTCCTTGCAGCTGGGGCCCTCACAGGTCATGATATGTAATTTCTCAGGTGCATTCACTTCACACTTGTGGGCATAACATATGTTTAAGTGTTTGCCATGAAAACATTTTTGCAACCATTGCATTTCAGAGTATTTCTTTCCCTGCTGGTTTTAAAGCAGTAAATCTGTAGATAGATATGTGTTCAGACTTCCATCACACGCTGTTGTCTTCCACGTTTTCTTGGAGGGGTCTGTTCATGGCACTTTCTAGCTCTGAGAATGGCATGTAAGTTATCTTAAAAATTATTAAGCAACCAAAGTAGCTCTGAAGAACATGGTATGACAGATCCAAATAGATGACAATTGTTTCTCTCTCATTTACTATAGTTCATTTAATACATCAACTGAAGAGAATGAATTGCTAAGTCTGGTCTTCCAAAGAATCCAGCACAAGAAGCTGCTGTATCATTTTAGTAATCAACAGAAGATATAAATGATTCACTTTAATTTGAAGGTGGTGAAAAGATTACAATCAAACAGTTAAATTATCGAGAAGAGAACCAGGACGTTTCACAAGACTTTTATTTAATGTACTTGTAATTTGGAAAAAGCAATGGGGTTGTGTAATTCTCAGAATAAAGTTTTATAGATGAATGACAACTGGAAGAGACTAAGGTTTTTTTGACAGATCTAATGTCCTTGATAAACTAATATACTGCCAAACAGCATGTTGGCAAGTGAAAGTCTGTATTGACAAATACAGGAAAGCATTCATTTGAATTAATCATGTACATAAATTGTTTATGTATTAATTAATTTATATGTGTCCCAATGTAGAAAGCTCAGCAAGTATTTCTGGTTAGTTTCTGGAGCCGCCCAGTAAAAGCAGCAAAATTTCAGAGTGACAACAACAAAGCTATTCTGATAACAACCAAATAGACCTAAGAGAAGAGAAAGAGAGAAGTCTTTGAACATTTTAAGATGACTAGATTATAGGTTTTTTTTTTTTTCTTTTAGCTAGAACATCTTGTACAACTTTGAGAACAGATCCTTCTCTTTAAAAAGGCATGTATGAAATGAAAGCAGCCAGCCTTGCTTGGAAGCTCTCCAGTTAGATTATCTTTTCATTTGGGATAGAGACAAACTTCAGTCCTCAGTTTCAACCTTTGTGATATCAAAACATGAACTGATGAGGTCAAAAGGGGAAAGGTGGCCATAAATCTTTGTTTAAGAAAAGCAAATCATTGCATGCAACATATCACTCTCCCTTTATTCTTGAGCAACCTTCATGAAAATTAAGCTAAAAATAATCTTCTGGCATCAGCCATCAGGCACTTGATTTTTTAAAAAAATTGCATGAAGTCTTAATAATAATTACATTTTCTTTATTTTGCATTTGCATACAATATGTTACTACAATAGTGGTGTTGCTCTTCAGCACTGCACTTTGATTGCAGAATTTAACAATTCGCATTGTACTTAGTTAGAAACTTAGCAAAGCAAATTGTTTAAGATGATCAGGCATGGCTCCTGTTTTACCTGCGCTGTGTTTTACCTTTACATAATAAGTATTTCATGTGCTATATTATTTAAAGTGAAGAAAAATCTGAGAAAACTATTGCAACAAAAAAAAGGATAAAGCCTTATTCTGAGTAGCTGTTTTGCATTCCAACACAAGCTATAATTATGTTAATTGCAATGATAAATGTTCCTTTTAAATGTGGTTTCTAGTGAGTGTATCCCACTCACTTTTTCAGGGGAAACAAATCCCATTTTTATGCACCTGAAAGCAAATATTCATTTCACAATTTCTCTTTTTTTTCCCCTTCTCATGGATCTACAGAAATTTATGATGAAGGTAAGCAAGTTAAACATTTGGTATTATATTTCCTGTGGATTCCTACAATTTAATTTAGTTAATTCTATTTATTAATTATTTAACATCATCATGTAACTTGCTTTCTTAAACATAAAACATACTGAATTTTTAAAAAATTTTAATTTAGAAACCACAGTGGCTCTAGTTTCGTTTGGTGTTATGGTTTATTTAGGTTGTGAAGGACCAAAGGCAGATAGTGGAGAAAGGACTTTTGTCTGGCTTGTCTAATTTTCCCTTCATACTATTCCTTTCAGTGAAAGTGTAGCATTGTGTGGTACAAAATCTTGAGACAATGAATAAATAACAGAAGTTACAATAAAACAATTGGGCATTTTGGAAAGCAGGGACAGCATACTGTTTCTTCTGTCACTAGAATGCTGTTCTGATGGTTTGGGGTCTTACCTGTG
>VZRF01001132.1:438006-501798 GCA_013396875.1 Vireo altiloquus | reverse complement strand
TTTGCTTATTAAGATTATGCCCAAGCACTTGGTGAACCCTCAAGCATTTTGAATAACTGACAGTAAACAATTAGCTGTAGATTTCTCCAAAATGTGTTGCTTATCCATTTTCTACTTTAATTATCAGTCTATTCCCAATTCAACTTCTAAACAGATTTCTTTACTGAATTTCATCCCCTAAGAGTTTACATTTCTATGGTATGGTCTTGCTTCATTGTCACTCTCCAAAAGTGAGCAATTCTCAGCTAGATAAGCAGTTCTATTTTAAGGGCTAGATTTAATGATGTCAGAGGAGTTTTCTTAGCATGATTCCTCTGCTGATCCATCTTTTCTTCCCACTCGGCTGTCTGTCTTTATCTGTGAGTTTCTTTCTCAAGTGACAAGGATGATTCACATTCCTTGTATCATACAACAACAGAAAAAGCTTAGTCACGATCCTTAACCTGTGAAAAATGCCTCCCTCCTCCACTTATTTAGCTCTAAAATAACCAGGAAGATTTTTATTATTTTTCTATGTCCTATGCAGATAGGGAGGAGGAGTGCGGGGGAGGAGAAATTCTCACTAGGCTAAAGGAGAAATCAATAATTTTTTTTCTTCCTGGGCAATTTTTTCTCCAAAACACTGAAAGTTTTTGAAAGTAGGCATATGTAATGGAAGTATTGCCTCAGCCATAAATATAAATGTTTGCTTTACATATAAGGCTGGAAACAGCCAATCAATATTATTTATTTTTGATTAATTTTTGTTGCTGTGTCTGCTTTTCATTGTTGTGAAGTTTTCCATTTCTAGGAAAGTGATAACATAAGTCTAGTGTGAGAAGTATTAATCATGAAGTATATTTGAAATATTTCTAATTCTGCCTCCAACAGATCAATATTATCAAAATTGGGATCATTTAGCATGGTGCTGGCACAAACATTTGTCATCATTACTAATAATTCCAATCTTTTAATGTAGATAGTTAAATATTTCTGTGTTCTCAACTGAATAAGACATGCTTATGGGTTTTTTTGGACAGCTGATTTATTCAAATTCAGATTTTTATGTAATATTTATATAGAGCATAATTACATGTTGTGATGCAGCTTTTAATTCAAGCCATCTTTAGGAAACCTATCGTTTAGCTAAAGTCTTTTCTCTGTTTTTTTTGTTGGTTTTTTTTTTTTTTTGACATGGCACAAAATAGGAGGTAACTGCTGCTCAAGTTAATAAAATGAATTTGTTTTGTTACTTTTTTTTCTTGCTTTTTTTTGTCACAGAGGCCATCATTGTCTGAGAGTAGGTACTAGCAGTCATCAATCACACTAATTTCCATGCCTGAATTTTTGCACCATTTACTGTTTTGTAGTGAATATCATGGAAAGTCAATAGTGATTTAAAAGTAAATTATAAAGACATGAATATGTATGGTATATATAACGTCTTGAGAGATTCAACTTCCTGTTTGTTGGTCTAATGTAACAGTGTGTAGGCTACAGAGAGGTTTTAGACTGTTTGAATTAACCCTTTGGTATGGCTCTTATGTGATAGGAGCAGAGTGAAAGAATATTAGCTCTAATGCCTCTTGTCAGTGAATTTATTTACTTTGCATCTATAAATTTTAAGCAACCAAAGCCTGTAGATTTGGTGGGAACCAGTGGAAATGGCAACCCAAGAACACAATAATTGCAGAAGTATTAGCATTTTTGTTTTCAGGTTCTGGGCCTGGATGCTGTAACTGCGGAAAGGAAATTCTGTCTCTTTTCTATCAAGATTTTAAAAGAAAAAGAATACTTCTGTGAGCAAGAAGAAGATATAAAACTTCTTGGCTTTCTCTCTGTAGCTGTGTAGTCTTTACTGCTTGCAGTATTTTCAAGTTCTCTGGTGGTGCTGAATATTTAATTTCCCAGTGTTAGTATTCCAAGAGTCAGTTGTTTAGTTTTGCCTGACTAATCTTGTCTCACAAGCCTTCTAACTCTTTTCCAGAGTTACTTCACAAGTTCCACACACTGTTTTCACCGCTGCTTGGGTTTTCTGGACTCTGGTTGGCATTCATCTCACAAAACTGAAATGCCAGACTTAGAGCCATGGATACCCTAAGCTCTCTGTGTAACCACAAGCAGAATGCTCAGATTTTAGGTGGGCTGAATTACTGACCAAAAGGGTTTTTTCTCTGTCCACTGGCTATTTAGTTGCCATAAGCTACATTAATCTGAGTGTTTTGTCATCAAGTGTATTAAGTCTGGCTGAGATGGAGTTTGTTTTCCCCACAGCAGCCCTCACAGTGCTGTGCTTTGCATTGGTGTCAGTAACTCACCAGCGTTTTGGCTATTGCTGAGCAGTGCTGGCACAGCATCAGCACTGTCTCTCCAACATTCCACTTCTCATCAGTAGGCTGATGCAGGAAAAATCTTGGGAGGAGACACACCTAGGACAATAGACCCAAATTTACCAAAGGAATATTCCATACCATATGATGTCAGCTCAGATATAAAAGGTAAGAAAAGGAGAAAGTGGAGGCATTTGTTATTTACATTTGCCTTCTGGAGCAGCCATGATGTGTGTTGAAGCCCTTCTTCCTGAGAAGTGGCCAGACATTTCCTGATGATGAGGAGCAGCAAATAAAATCTTTTGGTTTTTTCCTTCTGTGCATGTGTGACCTTTCACTTCAACTTTAGTAAACTGCCTTTTTTTCCATCTTATTTTTTCTCCCCTGTCCAGCTGAGATGAGGGAGTGATAGAGTGGCTTGGGAGCACCTGGCACCTAGCCAAGGTCAACCTACCTACATATCAAGTATTTTTTTTTTTTAGCTTTTTATTTTCAGCTTTTCATGTAATTGATCATAGTGGTATTAAGGGAACAAACCTTCCTGTATTTTCCAGCCGGTTGTTGCCTGGCATCAGAAAGAAGCTTTCATTAGTAGTGGCCTCCTATTCTAGGCAGCTTGTAGGACTGCATCATTGCTGAGTTTAGAAATAATGTCCTCCATCAACATTCATCTAGAACAGATTATGAAATTGCACATTAATAATGAAATCAATAGATGAGTAATTTTTACATCGCTATGGAAATATTTTGAGAATTATCTTCTACAAAAATGGCTGTAGTATCATGCAAATATTTACGTACAAAATCATAGTGAGGTGATTTGAGACAGTGGGACATCCTTCCCTGCTATTCCTCCCAGGTCCTTTTAGTCTTTTCCTGATTTCTTTCACTTTATGGCTAATTCTGCCATCATGGGATTTTCCTTCTCCTCAGTAAGGATACAGAAGTTTTCAAAATCTTCATTTATTCCACTTCCTTTCAATAATTTTCATTTTGTCTTGTGGGTTGCTTAAATAGAAATCTTTAATTTGCTTAAATGAAGGAAGTCACAAAGAATTTTGTATAAAAAAGCATATGTTTCTTGTGCATTCACTGTTTTTTTTTTTTTCTTTTTTTCTTTTTCCTAGTAACTAGCTCAGGATAAATACTTGTATTAGCCTGCTGGTTTAAAAGCTTTCATCAGCATCTTGAGAAAGGTGTTGATGCCAACAGCCTTATATCTCTGATCTTGACAGGTTATTTCAGACTGGGAACACCATAGTCCAGGACCTAAATATGCTTTCACTCGGAATACATGGTAGTTGATTTTTTTTTTTAAGCCAATACATGTGGTCAGACCCAAATTTCCTATTTGCTTTCTCTTCTTAATGGATCAAACCCAGAATTTCAGAATGTAATGAATTCTCTTGAATGAAAAAATTGACAGCTGCAATGTGGGTCCCAGGGAATTTTTTAGCATTTCCATCACTGGTGAGTGGAAGGTCCTGCTTGATTTATTTCTGTGGTGGTGGTGGGTTTACATTTAAAAGGGTTCAAAACAGGTAACTGTAGGCTATTATCTGTTTAATTCTATACTTCTCCTTATGCATTTAGTCTAAGTGTCTAGATTTAGAAAGAGAATTTTTTTTTAAACTTTGTAATTTTCTAACAGTGTAAAGTGCTGAACTTCATGAAACTTGGAACATCCTAGTGATGGAGAACATAATGCCTTTGGTATTCATATTTACAAGTGTTTTTATGGAAGTATAGGTGTCATATATTTAACATGCCATTGTCTCCAGCAATTTAAGCAATCTGATTTAAGTTCAAGATGGTCATCATTAGCGTGTTCCATTTTAAGGAAGTGTGAGTAGTCAGTGTTTTAAAGGACATGTTTTACTCCAGTGTAGACATGAAACAACCACTGATAGTCATATTTGAAACTTACAGTGGTATCTTGCAGTAGTTGCCTTGGAAAACCCTTGTGAAGAAAAATGGGGAGCTTGTTTCTTCTTTTATTGTACAGCCACTTTACCATATTCAGTGCCATGAAAGCAATTGTGTAGTATTTTTTTAGAAACTCATTAAAAGCAATATTGATTGGTCACAAGCTCCAACTAGACTGTCAGGCCTGGATCTGGGGCACAGAGGAAATAGGAGGCTGAGCAGCTGATTGTACTTAGGTTGTGCTATACCATTAATGTAAGTCACATGGACTGCATTTTTGAAGGATTTACTGACGTCATTTATTGTTTTAGTTGATTTTTTTTTAAAAAAAGGAAAGTCTATCAAAGCTGTATTTCCTTACATTTTGGTGTTTCTACTGCTGTTTTCCCTATAGCACATGTCAGTAATTCCATTCTACTGATATGGACCCCTCATGGAATGAGCCAGGAAAAGCCATTACATTGTTCTTAAAAACTCAGTGTTATTTTGAATGAGTGTTTCTAGAGTGTGAATCAGTTCCCGTGTGACACATTTAATATTTTTAAATTGCTTTTGTGGGTGACTAGACTTGTTTGAACAGCGATGTGCTAAATGCAGTTGTTGTCAGACTTTCTTAAGCATTAGATTTCTGAATAATTACATTATAGAAGCTTTTTCTGTACATATGCAAAGCACTGGAATAACTGTCTTGTTTAAATACTTTTAAATGCTTTCACATGGTTCTCCTTCTCCAGGACCTCTGTGAAGCTCAGAGCTTTTTCTCTTTTCTCACACACTTGAAGATTGTGTAGACCTGTGAAGAAAAGTCAGCAAAAAAAATCAGCATTTGCTTGCAGTAAATTGAGCAGAGTTCTCATTGGTATGAGAGATGTTTTTCTCTAGTAGAAATAAGGCTGTTATTATGAAAAGAGTGGAAGGGTAATGGCTGACTCAAAATCATGGAAGCCACGAAGTTATTCACCAGCTTCTGAAAGGTCTCATTGTGAGGTTCCTAGAAGCACAAATGGTTGTAAAACATGTATTAAATGTGATCATGATTAATTTCCTTCAGCTTCGAGTGCAGCAGTGCAGCCATAGGCACAGCAGTGCAGGTGCTGTTGTGTGAGTCTTTTGGTCTGTGAGGGAATTGATTACATGTCTGTGCCTATGAGAGTCGTGTATATGCAAAGTTGTACTGCTACAAAGGGATTCTTGAATCAAGTATAACATATCTTACGGCAGGGTTGGTATTCATGGTAAAATAGATAATTTTTTTATTCTGTTTTTGCACATTTTACTAGGTGGATTGTAGGTTGTAGTTCTTGAGTGCTTTTTGGCATTTTAATCCTCTTTCTATTAAGAGAACATGGAAAATATATTTCCCAATTTTAGGTTATTTTTCTTTATTTTGGTTTATGGTAACACTCTTTACATCAAATTAAACAGCTCAGATCTTAATAATCACTTCTCATTGCCTGGTCTTCCAATGTATTGAGCTTGAAAGCTGTTTATATTTTTTTGAATGCTAATTTATTCAGATCTAATTCTTACTATATTCTAAATTGCCTTTTCTGTAGAAATGAGTTTTGGGTAATGAGATGACTCCAAATTAATCTTGAATTCCAACTGCAGAAATATTAGATTAGGGATGGGAAGTTTACATGAAGTTTTCACAAGTGGTGTGAATTTGTCTGTCCTACATGCTGTCAATCTTAAATGATTAGTTTAGGTTGCCAGTTCTGAAGGCTTTTTAAGTCTAAACTGCACATTCTTGGGGAATAAAATGAGAAGAGTTTTGTGTTAATATAATTGATACTCCTGAATGGCATAGCTTGTAGATCTTCAATGGATAAGTTCTTCTTTAAAAGCAAATGTATTTTTGTTCAGCCTGGTTTTATTTGAGGAATGTATTGGAAATTACTCTGAAAATTGGAAATTGGAAACATAAATAAAATAAGGCTAATGATAAATAATGTGATTGTTAGAAACTGCCTTGCATTATAATACCATTCATATATTTGTGCAAAAATCTGTAGGCGTTATGGATTGAATTAGTCAGCATTGTGGCTTCCAAGCAGTCTTATTTTCAGAGTTTTCTGAAATGTTATTATTGCAATATTACAAGAAATTTGGTAAAACATCAGTGGCAGATCTCACCTTGGATTTCACATCTTTGCCGCAAAAGTCCAATTGCTAACTTTTAATTTTTTTTTTTTTTAACATGGAAAATTTACGGTTTTCTGCTGGAAATGGAATGGATAATTTAAAAAAAACGATTATTTCAGTAGACAATCATGTCTACTTGCTATGCATTTTCTACCATAAATAGTCTAACTTTTAATTTAGTTATGAAATAAGCCCTTAAAATAGGAAATGAACTTACAGGTGTGTACATGTCCTGGAAGACAAGCTCCAAAATGGAAGGCAGTTCCATACAGCCAGCTTTGTTTTCTAGCCTTTAGTGTATTTTTCTGTTTCATCTTTTCACTTTGCCCCCAAAAGAATGGTTTGATTATGATTGCCTCTCAGAAATCTCTAGATGGAAAATGCTTAAAATGTTTTTTACATTTAAGAAACAAACTACAAAGTTTCTTGCATTCTTTTAATGGACAAAATAATACTAATTAAAAAGAATGGCTTTAATGCTCTTGGAAAAAAATTATCTAAAAACCCACTCTTCCATTTTTCGCAAAAGTGATTGAAATTTTAAGAGCCAATCTTTCTCATGTTCAGCTGCAAGTGAGAATTTAACAAAATAGGTGCTAGACAGAGAAATCAATAGGGCCAAAGTAAGGACAAGCTAATATTGCTGTGGTATTGTTGGTCATGCTATTCTCAGCTCTTGTGCAACAGGCGATCAGATCTTTATGTTAGATATCGAATTTATGGGTAGTAAAATAAAATACTTTTGATAAAAAATACTGGTGAAATTTTAAAGTTTTGTTCATATTACTGACTTTGTTAGTTGGATACCTATGTCTGCTGTTGATAAAATTTGCAGGTAAATCTGAAACGCTGCTAGGGCAGTATGCTCACAGCAGTTTTTTTCCCTCCTCCTCTATGTGACGAGTAGCAGACATTCAGTGTTCACCTTTGGCACAGTGGGCCTGACATTGTCAAATGCTTGTTCTTTCCTTGGGCCTTTGGAAAAAGTGGTGGTGCTAATGGTAGTTCAGAGCTAAGTCTTCATATCTTACTGTCAAGACTCTGCCTGTGACAAACTCCATGACTTTATTATTTCTTAATAAAAATTCATGTCATTCAATCTTCCAGGGATGTTTTTCAATGTGCCTCTCTGCCTTTTGACTGCTATGCAGTTTGTTGAAAGTCAAAATATACCTTGTGTCCATCAAGCTGCTCTTTTCTCAATAAACATAAAAGCCAGAAATTCTTGGCAGTTTCTTAAAAGTGCTAAAATTATTACTTTTTTAACTGCTTGCTGTTTCACCACCTATCCCTCTTTTTTTACCTCGACCGACTAATTCAAAGTTCAAGAAATACTAATGCATAAAAGATAAAGACCGACCACAGATAAAGATGGAAGTGAAATAATTGCATGTTGCCACCATAGCCATTCAGTTAAATTGATCTTCAGCATTGAAATGTAGCTGCCAGAGATGTAAGGTAGTATGATTTTTTCCAATTTATTTTGCAATGAATCTGATGTTCCAGACAAACAGAAGGTCAGTCTACTATGGTAAAAGAAAGGCTATAGATACCATATATAAGAAATTAAATTAGGATTCCTATATGAAAAATAATGCTGCTTATGGAGTTGTCACATTTATAGACTCCTAAAATAGTTACTCATCACTGCTTCTAGAAGAGTGTGCTGTGCATAATGTTGCATGAGCTGATCTGTCAGAGAAGTATGAACTTAGGCTCTTCGCAGTGTTTTGTCAGACAGTCTCTGCTCCTGTCCAGTGCCACATTTCAGCATAAGGAGTACATGAATCTTCAGGAGAAGCTGAAGGATTGTTCACGCTTTAACAAGATTTGTTTATTCTTTCATGAGTGGTTAAACTGATTATTGATAAATATAAACTGTAGTGAAAATATTAGGGAAAAATGGTTGTAGTTTCTTGGAATGAAAGTCAATCTTATCACTTTAATTTTATTTTACTCAAGATTTATGCTGTGTTCCTCAAGAGGAAGAATTACTTGAACATGATTTCTGAATTTTCAGAACCCCAAAATATTGTGGAGTTAGCTTGGATGTCTTTGAACATTTACCTATCCTAGCAGATAAAGAATTCTGTCTGATAGTATTAAAGTGGGATAGCAGTCTAGTGGGATATCAGATATAGTCTGATAGTGTGGGACAAGGAGTTTGCAGATTGATGACCTTCAATGTGGTTGATGGATACTCTCTAGTAAAATAAGGCGAATATTCCACAATCTCCCTCTGTGTAACATCTGTGTAGATAAGTATATTATTTGTAGGGAAAATGGGTGAATATGAAGACATTTAACAATAGGTAAGTATGTAGAGGGTAGCATGACACTCATCAAACCTGCTCTTCAGAGAGGCTGCCTGCTTTTCAGCACAGGGAAGAATGATTTGAGATTCTAGAACATACTTTTTACCATACAGGTGATGATTCAAACTACAGTTTTCTCTCATCTTGCTTTCTCTCTCAAAATGCTCCATTTTACTAGAACATACCAGTATATCATTTCTCTTTACCTTTCAGTCTGCACAAGGAGGTGGACATCGGACACTGCTCTATGGGCATGCAATCTTGCTGCGCCATTCCTACAGCGGCATGGTACGTAACCACATTGCACGAGTTGGGAGCAGCAATGATTTCTTTTTTGTAGGAAAGTTATGTTTGAAAGTGCCCAGAGTATTGCCATTTACTGATATCTAGAGAATTAGTCACATCAGAAGCATTTTATTGTGATTCCTAGAAACCTTTTGTGAAGGGTGAGTGCTTGGAAATATGAAACCAAGCTGGTTGTAACTGGCTAAGTGTCAAAACTAAGTCTGGCTCCCCTAGTGCTGAATCCTCTGTTTGTCAGTCTGAGCTGGTGAATTTTCCTTTCTTTTTCTCCTTGGATATTCCATATTGCATAAGCTGTGACTGAATCTACAGCTGGCATCTTGCTATCAACCTGAGCATATGTTGAAGACTGAGTGGAAAAGGAGATTCCTTCTTACACGTATTTTGGACAGAAGTCTTACTTGGAAATTCCCTGGTGAATTGAACAGGTTCCAAATTCCTTACCTACCTATAAGTGAGGATTCATGGAGCTGAAATTTGATGCAACTAACTCCTTTATTTCCACTCTTACTATTCCTGTCTCAGTGAAAAGAAAACCTGTGTAGAGTGCGAGGTTATTTTAGAGCATATATTTTGGTCAAGTCTCCTTGAGTGCATTTCAGTCTATCAGGCATATATGTTCTTGGTAATAACTAATGGGGATAATCTAAGGATATTTAATCCTGTGTTAGTAGGTTTATGGCTTTTTATATTTCAGTGGATTATCAGAAGTGAGCAGAACAAGTAATGTATGCTTTTTTCTTTTGATAGTATCTATGCTGCCTCTCTACATCTCGATCGTCAATGGATAAGCTGGCATTTGATGTAGGATTGCAAGAGGACACAACAGGTAAACACTA
This sequence comes from Vireo altiloquus, assembly GCA_013396875.1. Lineage (NCBI taxonomy): Eukaryota > Metazoa > Chordata > Aves > Passeriformes > Vireonidae > Vireo > Vireo altiloquus. Next base: position 491,961 of record VZRF01001132.1, on the reverse strand, counting down.
ATTTAAAAGACTGTGTAATGAAGAATACTGTCAGTCTAAAAATAAGTCTAAGAATTGCTCAGTTAGATTAAGTTTGCTTGTTTTTTAAAGCCTTGCTTTAGATAGAAGTAGTCAATTGAACAGTTCAAAGCTCTAAGTTCTTTCCTGAAAAACATGGTTTTAGTTAAAGAAGACACATCTGAAAACGAGGTTTATTATGGGAACAGAATTTGTGACTTTAGTGCTTATACATTTATTAGGGAATTAGAGGCACTAACAGTCAGTAGAAGTGGAAAAACACATTTGAATTTGGATTTATGTGATGTTTTGAGTATTACTTTATGCCGTATGTAAATGCTTATTTAAATTGCCCTTAGTTATGGCTTGCTCTATTTCTTTGTCCAAATTCTCAGCAGAATATTCTTCAGTGTCTTTTGCAGAATCTGGAATGAAGGTGACAGCGTTGTTATTTAGCAAAAGTATCCTGGACAAGGTTGCCTAGAGAGCCATTGACTTATTCAGCTCTGGAATCACTGTTCCAGAGGTCTCATTCTTTTGCTTATGTGTATTATTTACAGCTGAGTATCTAACAAGGTGATGCAGGAATGATACTAGTTATTGGAAACACGTGGACACTTGGTTTAGCTAACTGAAAACTGGATCAGAACTTTTAAGACTGAAACAAGTGTGACAGTAAGGTCAGAAACATCGGGTCTTTTTTTTCTTGTTTCTTTCTTTGCTGTTACTCTGCATTAGGTGAAGCTTGCTGGTGGACCATACATCCTGCTTCCAAACAACGATCGGAAGGAGAAAAAGTGCGTGTTGGAGATGATCTGATTTTAGTCAGTGTCTCTTCAGAAAGATATTTGGTAAGTTGTATAAAAATATCGATATAGTGGTTCTTCTACGGAAAAAAAAAGTTTTATAATAAAATCTGGCTTACATTTCCACCTCCTAAAAGTAAAACTTAAGGTGCTTAAACTGTTTTTTCTTAATAATATTTTACAAAGCAACACACTGAAGGTCTGGAAAGTATGACTTTGATAAATGGCTAATGTAATTTTTGTTAATTTCAGTAGTGGAAAAGGAGTTAAAAAATTAACTTAGGTGAAAATAAGAAAATACAGAAAAAAAAATCTCTTCCAAATTGCATAGTTGAGATGTTTAGAATCTGTATGAGTGTTCATAGATTAACAACACTATCATATATATTAAAACTTTGTACAAAAATCTTGGAATGTCTAACTTAGGTACACAGGATTTGTGGGCTTAAGAGGTCAATATTTTATTTAGATTAAGTACAGTGTAATATATAGAGCTACTGACTATAATTAAATATAACTAAATACTAAATGATTAAAATATAACTAAAATACTAAATGATTAAATATAATTGCATTATTTTACAAGTTATTATGCTAGCTGCTTCTTATCACTGGTTTGTATAACTTTGTTCTTCATGAAAGGATCTGTAATTTGTTCTGTAATGAAGCAGGTCAACACTTCAAGATGAATTTCTTTTGGTATTCTTGGTGTTGCAAACACCTGAACTATTCTTTATGGCAAAAAGAAGGTGAAAATAAGAAAATAATTGTGCTGGAAGCTTCTGAAAAATCAGCCCCATTGATTTGGCACAACAACTTAAAAAAAGATTCTTTAACAAGGATGTGTTTTGAGTTTGTCAAGAATCCGTCTCAGATCTAGGAGGGCATTGAAGATGGTGAAGGGCCTTGAGGTGATACCATATGAGGAGCAGATGAGGTCACTTGTTCTGTTCAGCCTGGAGGAGACTGAGGGGAGACCTCACTGCAGTTACAACTTCCTTGTGAGGGGAAGAGGAGGGGCAGGCACTGATCTCTGCTCTGGGGTGACAGTGACAGGACCCGAGGGAATGGCCTGAAGTTGTGTCAGGGAGGTTTAGGCTGGATATTAAAAAAAGGTTCTTCACCCAGAGGGTGTTTGGGCACTGGAACAGCTCCCCAGAGAAATGGTCACAGCACCAGCCTGACAGAGTTTGGACAACACTCTTGGACTTATGATGTGATTCTTGAGGATGGTGCTGTGCAAGGCAGGAAGTTGGACTCAATGATCCTCCTGGTTGCCTTCCAGCTCGGGATATTCTACAAGTCCATGAGATGTGCATATAACATTAAAGTTTATTCTCTATTTTTCACCTTTTTTCTTCATTTTCTATGGGACAATATTTTTGATTTTTTAAAGTATTTCAGAAAAAAATTAGTAGTTTAATAAGACATCAATTATAAATTGAAAATATTCTCCCTTCTTTTGGAAACACATAGGAAAATGAGTATATAATTATTGGAATATAATTTTCTAAGTGGAAGCTCAATAGCTTATTTAAGGGGTTTTTTTGTAATTAGATATTCTGAACATTTTCTGATCATCTTTGCCTTTTAAAATTATTTTAAATAACTACTTTTATGAGAATTGTAACTAGACATAATGAAAAAACAACTTATTGTGGACTGAATTAATGAGAAATCTAATTAATGGAAATGTTTTATTTAAAGACATTGGATTTCTTTGAATTGCTGGATTGGGTTGCTGAAGTTGAATTTTGGTACAGATTCTATCTCTGTGTAGGCATGTCCTGGCCTCTAGTTAGTAATAATTAGCTCAGCCTATTATTTGGGGTTTGTGCCTCAGCTGTTGATTCTCAAGACTGTCACATGTACTTTTATACAGCACGAGGCACGATTCTGTCTGCAGAGACTGGTTTTCCTTAACATGTGGTGTTAATGCATGTACTGCGTGTTCCATGCAAAATACCAATCTACTAAAAATAAATAATATTTTCAGTGTAGGGAGAAATGAAACTGCATTACAGTCTTAAAGTGTTTTATATCTAGATTGTAATGAATAGTTATTAAGCCTATTTCAGTTATACAGCTCTGATTTGACAGTAAGATGGAGCAAGGATTCAGCAAATTAATTTTGCTCTTGCATACACTCAAACATTTTTATGAACAGATGTTTCTCAAGACTAGATTAAGAGCTGGTAAACTATGTAGCTTCGCAATCATATATGTGGTTTTGCTACCTATTCAGTAATTGTATTAGCACTGTCAATAAAGCAATGAAGCTTTTATGAAAATTGAAAAAGTTTATAAAGAATAAATCAGCCAGTTACCAATAAGTGAGTGTTTTTAATGAAATCTGTCTCTCTGTCTTAAACTGTTTGTCTTAATCCGTTTGGTTGTTTACAAAAATAAGCTCAAAGCATATAAGTTTGAAAATATTCACAAGTCATTGTTTTCATGTTGAGTACAGTCTCATTTTGTAGCTGCTGTTTCCTACAACTCTTGAAAGAATGCAGCAAGTGATACCTTCTACGATAGCTAGGACTGTGGAGAGATGAAGTTATTTTTGTGAATCTGCTTTGATATTGAGACCAAATAAACTCTGTTGAATCTGGTTGAGGAATGCTTCTTCTAAGGGAGTGGAATTCCTCAGATGGATCTCTTGACAGAAAATAATATTCATCAGGATGCTGAGGGTTGGGTTTATGTATGCTGCATGCTCTACAATTAAAATCTTAGGAAAATGTAAGTTCCCCATCAAATATTCTATGTAAATACACTGTTTGGAATAGGACTGGGATATCACCTTTGTGTATTGCAATATTGCTCTCTGTTTTCAAGCAATTTGCTAATTCTTTCTGAATGAAGAAAAATAGGTTAACCATCCTGGGGCAAATATATGTGTGTAAAAATAACGGATGAATAGAGTTCATTCATAGGGCATGGCTTTTTCAAAATTTAGTCAGCACTTAGTTGAATTTGTATAATGCAAGAGGAAAGAAGAACTATGTCAGCTTCTTAAGTTGGTCTTCCAGTTGTCTAACTATAACTTAATTAATTTAACATTGACTTTGACACTTAATGATCTCACTGCAGTCAGTAGATTAGTGTTTAGACCTCATTCAGTTGGCAACACCCTTAAGTATTAGGAAAATATCAGGACTTTGTTGTAGTACCCCTTCTTTTCTTTCCACAAAATAAAATATTTTGGGAGAAATGACTCTATTTTTTTCCCCAGAGATGTATCTTTTTACTTACAGTGAACAAGTTCTAAACTGATAGGAAGATCAATGTTAAAATCATAATCTAAAGGTCCAGAGAGGTGGATTTTGACTTTTGACTCACAACAATGTCCCAGGGCAAGTCATTCACTTGCTCTGACTCTCATTGTCTACCTAGACAATGGGATTTTGGATCCTTATTATCCTGTGTAGCATTTCTGAGGAAAAGCACTTACGTAAGTGCTTCTGGCATTATATAATGTGTGAGCTGCGCTGTTGCCAAATACTTTAGAGAGGGAACTTGGCTCTGCTGAACCCTGTTAGCATAGAGCAAAAAGATGTTCTGCTATAAGTATTGCCACCATTTAAGTTCAAGCCAGAGTTGCTGTTTCCTTTCTTGAGGCAGTACAGCCTGATAAAGAACAGATGCAATATTTTCAACATGTTTCCCCAACTTGTACATAATAGTATCTACCGCTGCACTGAGGTTTGCCTATGCCTCTCATTAACTACATATCCTGTCTGCTTTCAATATTTCCAATTTTCAATAATTTAGAAGTTCAATTAATTGCAATTTTTTTCAAATGCATGAAGTCTCTAAATAACTTTCAAACATAATTAAAAAAAATCTTTACACATGAAGTTGAAATACAAAATGCATACATGAAGATAAAACAGTAAATTGTTTTCCATCAGGTCAGTAGTATTTTGGCTGAAAAGTCAAGAAAGAGGGAAAAATCCACCAACATTGAATCTACAGTGAACAGATTTCAGTATAATGCAACAGTAGTATAAACCCTGTGCTTTATATGTAGTTACTGAGTTACTGTCTCAGTGCCTGCAATGCTGACCTGCAGCTGCATTACATTGATCTATGAACAAGCCTTGACATTTATTTGATTGAAATGAGGTTTTTTTTTCTTTTTGGCTACTGAAAACTAACAAGAAACTAATTGGGAACTTTCCTTTGAAGCGTAAACTTCTCCTTGAAGATTTTTATCATTGTTAACTGATGGCAGAATTTCCTTTCAAAAATAATAGCATCCAAATTAGATGAAGCTATTTTTAAGGTGGAGATAATACATGCCATTACTCCAGGACAGGAGGACAGGTTCCTCTGTATTGCAAAGGTGCTGCCTCTGTGTCCTTTTGCATCAAATATATTGTTTAATTTTAGCTCCTAGTTTTATTTCTTCTGTTTATTATCATATGCTTGGAACAGCTTCTAAGTATCTGTGTAATTTCTTGGTGCAATAGTATCAGGGAACACAGCAGTGTCTGAAGTTTTTTTTAAATATTAAAAAAAATTATTCTTTGCTTTCATTTTTTTTCTAAAAGCATAAAACTCAGTATTGGACTTTACTTTCTTCTGTGTAAATTCACTGTTCCATAATTTCTCTTTGTTGAAAAATTATAAAAAAAGGTTTTTTTAAAGAATAATTTTAATCTGCATAATCAAACCTGGAATTAGTGGAACCAAGGTAGTGTTGAGCTGCTCTGTTACACTGATCATAATGCAGTTCCCATGGAGTCTTTATACAATGATTTGAAATGTTATTGTGGAGGCTGGTAGGACTTTCCAATAATTAAGGTTGTCAAGCTGCTCTGCCTTATGGAGTCTTGCTTCCAAGTACTTATAATCAAGTGCTTGTGATGTTAAAAAATCACTTACTAGAATTAGTAGCATTTATTTCTGTTTTTTTTCCTTTTTTTTTAAATTGGTCTGAGATACTTTTTTATTTCATCCAGAAGAGGTCAGATGTTATTGAGCTGAAAGACAGGGAAGAAAAAAAAAAGATACCATTTTCTTGTGTACTTCTCAGTAACTTATAAAAAACAAAACCAAAACCTCCCCAAACCAAAACAAAAAAACAAGGAAAGGAATAAAAAGGCAACAAGCATCCACCTGGTTAAACTTAGTAAAGAAATGTTCTCCTGAAACAGTGGGGCTTGATCATGACCAGGGAAAAGTGTTTAAATTTTTTTCAAGTAGCTAAAAGTCTGATTACTTTGTCTACTTTACATAAGCTAGACCTCTTGTGCCTATTTTACATGAGCTAGCACCTCCTGTGTGTTAATGAACTGTTTAAACTCCCTCTGCAGTGAATAATTAAATGTATGCCGACCCTGGTGGGAGCAGATATTCCTTGAAATGGATTGCTCAAGGCAGGAATGAAGCCAGGTGCTGTATTGACAGCTGAGAACTCAGTATTGTGTGTGCTGCTGGTGATCTCCTGTCATATAAGATATGTGGAGGAAGAAGCTGTGACAAAGTAGAAGGAACAAAAGGCAGGTGATGTGTCAGTGACGGGAGTGGGACTGAGTCGGGAAGGAGGGAAACTGAGTGGGACTTGATGAGTGGCTGTAAAGATTGCCAGGTAAAGGCAAGGCAGGCAGCAAGGGACTAACAAATTGTCTGGGACAAGAAGCTGATGACAAGGAAAGATTAGGCACCCGCTGGTTAAAGTGATGTTCAAAATTTAGGACAGAAAAACTGCATAGTTTTGGCAGAGGGACTTGAGAGAAGAACCAGTGGAGTGAGACTGGAAAAGAAGGGTGACAAGAGAGATCTGTAGAGGAGTGGGCTTTCTGGGCAGAATCAAACTGCTGGACAAAGATCCAGAGAGAGAAAATCTGAGGCCAAGGAATGAAAAAACAGTTGAGGGTTAGGAATTGTGATGAGTTTCTGGAAAGAAGTCTAATGCTGGCTGATGTGGTGAGGAAGAGTTTGAGCAAGAAAAAAAGCAAAAAGACCCTGCTTAGATTTTGTAGGTCTAAGGAGAACCTTTTGAAGCAGGAGGAGGTCTTAGTTCTAGGTGATAAGATGGGCTGTAATTAGGTCAGTAATTTGCCTAGATGAGAGACATAGAATCATAGATTCTATGTTTGGGTTGGAAGGGGCCTGGAAGATCATCTCATTCCAATCTTCCTGCTGTGAGCAGGTTCACCTTCCACCAGATCAGGTTGCTCAGGGCCCCATTCAACATGGCCTTGAGCAGTTCCAGAAATGGGGCAGCCCCAGTCTCCCTGGACAACCTGTGCCAGCGTTTCACCACCCTCTCAGGGAAAAACTTCTAGTGAGACTGGGGTAAAGATTTGGAAAGGAAAAGAGAGTGGTAGAGACCTGGAGCAATTAGGCTGGATAACTACTACCATCAACTATCCAGGAAACCCGTTGTATTAAGGTGCAGCAGTCACATGTGGTATGCTGACAGCCAATTCCTGTCACGATTATTGGAGCAGTATAAGAAGGTGATGTCTGAAAAATGGTTTTCAAGTTACCCACATGAACAACAGGTAGAAAACTGTAGTCATGGATTTTTTTTCAAGATTTTTTTTTTAATTTAGGAAAATTACATATGAGTGATAACACAAACATAATTTTCTCAAATTTTACAAAATCACAGGAATTCAAAAATGCAAAACTTACAGTGCTGGTATATTTTTATGAAATCTTCTAAGAATACTGTCACACTGGCTTTTTATGGAATGCTATTTAAATGATGATAAAAGTTCAGAGCTGTGTACTAGGGAAGCTTTGAAGATGAAATTTCGAGTTGAGAATTGCTTTTGGAGGAATGGTGGTATGACGGTTAATTATTTTCCTGGAGAATTAGATTCTGTACCAGATTCTGCTGTGGAATTTGCTGAACAGATGATCTTGTATACTAGGCTTGCTTTCAAGAGATCACTACTCATCCCTTACTGGGAATATTCCTTACTGGAGTTGTGTCTCTTGCATCTCCATCTCTTTTTGGAGTTTGAAACCTCATTGCTCAGTCTTGATAACTGCAGCTGAGGTGAATGTAAGATGTGCCTTGACCAATAAACTACATATGATGCAGTCCATCAACTTGGGCATCCTAGATTAATGAAAGTTTCTTAGTTTAATCTCTGTACCTCTCTTCCCCAATGGAAAATGGGCTATAATACTACTTCTTTGAGAAAATGAGTCCATTAATATTTGTTGTGTTTTGTGAAATACTGTAATTGGTGCAAGAGAAAAGCCTATGAGGAAATTAATAATTCTCTTTTCAATGCTTTAAAAAATTTATTATATATTGAATAAAGCATGAGGCTGCAGACTGAAGATTGAGGGGAAAACAAAGCACTGAGCAGCTGTTGACAAAGTGAGGTCCAGTATCCTGCAAATACAATTAGGCAGCACATGTGCAAAAAAATAGTATCATGCCATTCAAGTCTGAAGTATGATGTGCTCACTAGAAGCCATTCTTTTTCCATAGGGTACTTAGTTTGACGCTTCCTAACTTTTGATGCTTGCTTCTGTAAAATTAATACTTTGCAAATGAAAACTCTTGTGACTAATCGTGCAAAATGATCATCATTTGGAAGCATAGTAGCTGATGTGCTTCAGGGTTTTCATGATACAGTGCAGAAGGAAAGCTGTTATAAAGAGGGGGAGTGCAAACTTCTACCCTCTGTGGGTCCCTTCTGCTTTCCTGCCATGCATCTACAATTGCCCATGTTCAGCTCTGTGGTAGCGGAGTAGATGGTTTTCCTTGTAATGGTGAATTTCCGAGTATCTCTGGGTTTTAGCTTCTTCTCTCCCTTTACTGATGGTATATTTATGCTGAGTGAAGGAGTTGGAATTGCTTAGCATATTGCTGCAATTCTCTTTCGTTATCAATGAAAAAAATTCCCTTTGCTTTTGGGTTTGCAGGCCAACTGTTTAAAGCACTCTGGAGAAATGCAAAGAAACCAGGATTTTTTAGTACTCTAACCCCTTTGGAAATTTCCTGGGCTTTGCCTGCTTTAGATCAAAATTTAGATTGTAATTTTCTGTTCAGCAGTGTAAGTTTAGCCATTTTTATTCAAACCTTTTTGAAGCATTCATAGATGTTTTAATGAATATAAATATATTGCCACTATAAGACATAAGCAAAAACTCCAAATTCTATAAAAAATTTACACAGATGCAGTTATTACTATTAGTTCGGTTCAATATCTCCTTACCTTGTGAATAAATATTTGTTTTGACTGTTTCAATACAATACACTGTTACAGAATACTTTTTCAATGACTCAGGTAATAAATTTTAATAGAAATTATGTCCTAAGTAGGAAGTTAAGTGATTTTGTTTCTAGAGGCTGTGTACTTAGTTTAACCTTTGAATTTAACTGAAGTTTGCTAACTCATTGGGGTTTTGATGCAAAATGTTTTTCCCTTCCTAATTAAAAAAAAAAAAAGGATAAAGAAGTATAGTTTGTGTTGTTTTGTTACTTTTTCTGTTTGCATTAGATATAGATACAAGTACATTCTTGTGTACCTGTAGTGGGGATGTTGTCTGTTCAAGACTTGGAGCATCTCAGAGGTTCTTGGGTCAATTGAGGATAGGTGCCTAAATTGTTTGAAACTGCTTTTCTGTCGAGATTAGTGTAGTCATTTTAAGTCAGGAAGGAAAGGCTGTCAGAGTCTGCGTACAGGAAAGGAAATAGCTTCTCTCTATTTCTGCACCAGCTGGTACTAAGAAATCTGAAGGAGTGTGGTTGGTGCTGTGCTTGTGCAGTACTTAAGCATTCTGAGAAGTGCACTGCTTCATACATAGTTTTCAAAATCTACCAGTAAATAATGTTCATTATTTTTCTAGTTAAGTGATTGCAATTTGAAACGGCCCAAGATTGAGGGCCGTTTTTTTTTTTTATTTTATCAAACTGCAGATAAAAATAGATATTGCTAGATAAATTGTCGATATTGACACACCTTAGCCAAGAGGAAACCTGAAGCAAAAATTTTCCTTTCTTTACGTTTTTGTCTTTTCACACATGCATGTTTTGGAGAAGAGAAACTTTCATGCAGACTGTGAAATTTAAAATGTACATCTACTTATTCAAAACTCTTGTAAATGCAGCTATGCTGCAGCAATCACTGCTAAAGGGTTCTTGTGGAAATTACCATCTGATTCCTAAACTCTTCAGTGAGCTTAAATACACTGTGTTCTTTTTGAAAACCTAGGGACAGAGTTATGATTATGTTACTTTGCTGCGGAGCAGTATAGAGGTTACATTATGCCATTAAATTCAGTTGGGAAACCTGCAGTATTCTCAGAGATGAGTCTTGGAGTTTATCCTTGAGATAAACTGCCTGTGGACTACTGCCTGTTGTGTTAATCCATACTCTAAAATACCCTGATTTAAATCTGAAAATAGATAAAAACCCTATTGCAGGTTAAATGCTGGTTTAGGAGATTATCAGACTATCAGTAGGGAAGACAAATCTAGCTGTTTGCTTGAACCTGGACACTGGTGCAGAAAATATATTACTTGGTTGAGACAACCGGCCTGCAGAGGGTGAAGATTAGAATAGACAGCAGGATTCCTGAACCCAACATATTTCTGCTTTCCAAATGTTGCTACATACCTTAAAGATGTGCTATGCATGTGGTCGTCATTAATGATGGCAACCTCCTACTTCTGCCAGATTTACTGATATGCCAGGTAGCAAATATCTGTGTAGTAGTACATAGGGAGACTGTTCAGCAGCAGTGTGAGTGTTGTGTCCATGTCCTGGACATCACATTATGGAACTTGTTTCATTTTGATAGCGTTATTGTGCTGAAAGTACAAAACCAAGTTGGTAAACTCCAGTGAGTTATAGACAGACAGCAGATTGCTTTGAAACAGCGTTGAGATTGTTAAAGTGTAGCACTAAAAACTTAGACAATGCCAGAATATATACTGACATCTCTAATCTTTTTGGGATTTTTTTCAATACATTTGACTTAATTGAATCCTTGGATATCCATTAACAAGGTGTTTTCTCTAGATGGTCAAAACTTCCTTTTATCATTTTCTATGAATGATTACAGGGAGTGAACACCATGATTTATGGAATTATAAATGGTAGGAACCCTGCTGTCAATTGTAAATTCAAGGATTCTTCAAGGAATCTAGGGCAGTGAGAATGAGAGTGAATTGCAGAATATACTCTACCTTGGAGGTCATGTGTTGTGTCATTTGAACCATACTTTTAAAAGTTATAATTCCCTGGTGATTCACCTTGAAACATCTGGATTATGATCAGAACTGAAACTGGAATCCAATGAATGGATAAAAATCATTGGTGCTCTGAAGAGAGATGTCAGCAATGTATTTTTCTTCAGTGTCCTGTCTATAAAAACGGTACACTAATTATATTGATACTACTTTGTGTGAAAATAAGTTAAATAACATGTACAAAACACACAGAAGTGCTCGACTGATCTAAACAACAGAGTTCTTCTCCTCCTCCTCTTTTGTCTATCTTGAATGACGTGTTTTCCTTGAAAAGTAATATTCCTGCTTTGGTTGAATTGCCTGTTGTCACTAACTGGATCTATGTGGTGATCTCAGAAGAACCCTAACAAAATTAAGGTCCACAGGGTAAAAATAGAACTGGAGCTGTGCTGCAGATTCTAGTCTCCCATCCTGGTCTGCCATTCACTGAGTTATATAACTGCAATAAGTGAAGAATAAAAGGCAAAGAAGTTGTTCATTGATGCTCTCCATGAGATGTACTGAGTGACACTGGAGCAGTGTAAACATGGCTATGTAAACATAACATTTGCTGTTAGGGGAGCTGCCTAAATGAGCTGATGTGCTATTTCTTCTACGTCTGTACACTAGAAGATGTGCAGGTAGGAAGACAGAGCTCTGCACACGTCAGGAGAATCTACCCTCTTCTGACTTCCACTGACATTTTTGTCTTTCGTGTTGTTAATTATTTTACCCAGAATTTGGTAACGTTGGTCCCAACATATGGAAACAGAGATCAATACTACTCTATCAACACAGTTACTGACCAGTAGTATAAAATAAAATTCTGATAAAAGCATCTTAATATTACTACACTTGAAAAATTAATACCTGGTAAGATAAACAGTATGCTTCAAAACAGCTGCTTATTCACAGAATGCTTGGTTCCATAATCTTATATAAGGTTATGTTTTTCGACGCTGATAATGTTGCCATGGAAGTGACTGATGGTGTGGGAGGGACAAAGGATTTTGTATGGGTGCAATGCAATATGCTTTGAGATTGGAATTTCTGAGACAATGTCACTGAACTAGATGAAACTCACACGCACACAATTCTGAGAGGAGACAGCGCCTGTTGCACTCACTGCAAAGACCTGCAGCATTGGCAGAAGGCAGGGAGTAACACAGCCCAAGAAGAGCATCCACTGAATGCATGGGTAGGAAGTGAGCCTTTCAAGGAAAGATTGTTTCAGTTTTGCTTGCATCTTGAAAACTTTGTTGAAGAATATATTTTGTGAACTGTCTTAAGTGACTTATAAAATTAGTAGTTTGTTTGCGTAATTTCTTTGACCTGATGGCAGATTTAGGAAGCCAGTGGCCTGCAAGAAATGATCAAGTGGTGAGTTACACTCGAAATGAAATACAGATTAAAGTGATATCCCAATATTCAAACTTCATGAAAATTCCTGTTGTGTATAGAAGAAAGAACACAAGTGTAAGAACCCCACAGCATTTAAAAATTAGTTCTTCAGTATTCACTATAGTTTAAGATGCCAAGCAGCTGACTCTGTACTGTTCCTATATGTGTTTTTGAGGCAAATATGCTTTACTATTCTAGCTTTATTTCTAATGTCCCTTGAGGAGTACTCCAGTCTATCTTTATGTTAACTTACACAGTCAATGGGAACAATTTATATTTGAAAGAAATGAGAATGTTTGATACTATTATTGTATGCTGTAATGAGATTTTTAATTAACCTCAAATAAAAGCCTCCCTCTTTCCTGGTTCTAGCATCTCTCTTATGGCAATGGTAGCTTACATGTTGATGCAGCCTTCCAGCAGACGCTCTGGAGTGTAGCACCAATCAGTTCAGGAAGTGAAGTTGCCCAAGGTAAGATTGACTCAACTTTAACTGTTGAAAGACTGATAGTAAATGAAATACTTTAAAAATCAGATTATTAGGCCAAGTGTGGGAGTGGTTTCTCCTATGTAAACATCGAATATAATAAATAAGTATATAATTGTTCTGAAAACAGAGGGAAGGTTATACTGAAAGTGACACTGATAGTTTTCTACATATTTTTTCTGAATAGTGAACCGCTCATTCAAATCTCATTTTGCTAAAGATGTGATAACATTTTTGACACGTTTTTTGAAGTGATTTTTGTCCTGGTTTAAAATATTATCTCAAATTATTCTGATATATGCAGTCATGGTTACATGTTTCTGAGGCTGAGTAAAAAATGGGCAAGAGGCTTGGAAGCAGGATGTGAACTCCTAAGACTGAAGATGGGAAATGGTTTTATGGGTAACATATGGTTGGAAAGAAAAACAAGAGGAGGATAAAGACAGAAGGAGAACAGCTTTCAAGAATGATTTATTTTATTTAGGAATTAGGAAGGAGTTTTAATGTAATTTCTGGCATTGAAAGGACAAGGATCCCTGAATTTATGCTATACTGTTTCCACAGAGAAGGAAAGAACAGTGTTTTTCTGAAAAGTCTGTCACAATGTAAGGTCTAATGATTTCTACTTTCCTGCAGACTGACTGTTTTGAGTGGGTGTTGTAGCAGAATCTAAAGAAGGTTGAAGCTGCAGGTCCTTTCATTTTGTGTGATTTTTGGGTACTGTTTTTTTATAGAGGCAATACACTGAAATTGCTCATCAATTCTTGTTATGCATATTTTAAAACTCAGTTATGGAATGTTCTTGTAGCTTTGCTCATTCAGATTTTAGGGACAACATTTCAAACATCTCTTTTTTATATACCCATCGTGTTTTTACATATGAGAATCACTCTGCACATACAGATTTTCTGGCATGGTTTATAGTACCAACCATTATTAAAAAATGCTGGTGTGTTGCTTGGCAGTGTCCTAAAATTTCTGGAGAAAATCCTTCTGTTAATGAGAAGGCCTTTTCCTTTTGCTCTTTCCCATTAACTCCATTCTCCTTGTCCTCCCACTGCTGGCAGCACTGGTGTGTCATTCTTGCTAATAATCCTGGCATCGTTTTTGTACTGAGACCAGATCTGTGCTGTGCTATGTCTCTGCCTGGTGAACCTCACTACTGAGACCTGCCTGTCTGTTTGAAAAGCAGAAATCCACAATGACTTATTAAGTCATATTGTGTACTTAAGTGTCATATTGTGTACTCATACTCCCTGGAAATAATGTAAAAATGATGTAATATGGTTTTTGTAACTGTGCATATATCTGTGTATGTGCCTTTTTTGTATATATTTTACCTCTTTGTTGCTATGCTTTTCCATTTTCACTTTTCCTCAGGTACAGACATTATCTTTGTTAAGCTGTTTTCTAGAGAAGATCAGCTGGTTAGTGTCAGAAAGGATTAGAGCAAAGGCCTTACTCTTGAAAAAGCAGCAACAGTTCCTCTAATCAAGGTAGTCCTGTGGTGAAAGGAGAGTGAATATCACACTTAGTGTGTAAGGCCTTATCTCTATGTCCTCAGTAAAATGATAACCAAGCTAAAGAAAACTACCTCAAAAAGGAAGAAGAAGGAAATAAACCTATTATTTTATTATCTGTAAAATTCTGTGTCCTATTCATGAGTAAAATATTAATATATAGGGATAACTGCACCATAATACTCTCTCTTAATCAAAACTTTCCATTAAAAATAGATTAATAAATTAAATTACTCAGTTAAATGAAATTATTTTAAAGTGAAAATAATGAATAATTAGTCTGTAAGATGAAGTATGATATTGGAGGTGGTTCAAGGAAAATAATTTCTTTTTACCTGCATTTCTGTAAAATTGACTTATGCAGAAGTCAGTTTATTGTTTAAGTAAAAACATAGCTTTAGAGTCAAATCAAGTAATTCTGCTAATTCTGTGTAATGAAGTAGATGGGGGTCACTTTAAAAACAAAACCTAAATTATAGAATTATATTGACACAGGTCTATGTAAAAATTAATGTATGTAATACAGTTACTTGGGTGTACCCTGCTGTGTTAAATTAAAGAATTTAAAAAAATTGGTGCTACAACTTGCCACATTAATACCAAATTTATACTGATTTTAAAGGTTTAAAATATATGTCCTGAAATATTACCTGATCTATTCAGGAAAATATAACCCCATGTAACTTCAAAATAAACGTGTTAAAGGTGTGCAGTGTGACTGAGGGGTCTTCAACACCATTTACCTGTACAGATCTCTCTTACTTCACAGCATTACTTATTAATATAGACATTGTTTCCAAATATAATTCCAGGTATAATTTTTTAAAAATCTTGTTGCTATAACACTAAACGCAAGGAATCATCTTATGGCACCCCACTCAAACGTACAATTTGATATTAATTGTTTTTAGCAAGAAGGGAAGGTGAGTCTAGGACACAAAGAAGTGTTTGCATTTAGCTTGTCAGACTGAAAAAATACGATTGAATTGTGCTTAAAACCTACCAAGTTCTAATATTCTTTAGTTACTTATCATAACACAATATTTCTAGGATAACATAAAATCATGTTTCTTTTTAATGTCACGTCTCTAATGCAAAAAGACTGAAAAAACATCTGTTTTGTTAACATCTTTACTGATTTGGATTATGGCCTTATTTTCGGCTTCTGGTTGCAAAGTCCTGGCACTTCAAGTATTGTGATGCTATGTGTATGGTCTGTGCCTTAGGTTCTGAGCACACAGACTTATACACTGTAAAGCCAAGGGTTTGCTCTGAACCTGCACGTGCAGTGGAGGTGTTTGCAGTATAGTAGTTTCCCTTTGGAGTCCAAATAAATATTGGTTTTGGATTTTCTGTCAAGCAGAGCTTAGAATGGATCTTCCCAGAACTTTTTCTCACAGAAAACTTCCAAAAGGTCTTTAAAAATAATGAACTATCTAAATCAGTCTTTTTGTTTTGGGAGTATGTTAACTGGAGTTCTTAAATAAAATGAACAGTGAGTAGGTAAGACGGAAGAGTTTCCCATTTTTTTCTGTTGTAATCTGGGAGAGAAGTACTTGGTTCCTTGTTCTGGTTGGCTCTGTCTTTTTCTGAGTTGTGATAGATATGTAAGATCCCTTGCCTGTGGCTCCTCTTTATCCTGATCCATCCTTCCCTACTTGCTGACTTGGAGCTTTTCTCCCTTGGCAGTGTTCAGCTGGCTCCCCAGGGTATGCAATATCTTCTCCTTCTTCTGACTTGTTTTTTAAAGTAGCATAAAATGCCAACAGAAAAAACTGAAATCAACCAGATAGCATTTATTACAGTTTGAACTATAGTTTTACGTGTTGCTGTGTTTAGAGAAATGTACTTTATTTTCTCCCTTTATTCAAGGATACCTGATAGGAGGGGATGTTCTCAGGTTGTTGCATGGTCACATGGATGAATGTTTGACAGTCCCTTCGGGTGAACATGGAGAAGAACAAAGAAGGTAGGTTTCCAACTTATAACAGAATAATAGTAATGAACATTGCTGAATCAGTGTCAGTGATAGCACAACTGTTTGAAAGATGTTGTGATGAGATTTATTACTCATAAGAATGAATATTATTGAGATAAACTTTGGACATGAGCCTTTTGTAAGAGAATTCTTACAAAGAAAATTCTTTTCAGTATTGTTCAAGTCTGATTTCACTGGCCAGATATAAAAGGAATAGCGATTTTTGATAATTTATTGTCATTTTTTCTGATGTAAAATCACCGTGAATTAAATGTGTTGGGTTTTTTTATCGTTGTTTTTTTCTGTAATTACAAAAAATTCCTCAAGACAGGATATGTAAAAATACTGCCCAGTCCTTCAAGGCAACTAATCTAGGAATTGATCTCAGGTCTACCTGTCATGACAGTCTAGAATTAATTTATGGTTATTTTCTTGACTCAAAGAATCCTAGAATGGAAGTAGAGAAGTGATGACAACTTGGTATGTGTCTCTCTCTCTTAACTAAAAAATCCAAATAGTGAGAAGACTGACACCATGTGTGGCGAGTCCCAGGGGAGCGATTGCATCAATCCTCTTTATTTGCTCTAATAACATATGCCCTAAGCTTCTTTTTGGTAGGGCAGTGTTGTGTAATTTATTTCTACCTTCAGGCTAAATGTTGCTAAATGGTATTTTGGAATAGCTTGTTTAATGAAGCATATTGGGTAGCTTCATTTCCATGACAAAGAAAGTGCTATTAATTGATTCACTCATCAAAATGAGTTTTCTTGGTCTGCAAATACAAATGTATTTTTTATTTTATTTATTCTCATTTGTAAAGATAAGGGCAAGACCCTGGAAGTTCTCATCTTCTATCAATTTTTAAGTGTTTATGAGAAAAACCTCAGTGTTTTTTTATACAGCTGGTGACCAACACTTGGTGGATTATTTCTCATTTTCAGACAAGGGAGTAGTTTTTGAATGCAGAAGATAGTTCATAATGCTGATACTTAAAATGTGATAAGTTCACGTTTTAATTTTAGTTACGATGTGAGATCATTACAGCATGATCACTGCTATTATTATCCTCAGCCTGGCAGTGACAAAAAATTAAGGTGGTAAATAAATAGGATCCTGTAGTGTTTGCTCTTACTTCAGTCTGAATCCTGTGAAATTCCTTTTGAAAATGTAGTTGCAGTGTGACTTCAGATTTATAGGGTGATCAAAGACTTCAGTAATGAACTTCAGTGCTTAAGAACACACTAAAAATATATCTCTTTTCAACAAGACTAGTGTTGTATGTAAAACACAATAATGGAGTGTGAAGTTGCAAAACAAGAAAAAACTGATTTGAACTACTGGTGCATTCACATGATGAAGCTTTATGTCCTATAACGTGGGAAGAATATGGTTAATTTCTCTATCTGCAGACCAGTGCCGGGAAACAAATCGTATAATTGTATTTCTTTCTGTGGTGTCTGCAATGTTCTTTATTTCTTTCTACCTTCCCTGTATCTGTCTAAAAACCCCAAAAGAAGCAGAGCTAGTAGGCAGCAACTCGTATGTATTTTTCCTGATAGCAATAGTGAGAAACACTGCTTCTCAGTGCTTCGTAAAAACAGATTTGGTCTTTTGAAAAGTTCTGTTCAGGAACTTGCTTTGATCAAAGAAACAAGCAAAATAAAAAGTCATTTGTTTGTTTTGCATAGTCTCCTTTCTGAAGCTTTTCTGTTTTTCTGAAATATTTTAAAGTATTTTTTACTAATAAATCTATGATTGCTTTTAATTATATGGAGTTAGTTATAATCGTTCTGTGACCCATGTTTTCTCCTCTTGAATTATTAGTACATTTAGTTATTGCTTAAAACATCTATACTTCTTTCTCTACTTAGGACTGTTGCCTATTCAAAATAATCTGTGTCTTCTTTGTTTTCAATATGTATGCATACATCATTTTGATGGTTGTGATTCAACATCTGGCAAAATTATATTTAAAAATATGGGTAATTTTGGCAGGTAGGAAATTTTGAGACAAAATATTTTGTCTTTCAGTTCTGTAACTTTTGCACATGAGGCATACTAAGGTATGATATATTTGAAGTACCATAATTCCATATTATCCTGTCATTGCCTTTTGAAGTAGTCTGGTGATAGATTATTGGGGTTTTATTTGGTTTGCTTTGTTCCAGCATATACCTGAAGAACAGGTCTGCTCTGCAGAGTGGCAGCATAAAGGAGTACTGAGAAGTACTGTCCCTGTTATGACTCACCAATTCCTCTATCTAATTTTTATTTTTCTACAGAGGCTTCCTCTTTATGCCTTTTTAAATAAATAAGAGATCAGGCAATCCTAAAATAACAGTTTTATTCTATAATGTCACCTGGTATCTATTTCAGGGAATAAATAAATAGTTTAGATGTGAAGTATCCTCCTAGGCAGTTTCCAAAAATAACTAGTTTTACTCTATTCTTAGAACATTGATACAGTTACATAAATTTTAGGTATAAAAGTGTTTCAAAGAGTACCAGGAGTTCAAAACAAAAAGCACATTTTCAAGATGTTTATACTCTTTTACTGATGAGAGTTTATACTCTCACTTAGCACAGTGGAGACCTACGAAGTCATCACAGTGCAGATACTGTCTTCATGATTACAGTACCTAACAAAACTTCCTCTGTGTCAAGGTCATCCAAATCTACATTATATAAACATCTTATCAAATTATTTTTTGTGTCTCAAATTTTTTCTTACTCTATGCTGTGTTTCCTTGCTTAGTTGTTGAGCTTCTGTGTCCCTCCATGTAGCCCTTAGATTGTGGTACTGGGATCCCTAGAGGGTAGGGTGGAACGATTATATTGTGGGAGAGGGGCTTTGCTGCTAAGACAGAAAGTTAACTTTTCCTTAGGAAGCAGTTTCAAGTAGATCCTCCCTGAAGTTGTTAGATTTAGTTTGCTTTGCAATTAGAAAGCATTCTAATTGCTTTCTTCTAATTGGAAGCAGTGCAAATGGAGAACTTTATGGTAATATGTTGTTTTACTTGATATTACAGTAGAGGAATATAGTGGTACTATTTTTAAAATGCCACAGGCAGGGTGAAAGATACCCTGGTAGTCTTCACTCACTGACCCAGATAAAGAACAAAGAAAGGAACAGAGAGAAGGTCATGTATGTGCAATTCCACTGAATTAAATGTAATTTTCTGCATATTCTAATTAAGTATGTTGCTGATTTAAGGCAGCTGGTTTAAGCCTTGTGCATAGAATCCTTAAATTGTGTTTTTATTCTTCAAAGTGCCTTAGTTATGTCTAGCAAGCTAGACATAAATTTACAGAGTAGCTCTTTAAGTCAAATTTCACAAGCATTTCCAGATAGATTAAAAAATAGATACAGTTATAGACAAGAGAAGGCCTAGTATCATCAAATTGGTGCTCTTGTGATGTTTACTTTGATTTCCATCTATCTTCAAAGCCAGGGCAAACTTCTGTAGCAGCACAGTAGCTGTGAATCCATATTTATCTTGACTCCCTTCAGTCTCTGTCCGCATGGTTTGTGATCTAGATCCCATCATACGAGCTGATATAAGCAGTTTGTCAGGAGGAATGAGGCAAACACACCACAGTTTCCTTGATTTATGTATGCTTTTTTAATTTAAATAAAGGATTGCATAGTCTTCTTTGCCACCCTTTCCCTCCAGTTTCATACATGAGAAAATTGTTAATAATTTTTAATACTTCTTTTTTTTGGGGGGCGTTTAATACTTTTTTTTTTTTAAAAATCTCCAGCAGATTTAAATCACTTTTTGTATTATGGATACCTTGAAATGGTCTTTAGTTTCCTTTGACATATTTTCTTGTTGAAATTGTGACACTTTTTTTTTTTTTTAAACCTTCTATTTGGTAATTATAGTATTGAGTCTTCACTTTTGAATTTATAATATCAAAAGAATGAATAAATTTATTCTAATTATGATGGGAGATGGTATTTAGAGCATGTATATGTTCAAGTGCTTCTGGGAAGTTGCTTTCCATTAATTCACTCTCTGAATAAAAAAAAAAAAATGTTCGTAATAAGTTTATCTCAATTGAATCAGTCAACAGTCCCCTCCCCTCCTTTGTTTTTGCAGTTCAATTAAGTGGACATGTTTTACATTATTGACATTGCTGTATCATGTGTGTTATTTTTAGTTTCCTGTAGAAATGACAGCTGTTATTAATACAGGCATGACTGTAGAGTTTTGGATTGCTCTCTTGTGTTGGGGAGATTTGTTTTGTAATTATGTTGGGGTTTTTTTTTGTTGTTCTTTGGTTGGTTTGGTTTTTTTTTGTTTGGTTTTTTGTTTTTGTTCTTTTCTGTGTTTTGTTTTTTTCCTTAAAAGTTCCAGAAAAAGCTAATGGCCAACAGCAGTAGAAGTATGTAATCAAAATTACTTGGTGGGTTTTTATTTTTTGATTAGCTTGTGGTGCTTGCTCTTTACTATACCACCATCTTTCATATTCTTTTAGGACTTAGATACTTCACAGGAGTAGGGCTCTGATATTCATAGTTCCCAGTCTAGAAAGGAACCATGAGCGTTCTCATTGCAACTAATTTGCATTTTGATTTGCAATATGTGTTTTAAAGTGATGACTGCAGTGCAATTTGGACCCTTCAGAAATATATCATTATGGAAAGCAATTACCTGGGACAGAGAGAAAAGTGCTCCTGGCTTTTCAAAGTATCGTTTGGGCTGGAGCAGACTCCAATTTCTCAAACCATCCATTCAGAATAGGCCTTCATGAGGGAATTGATAAATGTAGCCTAATTTCAGAAGCAGTTTTACCATTCTTGCCTTTGAGACTTTCTTTGAGTGAAACATATTATGTTAAGGTTTTTGTAAATTACACTGAACGCTTAGTGTTAATCTCAGAGATAGACAGGCTTTTAAGGTGATGGTCAAAATCAGTATGACTTAGCCAATCCCAGCTTTGTTTTTATTTTCCATGCCATTCTCTGACACCTTTTGTTACGGTGTTATGAACTAATTAGGTCTGTTGTACTTCAGAAAGTTTGGGATTTGACATGTGTGGAGCATGATTTATGACTGAAATGTGCACTCAGAAAGTTTTCAATCAGCATAACTCTATAACCTTTCCTCTGCAGCCAAAACAACCCTTGAGACTTGAATAGTGATGACTGTGCTTTTAAAAATTATTTTGAAAACATACATGGAGCTTTTTAGTGACTGATTTTTAAAACTAAAACTAGCCTTGTCTGTCATTGAAAAAAGTGGAAAAATTTCTTTCACTTGACCTTTGACGTCCTATTTGGATTTACTGATTTGTGTGTAGTCCAGGTACGCTGTTGTTCTTTATGTTGCCCTGATTGATTCTAAGCTACTGAGATTTGTTCCATTATTTTCTTGCTGTGGAATTTGGGATTTACATGTTCTTCAACCAAGACTGCTTCAGCAGTACCGAAACATTGTCATTTAATGTAATTTATTTTAACCTCATTTAATTCCCATTTGTAGTCAGTGGATTTCAGTGAAATGATTGCCCTCTCTCTGCCGAACAATACTTTAATAAGAATATAAATTCAATAACGGTTCTCCAGGGGAGTTGACACGTGGTACTCTTATTTTAAACCGGTGTAATTAATTCATTATTGTAATTCAAGATGATAGATTCAGATACGGAGCTTTCTTTTTTGATGTTTACTGTCTCTTTCCCTCTGCATCCGCTCTTGGAAAGCTGGAGGGAGAGCAGGACCGGGTCCCACCGGGGCCTTGGCGCTGTCCGTGGTGCTGCACCCACAACCCATGCGCAGGGAGACCAATGCGGCGGCCAGTCCCAGCTCTAGTTTGAATTAAGGGGAATTAAATAGATGAACAATATAGTCAGGAAAAGGATGGTTTTTTAAATGTAACTTACAATACTAGGTAAGACCAAAAAATGACCTCATTACACCAACTAATTAACGAGGTGAAGGTTTGTAATAAAGACTAATTGAAAAGTGTCAAAGGTTTTAAATTACTTATAGATATTTTATTTTGAAAAAAAAGTGGATAACATTCTTAATACATAAATTTAGAATATATGGATAAAATGCTTTGGAAAAAATAGAAAAAAAAGGCACAAATTAATGTTTTGGGTATGGCTCAAAAGATACAAGATATCCCAAGCTTTGAGGAAGACAAACACCCATAGCTTCTTGTCCTCTTTTGCTGCTGTTGTTTGTATTTTCCTCATACACTTACATTACTTATAATTTCAAAATTAGGTTTTGTAATGTGGAGATTTGTTCTACTGTTTGGCAAGTAAGGTGCATCTTCGTTGCACCTTGCAACTCAATTTAATTTCGTCCTGTCAGTGTATATCTGTGGCAATTCTTTGATAGTCAGAATTTTTGTGAGTTATTTCATGTCATTAAAAGCAGTGTTTCATTTGACCTAACAGTACCAGTACCTGATATGACTGACTAGTGTCACCTTCAGGAAGGATTCAAACGTTATAATCATCCTTCCTTTTCAGCACTGAACTGTCATCAGAAGTATATAAAAAGAATTGAGGTGCATCCTATCAAATAATGATGTATAGACAAAACACTAAGGAAGTTGGTTTGAGCAGTTTCAGAGCAGTTTACTACATTTATTTTAGTGAAAAGAGATAAAAAAGAACTTTCAATTCCTTAGCATGAAAACTTTAGAGGGTCTGGGTTATGAACTTATTCATCTGCTCTGGGACAATGTTCAGCATGCATGATATTATGGTAAAGGCAAAGTGATTTGTCCTTCATTGAAGAAATATATTATTCAAAACCATCTTTTCTTTATCATCTTTTCTGTAGCAAAGAGAGTATCTAGTTAAAAACACAAGAGCTTACACCCTATTCTAATGCTTTGTACTAACTTATTTTTTCATAGGATGTATCTTCTTTCCTGTTCATACAAAGTCTTCCTGCTCCATCCTTTACTACGGTCTTCAGGCTTCTCCTTTTGCTTCCCTTGATCCTTGATCCCTAGCCCTCCAATCAGCAGCTCTCTTTCTGTTCCCCTGCAGATTGCTGTAACTTATTCTTTTGCAGAGGCTTAGCTTCTGCCTTTTTGGCTTTTGTCCTTAAAGTTCCATTACTGTCTTTTAGCTTTTACTCCCTCTGTTGCTACTGTACCTGGTCATTGATATGTAACTAAGAGACAACCCTAGAATCCTTTCTAATTCCTCTGTAAACAAGTCATATGTTTTTATTTAGGATTTCTACTCTTCTACCTTTTTCCCATTTTCTCGTCTTAAATAGCGATTCTAAGACAGATAGCTTCCCTTTGCAGGAGGAACAGAAAAAGAAAATAATGGATAGACAGTCATGTAAAAGTAACCACCTTCATCCATGAGAAACCATTCTTTTAAGTTTAAGATGGGAGGGGTTTTAGATATTTAATGTTACGCTGAACCAACAGCTATGTGTAATCCAAAACTAGCTTCATAAGAATAATCAAACTGAGAACCTGGTGACCGGTTTTGGGTTTCCATTGTGAGAAAGAACTTCATTCCTGAAAAGTAAAAAAGTACCAACTGAAGAATGAAACATTCTTATAAATTTAAACCTTTGCTTCAGCTTGAATTTTCATATAATTCATGACTTGAAAACTGCTGAATAAAATTTAATTTTATATTATGCAATATGCAAGTGCAAGGATTCCAAATGCATTTTTGTGAGTGTTTCATACTGAAATAAGCCAGGATGTAATCACAATGTTTCAACTTTGAATAAAACTAACAATCCCCTCCCCCTCCAAGCTGCCCAAACAAGCAACCCACACCCTCCCACTACCAATCCAAACCAACTAAGCAGGGTGACAGCTGATCTGTTATTCTTGTTCCAACATAAATCCAGTCTTGGTCTGTTAGCTGCAGAAGAAGAATTCAAGCAAATACATGAAGCACAGAGAGAGTATCTGAACAGAGAAATAGCTGATTTCAAGGTTATTTAGAAATTGCAGTTTACTGTACTAATAAAGGTAAATTTCAATTAAAAAAATAAGATTGCCTTTAAATTTCACTTCCTTGTATGAGAGGGAAATGAGAGACCTGCCAGCTGCTCCTAGCACCACAACCATTGCAGCAAATGAGATATTACTTGGCGAAAATAGTGGATATAAGGTCAAGGGGTGAATATTGTACATATTTATATATCCACCTGTACCTTCTTGCTACATGGAACATGTGCCAGAATTTCTATTTATATCTGGAATGTTCTGTGTGACTGGTTCTGTAATTGTAGTGAGATGTATTTATTTTGTGTTTGGACTCAGTTTTCCTCCTGTATGATTCATCTTCATTCTTTTGCAATGTCTGGGAGTGTTTATTTCCATACTATGTTTTGCTATATTCCAAGATGAATCTGTAGTTTCATGTATGCTTAAAAGTACTGAGAAGTATATTCTAGCTCTATTTCTTTTGGTTTTGAACTATTTCTTTCAATGCTCGGTTCTCCTCTGTGCTAAGAATTCAGTCCCTCTGTATTATATCCACAGGAGGACTTTGAAAGCTAAGGCTTAGTAAGTAGTATGTACTTGATTCCAAAATTGTAGTCCTCAAAAACTGCTTTTAGCAAAGAGTGGGAAATGCCTACAATTTCATTATTAATATTCCCTAAAGTTATGCTGCTGGCTGTTTTTGGCAATGCCTGATCTTGACTGAATTTTGCAATATTTACTCAATCCATCAGCTCTTCCAGGATTTATTAAACTAGGCCATTGTTTGATAGTGTTCCCTGACATGCTTGATCTGATAAGCATAGTGAAAGAACTCCTTTGCATAAGTGACTCTTTTATTTATTTTCCCAAAGGAAAGGCCTAAGCTTTTAAATTCTGTCAGTGTCATAGAGCAGAAGCACAGGCACAGGCAGGACACAATCCAAAGAGTGGCTCCCTAGATTTAGAATGGCATTGCTGACTTTCCTTAGTGTTTACTTCAAAGTAAAACAGAGTTATCTGCTCAGGGCTTTTGGTGACCATAAATCTTAACTATTTTGTGCATACAGTATAAATCACTTAACTACATGTAGAATAATGAAGAAAAAAAAGGTCTCTATATTTTTTAGGCTTAATTGGCTGTTTTCTAGAGGTACTTATATTTCTGTTTATATGCAGGAATTAGAGCTATCATTACATATAAAAATTTGTAAATAGGAAGCTGTTAGCATCTGAGATGTGTGAAGACTGTGTCAGCATGGCTGTTGTAATACCTTAGGTGTTATGGTATTAAAATAAAGTGCTAAATAAATATGTTTGCAAAATTCAGTGGAATAAGTTGCAGTTATTTCAGTAGTATAAGCTCTGAGAAAACACTACCTTTCCTGGGAGATACATTCAGTGATCACAAATCTTCATCATTATTTGAGGTTTGGTTTTGTTAGAAGCTATAAATGTTGTAATTATCAGGATATTGATACTGTTTTTCCCCCTGGATTCTCAATCCTTAAAACACTAAGAAAAATGTCTAAGCAAATGCTGTATAATCCTTGTTAGTATGAATGTCACAATAATGGATGCTAAGGACAATTAAAACAAAATTTAAATAACTATGTCTGAAGGTTTAATTGACAAGAGTGATTTTGAATCTAATAAATTTTGAATCTGACAAATGCAATGATTATTTTGACAATCTTAAAATGAGAGGTATGGTAAAATGAACAAACACAAACGATGATGAATTCTGCTGAACATTTAGTCTGTGCCATTGCTTGGTTTTCAGAACTGTCCATTATGAAGGCGGTGCTGTGTCGATTCACGCTCGTTCCCTTTGGCGACTAGAGACTCTAAGAGTTGCGTAAGTAAAATCTATTTCAGAAAAAGAAGGACATTTGGCAGGACACTTTTTATATAGTAAGAGTGATCCTATAAAATCAAAATGATAATTATAAATCTGGACAAGTAAAACTAAAATAATCCTTTAAAAATGCTTTATATGTCTATCATTGAATATTAAACAAGTTTCTATAGAGAGGGTGTGTGTTTTGATTGTTTTTTGAAGTTGTTATAGCTGTCTGTGAATTCACAATTTAGCGCATAAATGACAAAACCAGTACTGGTTTCCTTAAAAAAAAAATCACATGTCGTACTCCTCCCCCAGCTTGTTTAAGCCATTTGGAAGACTTTCAAATAAAAAATTTACAGAAAAAATTTTGTCATGCATTATTGGAAGTGTTGGAGTAATAGGAATTGTACCTTGTTTGGTAAGGTAATTGCAGTGTAAAGTTGAATTTAAATCATATTACAATGTGTGCTTGTGATAAAGTTCCTAGTGACGAATAAATGATTGCTTTTTAGAGATTAAATCAGAGCAGCTTATGGAAAGGTTACACTCCAATGATGCTGTTTTCTCTGTGTGCATTTTATTAATAGGATGACATTAAATGTCAGTGATAGGGCAGTGAGGTTTTTCCTTTGGACTAAAATAGACCTTGAGAAAGTGACAACAAAACAAAACTGTGGAAGGATCTCTAGCTTTTTGTTTTCCCCATGGCATTTACTTCCCTAATAAGCAGTACTGGAGCAACATGGGGATCCAAGAAATGACAGGTTTCTGTTATGACCATCATATATATCACTTTGACAAGCATTGTATACAAACTTTTGAAGGGTAAACATCTGAACATATATGACTGAAAGAAATTGTGAGAACTGTCAAAACAATTATAACAGAGAGAATAGTAATCTTTCTTTTTAAAAAACATTATTTTCTTACCAGGAGAAAAAGAACCAAATAAAATCCCCAGAAAACCACTCTCTCCTACATGTCCCTCACCAACCTATTTTCCTGTATGATATTCTAATTGCTATATGCATTCAATGCTTGATTGCAGTCCATTATGATTAATGCAAATACTTCAATTTGTAGCTTTGTATATACATGCCTGAAGTTCTCAATCAGTTGTAGTCCTTCCCAGAATGACTGCGGATATAATGCTATGCGAATTTTACATGTTTCTAAAGGAACAATTTTTTTCTCAACTCAATTAGTGGAGAGCTCTCATAAAAATTGCCTGGGCAGTCTACATGTACAGATGCCCTTGGGATGCCCTGCCATGGGACACCAAATACTATTGCTCAGCATTGCTTTCTTTCCCAAAAGATGACAGAGTTCATGTTCTCACATTGCAAAAAAATACTTTTAGTTGTCAGAAATGGCTTCACAAGATACTTTCTGCTCAAAAGGCATTTCTTGTAAGTGCACATGAATTGCTATTTTTCCTATCCTGCAGGCATGAACTAGGAGCATGGCTCAATTATGCTACTTTTTTTTATTTTCTCTTGTGATCTGTAGCCATTGGGTCCAAGAGAAAATTGAATCAGACAAGAGAAAAGGCAGCTCCCCAGCATGACCTGTAATATGAAAGGTGCAGAACTGATGTATTTTACCAGACTCGGCAACTCAATAGCTGAGATTCATGACCTGACATTTTAGTGACTAGAGGAACAGAAGTTATGCTAGAACACTGGACTCAGATGTCCTTTTGTGGTGTATGTGGACTTGGCTGTGCAGAAGACAGAAGAAGATAAATGTGTTTCTAAGATGTAAAGCTTCCATATTTCCTTATACCCCAAAGCTCCCTCAACTTAAACAGAAGAGACTCATTAGATTACCAAAGAAAATAGTTGAGGGTGAAAACCTTTTTATTATTCTGTCCTCTTTAAAACCGGTAACTAAAAGGTTTAACCACTGTTACAAAACAGAAGAATTTTAAAAACTGTGCCTTGAGAATGTCTGCCAAATTGGTTTTCTGTACTTTGCATCCAGTATGGCCAACTCTTAAGAAAACACATTTAAACAAGTGGGTATTGGTATTGAATAGGTAAGTGCTTTAACCTGCTACATCTGTGTGTCAGGCAAAATGAAAATGACTTAAATCTGTGTAAGTGCTATCTTAAGCCATTTACAGATTTCCACATGAATACATACAAAAACATATACATAAAAACTTGTTATATTTTTAAATGCTGCACCTAGAATTGCCTTAAAGGCAAGTGAGAATATGCAGTAATACAAAATTCTGGTATGGGACTAAGTTTGTAAGCAGATTAAATTCATAAGAATGCATTTGTACATTTCATTGATATTATGTGAGCATGTCAATAATTTTAAGCTCTTTGAAGCAGCAGTAAGCATAGAGGATTTCTAGTATTTGTGGAGCACAGCAGAACCTTGGCAGTATATCCTAACTCCATTGTACTGGGCATTTTGCAAGCACAGAATGAATACATGATTCCCTCTCCAAAATGCAGCATTCACATACATCTGAAGTGCAAACTTTTGAAGACATAAGACTGAAGAAAGTTTTATGAAGACTGGGAAAATACCCTAGTTGTGACAGTTTTCCAATATGAACAGCCTCTGTGAAGTACATACTCCTTAGTAACCCCTATACAAATTTTTCTTCTGGAATTAAACAGGAAGAGAAGCAGGGCTGAATTTTCAGTTTAGGGAAAGAAGTTGAAAACCTGTGACCCGTATTTTAAGTTGAGTAGTTTCTGAGGAGCTTAGATAAGCTTTGCCTTTCTTCCTTCTATAGAATATTAAGAACCTGGGCCATTTTTTGCTTAATAAGTTTTCATATTTTAGGTAGTTTTCTATTGGTTTTTTAGCCATTTTATTTTTGCATTACATTTAAAGTGTGCTTAAATCTGCTCATTACTAAAAGATGAGGACTCTGGGAGAGGGAAGAATCACAGCTGCTGGTAGATGAAATGTTGGAGAGGGAACTGGCAGATCTAAACTCTTGTGTACAGCACAAGCCTCTTTTTCTGTAGGCGGTCTGTATCTTCTCTCAAGAGGAACTCAGTCTGAACAAAGGCAGCTTGTGCAAAGGAAGACCTTAAGATTATTTATTAGAATGATTTTGTAGGGGATAACCACAAAGTAGTCACTTTCTTGCTGATACTCCAGCATGTGAATTTTACATTTTTTAGCAACTAGTTGACAATATATTTTATGTTAAAATATTTTTGCTGATAGTTAAAACATTATTCTTTTTTAATAAATGTTTTTTTTATGGACTCTCTTAGGTGGAGTGGCAGCCACATTAGGTGGGGACAGCCATTCAGACTAAGACATATAACAACAGGAAAATATTTAAGTCTCCTGGATGACAAGAGTCTTCTTCTCACAGATAAAGAGAAGGCAGATGTAAAATCTACAGCATTCTGTTTTCGGTCTTCCAAGGTATGGAATCAGTACAGCTTTAATATTGTTAGTAATAATTCCAATCTCTTTAGAAAGCAAGATTTAGATATTTTCTGTTTGTTTTGACTGCCTTAATTATTGGAACCTTCTATTTTCGCTGATTAAAAAAATTCCAAAATGCAATATAATCAATTACTAGAAAGCTTCATTTATCATACTTTCTCTATGTGTTGCCACTGGGCTGTCTTTTTGTGGGTTTGTTTCTTTTTCCTTGTCACTTTGTTGCTTTTTTATTGTTGTTTTATTGGTTGGGTTGGGTTTTTTTTGTACTGCTTGCCCACTTTTGAGCAGTATACTCATTTCTAATTTGTTTTTCTGATTAACTTCTCTGTTTCTTCACTGCTTATATTTGTTGGTTGACAAAGGGAAAAATTTATAATATTGTGAGTTGCTGAAATTAAATTGGAAATTCAGGATTTCTCTCACCAGATACTTTACTGTAGTCTAATCTGAAGTTACCAGAGTTTCACTTTTCATTTTGACAGCTTCAATAAGCATTTTGAGTTTAAACCAGTATTTTTGTACTGGGTAAACAGTTAAAAATAATACTATGATAAGTTCTTAAATATCCTTTTTTCTCGTAATTTTTACCTGTAGCATGGTGTCGGAAATTTTTCCAGCAATAATTTTGTTGTAAAAAACTATCTTCTAAAATACAAAGTACCAGTAAACAGAATTAGTCAGTTCTCTGTACCATTTGATTTTTATATATTTTTAAATTATTTGCCTTCTTGGGAAGATAAGAAAGTTAGAAAATTCATATAAACGCTTACATATTTTAGGACAATTCAGTACAACCATATTGGGGATTTCCTGTTGCAGCTAGTATAGATTTCAGCACTTGAAAGCAAGAGGGATAGAACAATTCATTCACTGATTTTCAAGATGGCTTGTCAGCAGGGATTACTCCAAAAAGAGTGGAACAATATACTGTGCTCTACTGTTGCGTACTTTATTCAGTCCAAAAAAATACTTGAAGGCAAGAATTTTTAGCAATAAAGAATGTCTCTTGGTGATATGGATAAGGTGGTTTGTCTCTATTTTCTTCTTAGCATATGCACATGTATTTTGGAGACTAGGTGATATTGTATTTAAAGTTTCTTCTTTGTATTCTTTTTTTCAGCCAGAATTTGGAAGTTTCATTTGAAATTATTTTGAGGTTTTATATTTTGAAATGGCTTTGTTCTACCATGCTCAAAATGAAAGGTTAACATTTATTTTGTTGTTAGTAGCCAGACCTATCCTATGCTGAGCAGAGCAGAGCCAAAAGGCTTTGGAGCACATAGAAACTTTTTATGGTAATCAGTTCTTGAAGTAACAAGAGAATTTTAAGAGGGATATATAAGCAATCAGCATGTGAAAACTATAATCTTACTGATGTTTAAATATGGATTTTCAAAGAAATTGGAAGTCTGGAAGATGATATTTGATATAAATATTGTAGATATCAACATTAATTTTAACGGATTATTTATTTGGAGGGAATTATAGAGATGCCACAGGGGAGGAGGAGTATAGGCTTGCTGAGGATGAATCAAGTCTGCATGCAGTCCTGTGTCATGTGCTCCAGAATGACCCTGCTTGGACCAGAAGACCCAGTGTGGTCCCTTCGTGCCTGACCCATTCTGTGATTCAGTCTCCTGCTTTGGACTTCTTATAGGAATGTCATGATACAGGCATTAAAAATTTTTAGGTGTCTTGCCTCTCTGGGAAATAGTATTAAAATAAAAATTTCAAATCATAGCAGTTCTAGGAAGACTTCTGTAGAGAAGGTAGGTAGATTTAGGGTCTCTTTTCCTCTGAGTGTGTTTGAACAAATCATCCAAACTTTCCCCTTTGTTGTATGTACTTAGCATCCGAAAAAATTATTCATGGATAAGAGGGAGCCCCTAATCTTCTTTTTTTGAATACAGAGCCTTAATACCTGTGAGTATTTCAGGTATCTGGGTCTTATAGAAATTTCATCCCTTTCTTTGCCACAATCATAATTCTTCTTGCAGTAGCTGGAAAGAAGTGGGAAGAACTGTGGAGTTCCCACTTTTTGCACAATTTTAAGTTAGCTTTCAATAGCCAAAAACAAACAAGGGAGAGGAAAGTGTTAAAGGATCAGTCCCTTCAAGCATGTGAATAGATAATAACTTCAACTTCTATATGAAAAGTGACTTTTATGATTGTAGAGATAGTATTGAAAGTGTATCACTTGTAAACCTGAAGATTCACATGCAAATATAAAGGGTCAACATTTATTTTTTATACCTTATTATTTGCAAGGGCTCATAATCTTAAACATATTAGCTTGCCAGTACT
Organism: Vireo altiloquus; assembly: GCA_013396875.1. NCBI lineage: Eukaryota > Metazoa > Chordata > Aves > Passeriformes > Vireonidae > Vireo > Vireo altiloquus. The sequence goes on along the minus strand of VZRF01001132.1, from coordinate 460,055 downwards.
TCATTTAAAAAGTAGCCCAGAGGAGAACTAGAGGTTCTCCTCCACTAAAGGTTTTTGTTTGTCTGTTTTGTTTTTTTTTCATGAAAGCTTGAAAATATCACAAACTGTTGCCAAACAGAGTTCAGAAGATAAGGATTTTCTGAGGAGCTAACAGTCACTTAATTTTCCTGTCTGGTAATTGGCCTTTGTGCTCTGGTTATCATATATTACCCTAATAATTATCATTAAATGCAAAATATATTAGTCTTTCAAGCAGCTGAAATTCAGAAAATTATTATTTTTTTTTTTCTCTCTGGTAGTTTTGCTTCACTCAGCACTGGATGTCCACAGATATGTACAATTTATTTCCCAAACATACAGCTCTTTTAATAGACTTGTGTTTGTAGAGATCAAGTTTTGTGGATTTTTTTTTCTCTTCTATTTGCTCAATATTGATTCTTTTTGATAGAAACAATTGTTCTAATATCACTATTGCACTGAAATAAGGTAATTTTTCCAATTTAGAAATGTTTATACACTCTGTACTAAGTCTCCTTTTCCTGTCTGTATTCTTTTCCAGTGGACAGAAATACAATAATTTTAACAAAATTTTATAGCTTGTATCTATATGTCTTCGGCTTTTTCTTTCTTCTTCTTTCTTCTATTTTTTTTTAGAAATTATATTAATGTTGCTTAAAAAGTAGCCATAAATTAGCTTCTTGCAACTGGTGAGGTCTTAAAATATCAGTCCTGAAAGTGTGCCACAGAGAGTATGGGTCAGATAACAAGAGATAAAGATGAAAGGACTAGCCTTAGTCAAGGGGAATTCATTTTGAAATTTTATAAGGAGTTAAACAGAAACATTAGGCTGAAATAATGCTTAGGGTGAGGATTCACACAGTAATTTTTTTAGCATTAGAATGAAACCATTTTTAAAAGGTTTTGTTCATTTAGCCTACAACAAAAGTGGGAAGATTGGCTTGTGTTCTTGTATGTGTGGAATAAGCACTGTTTATAAAGAGCACATCCTTCTGGAGAAAATCTGGCCTAGTGTTCAATAACCCTGTATATTTCTGATGCATTCTTGATTTGCATTACTGTGATGGTTTACAGACTGTTGCAAAACCCACTTGTTGCTGTTTGTTCCGGTGTAATAAATGAAGATTTTTGATCCTTGTTTAGACAAGGTTGATCATTTGAGAATGGGTTTAGAATGCAAATAAAACAGAAGGTTTTCTTTGTAAAAATGCTGTAGGAAGAATTAGCAGATTGTTTGGTAATAAGAGGTTACATATGTGCTAAAAGTGTGTCTGGAAACGTGCATCATGTAATGTCTGTGCCAATGTAGCATTATTAATTAGTGACGTGGTGATTTCTGCCATTTTTCAGATCCTGATTCTTACTGATAAACTATTTTACAGTAGAAAATGAGATTGATCCATTGTATGTACTTTCTTAACTACCTGCTGTTTATTGATATGAACACTGCACTCCATTCAAATCTTCCCCTTTATAAACAATTTTTGGTTTCTGTTCACTCCCACAAAAAGCTCAATATCTTGAAGCCCCCAAATGAATGGTGCAATGCCTGCTGCCCCCACACCATCCTCTAGTCTTCTGTTTCTCTCTTATATGTAGTCCAGCTTTTACACTATAGTAGTTTTTGTGGCTACTATATTTATTTGTAGGACAGAGCTCGCTTTAATGGATTTAGTAGATTGATTTCAATCTGGGCTTTAAACCCACACGCAGAGCTGTTGGTGTACTTACATCAGTGAAAACAGAGATCTTGTTTGACAAATTGTTGGCACTGCAATTTTTATGCCAAGTAAATTTAATTCTAATTGGAATGGAGATTTCAATAACCAACCACTTTGCTTTCTGTTACAGCCAGTAGATTTTTAACAAAGAATGCACAAATACTTTAAATTAATAATCCTTCATCTTATTTACAGTACTTTATGAGAAAATTTATGAATTCTTGTATTCACATCTTAAGAAATTAATTGTGAGACTTGAAAAAAAGAAAATCTTACAATGTAGAAGCACAGTATATAAAGAGAATTCAAAAAACTGGAGCTTGAAATCAGGATCTAATTTATTTTTTCCTGTATCATCTTTTGTTTGCACTGTCATATTGTAAGTAGCTTTTCAATTTCCAAATAACTTTCCGAATTCCAAATAACTACATTCAGGTTATTTATTCTAGCTTTTGAAAGAAGTGAATACAACATTTAAAGAAATGACATGAGCAAAATAATAGGTTAATAATTATTTAGGGGAACACAATAACTCTGTATTTGACATCAGATTATTAATAAATCAGTTATTACCATGTATCAATGGGAAAAATTTTAATAAGAATTTCAGCTCTTAAAAAGTGCTGAAAGTCATTTACCAGGTTGTGAAATTAACATCTGTATCCACAAATAATTGGATATCCACAAATACCTCAAATTAGAGCCACAAACTCTAGTATTGTTTGGAATACTACATTTCCTTTCCTGAAACAACTGCTGTCTCTACAGGACACCAGCTGGAATGACATCCTGTCATGCTGTTTAGTTAGTTTGTGGGCCAATCATGCAGAAATGGACTACTTTTTTCAGGAAGTACTGAGCCAATTGTTGGGCAGCAACAGGTTAAAGGCCACCTCTCAGTGACCCTTGGATGGGGCTCATCTTTTCCAGGCTGGGAAAAAGAACCCCAAATGCCCAAGAAAAATCTTGGTTCAACTAGGGGAGTCAATGTATCTGGGGTTGTTTTGTAAGCTCTTATGGAAATGACATGTGCTGTCAATTATGATCCTAGTTCTTTCCTGTCTGGGTGAAATGAATATGCTCATCTTCTCAAGGGTACCAGGCTACAGTGGGATTTCTCTCTGTCTTTAACTAAAAGTTACACTTTCCCATTTTTTTGGTAATATCTTTAAAGAAGGATCTCAAATATTCTTTTAGATCCTGTTCTGGACAATTTACTAATATTTAATGTTTTATGCAAATATTAACACATTTGTTATTTTTTGTGTATACAATTTTTTCTTCATCAGGAAAAGTTGGACATAGGGACAAGAAAAGAGGTGGATGGAATGGGAGCACCTGAAATAAAGTATGGGGATTCAATATGTTTCATACAACATGTAGATACTGGCTTGTGGCTCACGTACCAGTCTGCCGATGCAAAGTCTGTAAGAATGGGTTCTCTGCAGAGAAAGGTGAGGCTCTAAATAGGAGTGCATTTCATTCACTCACAGTCTGATAGAGTGGGAGGGGGCTGGAGGGGTGGGAAATGAAGGGAGCTATGCGAACCAGCTGATTTCTGGATTTCAAGTATTTCAAGCATGCTTGCTAGATGAAAGATTGGGTTTTTTTTTCAGTCACATGTTGAAAAGTTAAGTGGTGTACTGAATTCTCAAACTGAAGGCCACACAGAGTCTGTGTAGACATTAACCTTGTAGACATTAACTCACAAACATTGATAAATCTGGATGTATTTGGTTTCCAACTAAAATGTTATTAACAACCTATATTCAATGTAGTTTGGATTAAGGAGGGTTTTAGTTCAAAGTAGTTCTTTCCACATTGTGAGTGTATTACCTTTTGGGCTGGCATGTTCAAGTCTTGAGTCCTGAGAGATTTCTTTCTTTATAGGATAATCACGTCCAAGCAGAATGCTAGCTCAGCACCATAAAGTAGGGAAAAGATTCTTTTGCAACTTAACGCTGTAGTGTTTCCCATTACTATTTTAGATACCAGAACTACACAGTTAGAGCAAAGGTTTAAAATATTTATGTGCATTGGATTGAATACCTTCAGAGCCATGATAACTAGACATAAAAGTTATTGGAAATGACTCAAATCAGAAAAGGCCAGTAACACCCTTAGAAATGAGAACCAGTAAAGAATACCTGTTATGATCTTTTCTGCTTTAGGAATTTCTTGCTTTATAAGGGAAGTGTTGATAAATATTAAAACAGAACAAAAAAAAACCTCTTAGATTTTTAATATTTTTCTTTTTTTTAATAAAGCATGTTGTTTACAAAAGTGATTACTTTGAGATTATTGTGGCACTGAACCTGCTGGCTCAATACAGGTGCATCCTTGGACATGAGAAACAAAACCATGGAATTATTTTTTTAAAATAAATTTGTAATTTTTGTATGTGACTTCATCATTTCCTTGCCTACCTTACTATGCGAGTTTTCAGACTTCTTTTTTTAAATGTCTCATTTTGCAGTGACTGCTTCTTGTTTTTGTTTTCAGGCAATAATGCACCATGAAGGGCACATGGATGATGGTTTAACACTGTCCAGGTCTCAGAATGAAGAATCCCGTACAGCACGTGTCATCCGTAGTACAGTCTTCCTTTTCAACAGGTTCATAAGGTGTGCTTTTAAAATGATCTTTTCATCACTTTTCCTCTTTTTCTATTTTATTCAAAGTTACTATTAACACAACAGGGAATAATTTATCCTTCAGAAAAAAATAGTTCAATGCTTCTCAAACTGAACATTATGTCAATTCTTTGTGTTATCAGCAGATAAGTGCCTTGAGAGATAACTGGTCAGTTTCTTTTCTCTGTCTTCTAACATAAATTTGTTGTTTAATTTTGATTTAAATGCATAAACATACTGAAAATGTAAACAAACCATCAAAGACATTGTTCCTTTTCAAAATTTGCTTTAAGTCATGTGATGCATCATTTATCTTTTTCTTTTATAAGTATGGTTTTAAAGGTGGTTTTTGTTGAAAAACCTGCAAGAGTGAGATAGCTGCATAACTACAGATCTGTAAAAAACACAAATATACTGAAGACATTCATAATCTCAAGAAGTTTTTCTTAAAAATTATACCTTCTTTCTACCCTCACATTACACTTTGCTTATTTTTTCACTTTTAATTCTACTTGTTTCTTTAATATTTTGAAATATAAAAAATGTTGTGTTGTATTTTATAGTAATTAGCCATTTAAAAATCCTGTCAGATTTATGCAATTTGCATTTATATTCCTATTCCTAAACAATGCTGATAAAATGCTAATTTTCAAATGCTTGTGATTTCAGTAATTGATGAAAGGCCCTTTCATCAGTGTAGCTTGCATTAGAAAAAGAATGATATGCAGTAAGACTGTATGGAATGATAAGAATTTCATAAGAACTCATTTGTCACAAGCAAAAAACAGTGTGACATATGATGACCTGAAGCAACCGTGTCCTAAATCAGGGTACAGCCAAAGGCACAGATATGTCAAGGTACTTAAAAAAAACCTGGACAAAATCACCCATCAGGAGAATTGTCAACTGTATGGCATTTGAAATACAAAAGAAATGTAAGGTCACTTTGTAAATAATACACCTTCATAGAAGCTTCTAAGAATGCCATAAAAGATAAAGAAAAAGAAAGGCAATTTAATGATAAGGTTTCAGAAACCAAGGTATTGCTAAATTACAGTCGAGATTTTTGTGGAGTGCACAGGGAGTCCAAGGTAGTGTTTAGCAGTTTAATTTTGTCAGGATGTTACTCCAAAAAGAAGCAGCTGAATTGAAGGGAATGAAAATTATTCTTTTAAGTGTGTGCTCCAGTTCTTTATCACAAAGTCAGTAGAAAAATTGCACTTTGGATAACACGCTCACAATAAAAATTAAGTTTCAAAGATAACTTTTGTTGCTTTCCTTTTGAAACATAGCATTATTTGCAAAGGGGTTCAACTGAGCAAGGGGCAGGAGCAACAGGGATGACAACAGTCAGCCTGCTGCTTCTAACAGAGAATGTTCATAGACTTCAGCAAGGCCAAGCTTGAAATGGGTATCAGGGAAACAAAAAAGCTAATGAAATGCTGAGACAGTGTGTGTCAAAGTGCTGCATCTTCCCGCACTGAAAAAGGCTTAAGAACAGGTTAGAGACATGTTTGAGAGCCTCCATGGGCAATCTGGACCCTCCTCAGCACTGCAGGACTGGTCTCTTTAACTTCTGTCCATTCTAACTTCATGATGGTTTGTACTGGTTTACAATAACTTTATCTTTTGCTCTGCTTCTGGAACTAATGCATATTTAGGTAGAATATTAAAATGTATTTTTTGGATTTGAAAAAAAAATAAGAGAAATAACATTTTTCATGCTTTCAGGTTTTGTTTGGGAAGGCAGAGGTGCACTGTTAAATGGGGAATGGGCAGATATAAGCAATTTTTAGCAAGTTGCTGTCAGAAAATAAGCTTTAGCATCTAAACAAACTTTTCTTTTGAATAAATAAAGAGTTTGAATGATAAAGTAAATGAATTTTCAGTTCTCAGGAGACTTTGCATCTTCTTGCAGGGGCCTTGATTCTCTCAGCAAGAAAGTGAAGTCTTCCACCATCGATTTGCCTATCGAGTCAGTCAGTCTGAGCCTTCAAGACTTGATTGGCTACTTTCACCCCCCTGATGAACATCTGGAGCATGAAAACAAACAAAACAGGCTCCGAGCACTGAAGAATCGCCAGAACCTCTTCCAAGAAGAGGTACTTCTCTCAGTTTTACTCCTGATTTTCTACTATGTTGTCTGCAAGTATTCTTTGACAATATATGTAGTCTTGATTTCTAATAAGGATTGTGCTTGCAGTGGGGTTTTCTAATCCTGTAAGAGTCGAACTATTTGCTACATATATAATCTCTCTAGATCTGCTGTTTTTCCTGCATGTTTGAAGAATATATTTATGGCCTTACTTCTTTTTCCCTTTCTAATAAAATTAGATGACCTTGTCCCTTGAATTCTAACCATAATTTTCTCCTTATGTGTGAATCAGGTTTTTTTATTATAGTTTAATCTCTTGATGTAGAAGGATGTTTTGGTTTAATAAGCATTCTTTAAGTATTTTGTTTAATATTATCTGTTATTTCTCTGGTAATAATAGTTGCTTCTACTTTGTCAGATGACTAAATATCCTCCAGAATAGAAACTTGCCTAAAATTATGTTATGAGTACTGTTTATTTTTGTTTTAATTTGACCATCCTAAATGGCAGATGTTTATTACCACTATCAAGGAAAATTTTCCATTGGGATTTCTTGTTTGACTTCACATAAATATACTTGTATTTTGCATATCCTGTCTTTCCTGTTTTGTTTTCTTAGATTTCTGAAAATCTTTTGTGTTTAAAATATTCTTTTTTCTTCTGACAATATGAGCTTTTTCATTTTTAGGGTATGATCAACCTTGTTCTTGAATGTATTGATCGTTTGAATGTATACAGCAGTGCAGCTCACTTTGCAGATGTAGCTGGGAAGGAAGCTGGAGAAGCATGGAAATCTATTCTGAATTCTTTGTATGAATTACTTGGTAAGACATATTAAGGATTGCTTGGATAGTTTTAGCTCAAAATAGTGAAAAATAAAGAAGTACATAACTGTTTTAGTACAGAAGAATTTCCACTGAGTAGATATTTAGAATACCAATTAAGCAAGATTCTTGCCTTTGCAGTTATTTGATGTATTAACAATCAATTAAAGAAGTTATGTCAGGAATTATAAACATTGAAAAGTATCCAGACTAGGTATCCAGAGAGTTAACATCTCCATGAAATCAAGTTACGGCCTTTACGGAGTGTAGATGATGGGAGTATAAAGTTTTGTGGTTTGGTTATTCGTAGATTTAGGGTAGAGTTCGATTTTTTGTTAGAGTTTAGTTTATTTTTTGTTACATTAAGCACAGAGCAGACTGGAGGAAGTAGTGGCTTGATTTCCAGTTGGCAGGGCTAGAGAATTCCTTCTGAGGAGTCTGCTTGTTTTGTACAAAGTATTGCTTCCATGGAATTGTAGTGATGAGAACACACAAGCTTTGTTGACTTCCCAGGCTCTGTGCCCCTCCTGCCCTCTGATGTTACTTCTCTAACTGCACTATCTTCTGGCAGCTAATGCTTAGGAAGCCTGGCTTTGATCTGGCTATGATGAATTTGTACACTGCTCTGTTGTGAATAATGCTGGATCTGTACAGTAATTACATGGATGAAAAATGGATATTGCTTGCTCAGTCTTGCTTCAGCAAACAGTACTTTGTTTTTTGAGTCTGCACATAAATTCTGACATCACAGTTTACTTTTATTTATCTCTTTTGTCATGTCATTGATGTTGTGTTGTATTTCACTATGATGAGAGTGAAGGCATTTTTAGAAGTTGAGACTGGATACTATCACATATAAAAATCATATAATCTTAGAATGGCTTGGGTCACAAGAGACCTTTAAAGATCATCTAGTCCAGCAATCCCAGCTGCAAAAAGATCCTTCCTTATATTCAATCTGAGTCTACTGTCTTCCAATTTTGAAATAATTAACATATATCTGCTAAAGCATCTGTCCATTCTCTATTAAAAATACATACATTCACTGTGAACTTGTACTAGATCCTTTTGCATTACAGAAGAATGTGCAGGAGTATACACAGTGATGTGACTTTAATGTCTGACTGACCACATAATGGTTTTTATTTCTTTAAAACTGAATGCTGGTCTTGTTCAGAGTAGTAGGCAATAAGAAAAGCAACTGTAGGATTGTGTTTTAAGTGTCTGTGTGCTTCATTTAATGCACAGCTTTAACCAATGAATACTAACCTTTCACAAACTTGTGCTGAGCAGCATTTATGAAACCATCTGTGTCTCATTACTGTTAATGAAGTTAAATTTAGTGATGTGTTAAGCATTGAACTGTTACTGCCTTCATTTTATGTTCCTACCTGAAGCACAGTGAGATTATGTGGCTTGCTATAACCAATAAAAAAAGTCACTTTCAGAAACAGGTGTTCCTTAGTTCTAGTCTGTGTGTTTTAACAAGATGTTCCCCCTTTTATGATTCTGAAGTATTTTCAAGTAACTGTGATCACGATTAATTAAAAGTGTAAGATTTCAGGGTACACATATTTTTATTATATAATACAGCAAGAAAAAGGTTTTTGTTTGTTTGTTTTGCTGTTAGGCTTTGGTTTTCCTCATCAAAAAACTGATAAGGAAACTGCCAGTTTGCAGAACTGTCAGTGCAGTGGCTTTTTTGCTCTTAGCTTCAATATTGCTCTTCCTCTTTGCAGATAGTTTCATGTCATATCTATGTCATAAGTCTCTAACCTTTTATAAATAATGCAGCATAAAACCATAGTTGCAATATAATACAGTGAATTTGTTCACTGACAAAACATAGATTTTAAGAGGCTGTTGCCTCGTAGCAGGACCAACAGTCTCTGTTGCTGGAAATAATCACAGAAACTTCAGATTGAAATGATTTGTTGGCAGCCCTGGAAAACAATCTTAAGAAAACCGATTTGTGATGTTCCACATGCCAAACAGAAATGTTTGTGCTTCAGTCCTTTTTTGGGGTAGAGTAGATGCTTCTGTGAGAGCCTGTGTGTAGGCACATACCTGCAGATGCACGTAATCCAGGAGAGGGGAAGCTTGTGGGTGCCTGCAGTGGTCAGGGAGATTTCAGTTCAGTTATGCCCACCAAGTCAGGGCATGGATTCAGTCTACTTCAATCTTCAGCTATGAAGCATGAAGGTGAAACAGATTCAAAACAGTTACTTCCTCCCTTGTCAACCTTGTCAAAAGTATGGCAAACAGTTCCTGGACATCTATCTTGTTTTTGTTCCTATTAGTCTTGAACAGGTGTATTGTATCAGTAGAAAATAATTTGTACACTTCACATGTGTTGTTGGCTTCACACCCTGCTTTTCCAATGTTTTCTTTCATTACAAGAACACTATTTTACAGAAACTTCTTACTAGAGTAGCAGATGAGTTCTGTGGTGTCACTACTGGCTTTTTCATGTACAGCATTTTGCAAGGATTATTGAAATAATTGTAAAGCCAAAATAATTCAAATTCCTTAAAGGTCAATTTGATAACAAAAGCATTTCTTATGCTGAATTCTGTCACTTACATAATTTAAATTTATCTCTAGAACATCAATAATTAAAGATTAGGACTCTATCTTACTGGATCCTTTCTGACAAGAGAAGACAGGAATTATTTAAATTTAAATGAACTCATAACTGTGATTTAATTTCTCTCTCTCTCTTTTCCCAATAGCGGCTCTGATTCGAGGAAATCGTAAAAACTGTGCTCAATTTTCTGGATCTCTTGATTGGTTAATCAGCAGATTAGAAAGACTGGAAGCCTCTTCTGGTATGCTTTTAAGTATTTTTACTTCCTTATTTGACCAGTTTCAAATTCATTAAAACTGGTGATATACTTTTTCAGCCTAATTATAATGAAGTTCTTATTATTAGAGAGTAAATTATATTAATAAAATGAGATTGGTATTTGTAACATTTTGTACATACTGGTTTCAGTTGTACTTCTACTTTAAGTTCTGGCTGTCTTGCCTTTTCCTTGACTTGGATGTAGTTGGATGTAGTGTTACCTTTTAATTCAGGCATACAAAGCATTTGATAAAACAGCTCTTCAATAGTGTAAGTCATATCATTTAGCTTTCCAATTCTAGTGTCTGCCCTTATCCTTGTAATGCTGCATGTTTTTCAGGATTTGCGTAAAACTAAATATAAGAATAGTCATATGGAATGGCTATAATTTGTTCTGTGTAATAGTGTTACCTCTGTAATACATATACATTTCCTTTTGGATCACCTCTTTTGCTCCTGAGGTCTAAATTTCTTTTTAAAGTTAACAAATCTTTTTCAGTTGCAGTTGAGATTGTTTCGCATTATATATGGTACTTTTTACTATTTTTTGAAAGATGAGAGCATTTCAAGACTTCATTTATATAATAATGCTACAGTAAATTCAAAGGGCAGGAAGGTTTGCAGTCAGAACAATGGGCAAGATAGTTACAATAACAGTGTAACCAACCTCTCCAACTACATATTTGTAATTTATTCCCATCATCCTCTTGGTTTAGTGTCATGTCTAGTTCCATGTACTGGAAGGAAATAATGATTGATTAAAGAGTTGTCCTCAGGAACTGAAATTGCACTCCCCATACTGTTCTTTCCATTCTCAATCATACCTCCACCACAGATAGAGAGTGTGCTCAAGAGTCTGAAATATTAAGGCCAGGAAGGAAGGAAGGATGTCACCCATTGCAAAAGGTTTTTGTTTTACATCAGACTGGTAAACATTTGAAAAAAAAAAGTCACTGGCATAACACAGCCTTTTACTGGGGCATTAATAAATGAGAAATATCCTGCTATTGCTGAGTATTCCAAGTAGTTCAAGGAGTTGTCTCAGTGCAGGTTACCATTTGGCATATATTAATAAATTTCTTACCTCAGTTGTATTCACTTGTCATCAGCAGCCTTGAGAACAGATGTGTAAACAAGGTGTTCGTGTTCCCCTCAGCTTTGTCATTAAACATTTATTGGCATTTTGTTTACTTGCCATAAATCTGTTCCTGAGATGAACTGACCAGCAGCATGGGAAAATATTGTCAAACATCAGTGGCAGGAGTTTTCTCCCTCTCAGAGCCAAGGGTAAACTGGCATGGCATGCACTAGATGTGCGGTGGTTGATTGCACTTGTAAAGAGCAGTTACACACTGATGCTTCTCCTCTTGCAGGTTTTTCCTTTTGCCTACTCTTGGGGCAAGCAGAGAGTTAAGATGTTAGTTATTCTTGGGGCTGAGACTGGTATAGAGACTTGGAAGCACTTGCCCATGTGAGCCCTTCCAGACAGCAATGTTTTATAGAAGTAGTTTTGCAGAGTTTTCTTTGTGTTTTAGTTGAAGGTCTGTGGACCTGTTTTACTACAGGATTATTTCGTACTCCTGGCATGTGCCTGATCTATTTCAGCCTGGTATGTTTGTGCTCTGAATGCTTGAGCAGCTCAAGAGATGAGGCAACAGGAACGTAGGAGTCTTTGCCTGTACCACTACTTTAGTTCTCAGCTGGTGACTCAGGCAGATGGCAGCTTACAGCACTGGTGTCTCGTTAGAGGCTTGCTGATCATCCTGTCAGTGCAGCTCGTACATTAGGGTTGCAGGTTCTAACTCAATAGATGTCATAATTGGACATTTGGGTTGGTTTACATTATCAGGGGAACCTGCTCTGTAGATGCTGTGATCTTCCTGCTTTAATGATCATTTGAGTGACTGAATTTAAACTGAAACAAGCATTTAAAAAATGTCAAAATCATAAGTTAGATCATTTTTCCATTATGCTCCACCTTTGGTGTGAGAGCATTAATTTAAGGAGAATGATCTCGCAATTATGCAGTTGCATGGGATTTGATTGCACCTGCTTAATTTCAATGTATTTCACAAGATTTTAATGGTGAAACTATTTCCTAAACCACCTAATTTTACATCTGAAACTCTCAGGCCAAGTGTCTTTAGAAATAATGCAAAACATTTAGCTCAACTTTTGGAGGTTTAAGATGAAATTTAATATTATGGCTCTAAAAATGCTGTGTTATATGGTTTCTGTTATGTATGTATGCATTTTTAAATTTTAATCTCAAACCAAAAAGATTTGAAAATTAAAATCTTAATTGTTTATGATAGTAGAGTAAGGTATGAGAGGCATTCTGTAAACTGCAGAGTATTCTGACACTAGCTGTTCTGGGTAGCGAACCTCCTGACAATGCTGAAAGAGCTCTGAATGTACAAATATTTGCAATACTCCTTTGTTCTGAGTTTTCTGCTAGGAACCAGGCGACTTGTACTCCATCCCCATGTGCGTACTGGTAATGTAACTTCCAACTTGCCTCCAAAACTCATTTTACAATAAAGACTTTTCTGGTTTTGAGGGAGTCAGTTTTCAAAGATGCTAATTAGGCTCTGCTTTAGTTATCTTGAGAGGCACAGTGGGTTTAGCTTTTAGTATGTAAATGTAATTTTGTGATTTTATGTGGGATGCTTGCTTGTCACATTTTAAGCTTTATTTGGCTTGATGGGCTGAGGATATTCACTGTTTTAATTTACAGTGGTAGATATTCAATAGGGAGAAATACTGGTTTATACTAAACTTTTAAAATAAGAATATTTGTATACATTACGTAAAATAAGTTTTTTCTAAGGTAAAGTGTTTATGAGGAAGAAACACCACATTCTGTTAATCACACCAAAATTAAGCTCATCTTCAACATTAAAGTTGTCAGCTAAATCTCCTGCATGTGTTTTCTTGAATGTGTTGCGATAAAGATTTGATGCTAGCAAATATTATCCATAAAAGTCCGGTTTTCACTTTTTTTCTTGTCCTTGAACTAAAAGTGTTATAAAAACAGAAGAAAGGCACTAAATATATAAACAGCAACTGTGAATTTATTATACAAATTCGATGAGAAATTGATTCATTTTTGGAGCTTCACTGAAGCAAAAGAAGGAAAATTATTGTCTGTCCAAGTAGAAATATGTCCGAAAGCAGACCATGTTAGAAGTGAGATATCACAGAGTGGCAATGCAAATGCTTCAGCTGTCTCTTCAATCCATAAATTAAGACTAGATTAGTCTTTCACTCTGAAATATATTCCAGATGGGATGAACTACCCCTACTATAATTTTAAAGACATTAAAACATAGGTAAAAAGGTGGAATACAGCAAGTTAGTAATCCGACATTGAGGAATACCTTTAGTGCAAGAAGCTCAGTTTGCAGCCTGCAGTGTGAGCTGCTGGTTGAGCTCTGGGTGAGATGAGAAGACTTGAACTGCTGACTCTTTGCATAGCAAAAGTCCCAGGAACCTGGGGCCCATGCAGGTGACACTCAGAGACACAGCAGAAGTCAAAGACCCCAAGATTTTTGCATGCTTAGACAGTAAGGGTGTAAAAGCCCAGGTGGCCACAGATTCACAGATTGTTCTGAGTTGGAAGGTACCAAAAGGGATCACCGAGTCCAACTCTTAAGTAAATGATCTGTACAGGGATTGACTCCACAGACTTGGTGTTATTAGCACATGCTCTAAACATCTGAGATCATCTCAGGTTCCTGCATTCAAGATCTGTCCTTGATAGCATCCAGCTTGAGTTGTTATTTTGCTAGTTTTGCAGCACAATGGAAGTATTTTAAGGATTGGGACATCTGAGACACCTGTCTCAGATTGGGACATCAATGAGAAACCTGGATCAGAGCCGGTCTGACTGTGCAAGTTTGGGATGTGTAGCTGTGAACAGGCTGTGGTCTGAGCTCAGGTGGTGCAAGAGTCATGCCAGAGTGGCTACTGGATGGTTGGACAGGGAAGTTTATTTAACACAAATAAGCTCCAAGTTAAGGCATTTTGGAACCAGATAATACCAGGTTTTGAGGATATATATTTTTTTAAAGTGTATGCATTTTATTCTAGTATTCTACAGTATGACATTAGAGGAGCCAACAAATTGTCCTGAAAATACATGCTTCCTCTCATCCGTTAGTCTTTAAGAAAACTTTCACTCTCCTTACTGTGAACTCAGCATATCATACTGTTTGTGATATTTGTATTAAATTCAAATGCTTACTGCCTTGACCAACTCCCATGAAATGTGAACAAGTCTATTTGTCTTTAATGTGGGCAATCTAATAATGAATCAGTTGGAACAGACTCAGTACACTCATATGCGATTTTTTTCTGAAACACAGGGAACTAAATTATTTGGTAATTACCATTCAGATGCTAAAATAATTCAAGAAGGTGCTGAGGCAGCTGGATCTAATTGATAGCATGCATTTATTCTGGAATATTTACATCTTCAGAGTATTTTTACTTCTGTTATTGAAAATGTTAAGATTAGAAAATGAACTTTGTGTACTATTTTAAGACAAAAGGTCATGACTCTACATACAGAAAATTCCAAGGGTATGGTTGCCACACTTATTTGATATCATTTAATCCTGGATTACTATTGATATTGATAAAGTGTGTTTCAGTGCTACAATGAAAAGTGACAAATATCCAGTTACCACTTTTTGAATGTAATTATTTTCGTGCATTCCCAGATCACTGTGACACACAAACTTGTTGATTTTGTTACAGATTATCCCTCTAGATTAAGGATCCTTTTGCAACACTTTTTTAACCTCCCTAGGTACTTTTACCGTGGTCAGTGAGCCCTGACCTAGTCTAGTTGGCAGGCTAAGTGGACTGTGCTACTGCTATGTTTCTACAGAGAATTTACTTTTTTAGCTTGCTCTCATGACTCTTAGGTTTTTATCCTTTTAAACAATATTGTTACTGTCAGTATTCATAGAATCACAGAATGGTGGAATAATGAAAGTGCACACCTGTTACAACCCAGATCATACCACTGCCAAATTCAGTTTTAGTATGTTCTTTAATTTATAGGTGAAGCTTGTTGTGCTTAAACCTTCAGGGCTGTAGGGAGCCTTTGGGAGTTCACCTCTAGCTCATTATCTACCTGTATTTTCTGTTTACATATGCATGACTCTGTCTTCAAATATATCAAACAACACACTTGTCTGAAACCTAGTTACAGGATGAATCAAATTGTCACTGTATTTGTTGTCTTCCGCCTTTTCTACATTTCAGTCCTTAAATAATCCCTACTCTTCCTTAGTAATGACAGCATGTGTCCCTCCAGACTTCTGGAAAAAACATTAAATAGTATGGAGATAAATGGTGATGGTGCAGTTGGTTATCTGTAGCAGCTGATGCTCTCTTCCTCACTACGATCAAAGACAGGCCACAGTACTCTTACTGAGACAGAACTCTCAGACAAAACCACTATTTTTCCCACATCAAGGGGAGTTGCAGTGCTACAGTTTCCTTTAATGGAAAGAGCATGGCAAAGAGCAGAAGATATATGCTATGAATTTTGTTTTGCAAGAATTAAGCTGGGCTTTGGGAGACATGGTTTGAATGAATAAAGGGCTGAAGACTGAATGATGAGAGCTGTACATTGCTAATACGATTGCATATCTCTAGATTTATGATTTTTTCTCAGCTTTTCTTCAACCCCTTTGATTTTTCTCATTGTGGCGACAACTTTAGCAATGGTGAACTGCCTGTACAATATTTGTCTTACCCAAAGGTAGAAGATCTTAAAGCAGGTGTTGACTTGGTCCAAGAGCTTATTTTTTTTCCCCATTGAAGAGGTACATTTAACAATAATGATTCTTTGTGGCAATTCTTCATGCTGCTTTATCGGGATTTTTTTTTCATATACAGTGATTTTGGAAACTATTTCATGTTACTGAGCAACAGATTACGAACTATTTTGTACAGTTATGACATTGTATGCACTTTGAAGAAATAATTTTTTCTCCCCAGGAATTCTAGAAGTGTTACACTGTGTTTTGGTGGAAAGCCCAGAAGCTCTAAACATTATTAAGGAAGGACATATTAAGTCAATCATTTGTCTTTTGGACAAGCATGGAAGAAACCATAAGGTAGGTAAAGACTAAACAAGTATATTTAGATGAATGTTTGTGAACAAAGCAAGCTCATTCTTCTGTGTGGAAGTTAATTTCAAATACTTTATTGTTGTTTTGATAATGAGGAATGAAACTTTTCCTAAAATGTATGTGAGCAGTTTGAAGAAGCAAAGATGAACATTACCTTCCTTTTTGGAAAAAACATTGATACATTCCAATTCTCAAAGGAAGTGGGAATAATGTTTTCATGTTAGGAGAATTTCAGAATTGTTCTAAAATAAAACCAGTGTTGGATGAATTACATACCATTATGTGTCTTCCAGTAACAAGGTATACATTGCCTGAAGTAATTAGCAATGATAATGAAAAAGTATTTAAGATTAGAAGAATATTTTTTTTTTCAGGTTTTGGATGTTTTGTGTTCTCTCTGTGTTTGTCATGGAGTAGCTGTGAGGTCTAATCAACATCTAATCTGTGATAATCTCCTGCCGGGAAGAGATCTGCTCTTACAGACACGTCTTGTCAACCAAGTGAGCAGGTAAAAAGAAAAAGAAAAAAATCTGTATCTATGAACAAAGCAAAAAACCTAACTTGTGTTTAAAATAAGTAGTCACTATAGAAAATCACTTTTACTTCCAAAACTTCTGTTATGATATTTTAGTCTTTCTAGGATTTCAAATTCCCATTGCAGTAGTGATTAAATTTGAAATGTGGATCAGAGAGAGCTGTCACAAGCTATAGCTGCCCAAAACTGTTTAAAGTCTGCAAAGCTGTAGTCTCTTCTAAAGCTTATGGTCTAGATCTAGCTGGGCATTCAAAGTATTGTCAGCTGATGTACTGTGATTGCCTTTATGTGTATGATCTTGTGAAGATTTCCTAATCACCTTTGGTCAAAATTAAGAATTTAGTGCCAATCACCTTCACCAGTGCCTAGAATATTTAGAGAGTGCCTTCACCCTTCTTTCCACTGGCAGAGTTTTAGAAGTTACCTTCAAGCAGACATTAATAACAAGATGAATCTAGTACCATCTTAAATTGGTGAAGTATAATTTACAAATATTATTAAGTAAATATTTTTCCAGAGTTTTAATTTATGCTGAGGCAAAAGAATCTGGTTTTGTGTGAAAATCTGTAAGATCTTCTTCTGTCTCAAACTTGTCTATTTTTAAAAGTCTCAATCATTAATTGAGAATGAAAATTGAAACACTTTAATAGTACTTATAATTCAGAGCTCATAGGATTTATTAGATGCCGAAAAGCATAAAACCCCCACACTGTATATTTTAAGGAGGCTCCTTCAGGCTAAAGGATCTGGGGAGCTGATTGTCACTCTTTACCCAGCATTGGTGAGTCCACACCTAGAATTCTGTGTTCAGTTTTGGGTCCCTCACTACAAGGAGGACATTGATGGGCAGGAGCATGTCCAGAGAACAAAATGTTGAAGGGTCTGGAGCATGAGTCTTTTGAAGAGTGTCTGTGGAAACTGATTTGTTTAATCTGGAGAAGAGTGGGGTCAGGACACACCTTATCACTCTTTACAACTCCCTGAAAGAAGGCTGTAGCCAGGTGGTGGTCAGCCTCTTCTCCAAAGCAACCAGTGACAGGGCAAGACGACATAGCCTCAAGCTGCACCAGGAGAGGTTCAGATTGGACATCAGGAAGAATTTTTCATGGAAAGGGTGATTAAGCACTGGAACAGTCTGCCCAGGAAAGTGGTGGAGTCATCATCCCTGGAAGTGTTGAAGAAATGGCTGGACATGCCACATAGTGCTGTGGTTAATCGTCATGAAGATATTTGATCAAAGGTGGGACTTGATGGTCATAGAGGTCTTTTCCAGCCTCAATGATTCTGCAGTTCTATGATTGAGCTTCTGAGATGAGTTTGGATCTCATACAAGGATGGTAAACTTGTCT
This sequence comes from Vireo altiloquus, assembly GCA_013396875.1. NCBI lineage: Eukaryota > Metazoa > Chordata > Aves > Passeriformes > Vireonidae > Vireo > Vireo altiloquus. Next base: position 441,886 of record VZRF01001132.1, on the reverse strand, counting down.
TTCCCAAATAAGGTGGTAGAAAAGGCAGAATCGTTGTTCCATATTTTTTCTTTGCATTAGAAAGTAATGAATGAGAAGATTCTTATTCTTGCAGTTATAAGGAAAAAAAAAATTCTTTTCAGAAATCAATAAGAACAAGGAAACATTGAAGAAATTTAGTGTTAGACTAAGACATGCATACTTTGACCCAAAAATATTTGGTAAAAGAACTTTCTAAAATATTACGGGAACTTTCTAAGATATTGTTGTTTAACATACTTTTCCAGGGAACTGGAAAATTCTGTTCACACACCAATTTTGAACAAGAGTAATTTGGCTGATTAAATTGTGAGGTCTGGAGAAAAGCATAATAAGGTGCTACCGTGTTCAGGCAGAAAATATTCAATTGGTGATCTTGCAAGTAATTTACAAATAATATGAGTTTTGTGGAAGATAACTTTTGTCAAACACATTTTGTTTTTAAGGCCATTACATTTTTGACTTGGAACAATGTAAATAGTATCTATACTTAAATGTTTGGCAAAAGACAACTCATATGCTTCTGATAAAACTTGTTATTTTATAAGCAACCAGGTCAGTAAAGTCTGCTTTTACACATTTATTTAACCACCTATACTAACCCTTCTTCCTTCTGTGTCATTTCCTCTACTAGAAAGCACACTGGGACTAGCCTAGAGCTACATTTTTGTTGATTAGTCAGCTTGAATATAGAAAGAAAATATTTATACAAGTAATAACCCAATCTCCAATAGTGGAGGAATGTGAAGACTACATACACTCAGTCTAGAAGTTTAAAAGAGTTTTTGTGATATGGGTAACCAACCATTGAAGAAATATAGCTGGTATTGATTTTGGATGCTTCTATGCTCTAGGGCTTTAATTCAAGATTGAATGGCTTTCTTAGTACAAAGCTAATACAGAAATGACTGTCTGGAGACAGATTTTTTTTTGGGATGAGAGTCTGTATTCAGTATTATCCTAAAAATCAGATTAGAAAAGCATAGGTTTTTTTTCCTTTTTTTTTTCTCCCTTTGTGACCTTTAGATATATGAATCTACATTTTGCTACTTAGCTAGATATTGAATAAGCACAGTAGTAGTAGTGGTCTTTTAAGTAGTCTTGTGAAGTACTATAAAACCAGTAGCAGTAGGAACATCACATTGATATTAAGGATTTCTACAACCACTGCAAATTACTGAGTTATACAGGACTTCGAGCAAAGAAGGAAGAGGTACAAGAGAATTTTGAAATAGGTTGACACTTCACTTTTGTATCTTTTAAAATGTTATTCTCTTGAATATATAATCAGTGTTACAGAATGCAGTTTGCCATGTAAAATTAAACCTGCAATGTGTACTTCTTTTACGTTGGTAACTGGTGAATAGCTGTGGGGTTTTTTTTGCAGGATTTAACATCTGTTAAATATCCACACACATAAACTAATTATTATTGGTGTCTGAGCGAGTACACTGTTTCAGTTACTGAAGTGAACAAATGCCACCTTCTGGGAGCTAAGGTCAGAGATGTTGCCTAGAGGGTGTCTCAACTTGTCCAGAACACAGATTACTATCCATTGCTACTCGTCGTGTGGGAGGATAAATGGTACTGGAAGCTGAAACCTGGACAGAATCAAGAGAGACTGAAAAAGCTTTTGGAGGGCAAGTGAAAAGTCTTGGAGCTCAAGCTACCCCTTTTTCCATTTTACCAATTAGGTATCAGGTGCTGCCAGATATAGACATATAATGCAGGTCTTGCTTGGTTGATGTGGAATGAGTGGTGGACATTTTCTACCTGGATTTCTCCAAGGCTTTCCAGAGTTTCCCTTAGGGCTTCTCCCAGAGAAACTGATACATGAGGGAGCAGACAAGGGGTCTGTGCAGTGGGTGGGCACAGTGTTCTGGCTGCCTGGGCACACTCAGAGAGGGGTGGTAAATCCTTTTCAAACTGGACACTGTCACAAGTCCCCAGGGATGGACATTGGGCCCAAAGCTGTTTAATATCTCCATGAGTGATCTGGGTGATCAATCTACCCTGGTGGAGTTTGCAGTGATACCAAACTGAGTGGGGACATGGGCACTTGGGAAGGGAGAGCCACTCTGCAGGAAGACCTGGATAGGCTGTAAGAGTGAGATAACAAGAACCTTATGAAGTTCAGTAAGGACAAATGTAATGTCTAGCACATGGGAAAATAAAATCCAGGAGTGCAGCACAGGCTGGGATCTGCCTGGTGGGGGAACAGCTCTATGGAAAGGGATGTGGGGTCCCTGTGGACAGGAAGCTCGGTATGAACGTGTGCTGCCATGGCAAAGAAAGCCAGCAGGATGCTGGGCTGCATCAAAAAGGACATCATCTACAGGGATAAAAAACCCTTTATCCCACTTTATTCAGTGCTTGTCAGGCCACACCTGGAATATTGTGTTCAGTTTTAGTCCCTGCTACACAGCAAAGATCTGGACTGGTAAGTTTCCATGGAAGGAGAGACTGGGAGAATTGAGTTTGTTCAGCCTTAAGAAATGAAGGCTTAGGGGAAGCATTATCACTGCATTCCAGAATTAAAAGGGTTCTACAAAGAAGAAGGAAATTCTCTTTCTGTAAGGAGTCACATGGAAAAGGCAAAGAGTAGTGAGTACAAGTATCTCCTAGGGAGATTCTGATTGGAGAAAAGAGTAACATTTTTCATAATAACAAGAATCAGTCATTGGAATAATCTCACCAGGGAAATGGTGTATTACCTAAAGTGAGACATTTATAAAACAGGACAGTGTGCTGGGCCATCTTGTCCTGACTATTCTTTTGTCAAAAGAGGTTGGACCAGATAATCCTTGTGGTCTTTCCCAACCTGGTAATCTATGCGATTCCATGAAGTAAAATTACTTCTGTTGTACTAATTGCACAAAACAAGCTTGAAATTTGAGTCAATGAAAAGTGTGCAGCAGTTCATCTTGTCTTTGAGATACAATTTTAGTAACTATTTTTATTCTTTCTCTTTAAGCATGCGACCCAACATCTTCTTGGGGATTAGTGAAGGCTCTGCCCAATACAGAAAATGGTACTATGAACTTATGGTGGACCATCTAGAGCCCTTTGTGACTGCAGAATCAACTCATCTACGAGTGGGCTGGGCTTCAACAGAAGGCTACTCACCCTATCCAGGGGGAGGAGCAGAATGGGGAGGAAATGGTGTTGGTGATGATTTATATTCCTATGGCTTTGATGGTCTACATCTGTGGTCAGGTATTCTCTTGGGTATTTTGTTTCTGTTGTTTGTATTTGTTTAAACATTTTAATTGTGTTTGCAGTCCCAGTGGATTTGTTTTCAACAGCAGCAAAGTGAATTAGTTATTTCAGCTGACACTTGACACATACAAAAAGAGTACCCTATATCAGAATATGATTTAAACTGACATTTGGTATTGAAAAAAAAATGGTTTATATGACATAATGCAGATAGACTAATCATTTATATTTTAGCCTGGGATTTTGGGGAGGGGGGAGGTAGGGGAACTGTGTGTTCATGGTAACTCTGAAGATTTTATTTAGAAGTTCAAAGCTGCAAAAATTGAAGTAGAACAAAGAGTCATCTGGATTTGTAATTCCTATATGGCAGTGTAAGAACTGTCTAAGAGATTTAATTCACAGGACTCTTCATTTTTGTTTTTTGGTTTGTTTTTTTGTTTCAAGCCAGGTTTTTATTATTGGTCTTTAGAAGTTCAGAAATACTTTAGAGGTGAAGAAGATTTTTAAATTTGTTTTTTGCCATACATTTAAAATAAGACATTTTTTCTGTAGTGATGTTTTATTTGCATACGTTGAGACTGACTGATTATAGCAAGACTTTCAGAATCACATTCCTAGCTTACAAATGATGTATTTGCTCAGG
>VZRF01001132.1:411052-437890 GCA_013396875.1 Vireo altiloquus | reverse complement strand
GGTAAATCCTTTTCAAACTGGACACTGTCACAAGTCCCCAGGGATGGACATTGGGCCCAAAGCTGTTTAATATCTCCATGAGTGATCTGGGTGATCAATCTACCCTGATGGAGTTTGCAGTGATACCAAACTGAGTGGGGACATGGGCACTTGGGAAGGGAGAGCCACTCTGCAGGAAGACCTGGATAGGCTGTAAGAGTGAGATAACAAGAACCTTATGAAGTTCAGTAAGGACAAATGTAATGTCTAGCACATGGGAAAATAAAATCCAGGAGTGCAGCACAGGCTGGGATCTGCCTGGTGGGGGAACAGCTCTATGGAAAGGGATGTGGGGTCCCTGTGGACAGGAAGCTCGGTATGAACGTGTGCTGCCATGGCAAAGAAAGCCAGCAGGATGCTGGGCTGCATCAAAAAGGACATCATCTACAGGGATAAAAAACCCTTTATCCCACTTTATTCAGTGCTTGTCAGGCCACACCTGGAATATTGTGTTCAGTTTTAGTCCCTGCTACACAGCAAAGATCTGGACTGGTAAGTTTCCATGGAAGGAGAGACTGGGAGAATTGAGTTTGTTCAGCCTTAAGAAATGAAGGCTTAGGGGAAGCATTATCACTGCATTCCAGAATTAAAAGGGTTCTACAAAGAAGAAGGAAATTCTCTTTCTGTAAGGAGTCACATGGAAAAGGCAAAGAGTAGTGAGTACAAGTATCTCCTAGGGAGATTCTGATTGGAGAAAAGAGTAACATTTTTCATAATAACAAGAATCAGTCATTGGAATAATCTCACCAGGGAAATGGTGTATTACCTAAAGTGAGACATTTATAAAACAGGACAGTGTGCTGGGCCATCTTGTCCTGACTATTCTTTTGTCAAAAGAGGTTGGACCAGATAATCCTTGTGGTCTTTCCCAACCTGGTAATCTATGCGATTCCATGAAGTAAAATTACTTCTGTTGTACTAATTGCACAAAACAAGCTTGAAATTTGAGTCAATGAAAAGTGTGCAGCAGTTCATCTTGTCTTTGAGATACAATTTTAGTAACTATTTTTATTCTTTCTCTTTAAGCATGCGACCCAACATCTTCTTGGGGATTAGTGAAGGCTCTGCCCAATACAGAAAATGGTACTATGAACTTATGGTGGACCATCTAGAGCCCTTTGTGACTGCAGAATCAACTCATCTACGAGTGGGCTGGGCTTCAACAGAAGGCTACTCACCCTATCCAGGGGGAGGAGCAGAATGGGGAGGAAATGGTGTTGGTGATGATTTATATTCCTATGGCTTTGATGGTCTACATCTGTGGTCAGGTATTCTCTTGGGTATTTTGTTTCTGTTGTTTGTATTTGTTTAAACATTTTAATTGTGTTTGCAGTCCCAGTGGATTTGTTTTCAACAGCAGCAAAGTGAATTAGTTATTTCAGCTGACACTTGACACATACAAAAAGAGTACCCTATATCAGAATATGATTTAAACTGACATTTGGTATTGAAAAAAAAATGGTTTATATGACATAATGCAGATAGACTAATCATTTATATTTTAGCCTGGGATTTTGGGGAGGGGGGAGGTAGGGGAACTGTGTGTTCATGGTAACTCTGAAGATTTTATTTAGAAGTTCAAAGCTGCAAAAATTGAAGTAGAACAAAGAGTCATCTGGATTTGTAATTCCTATATGGCAGTGTAAGAACTGTCTAAGAGATTTAATTCACAGGACTCTTCATTTTTGTTTTTTGGTTTGTTTTTTTGTTTCAAGCCAGGTTTTTATTATTGGTCTTTAGAAGTTCAGAAATACTTTAGAGGTGAAGAAGATTTTTAAATTTGTTTTTTGCCATACATTTAAAATAAGACATTTTTTCTGTAGTGATGTTTTATTTGCATACGTTGAGACTGACTGATTATAGCAAGACTTTCAGAATCACATTCCTAGCTTACAAATGATGTATTTGCTCAGGTATTCATCTTTAAAGTGTTCTTGCCTTTGGATCTATTTGCTAATACTAATTTATGCATCAAGATTCACGTGTTAGAGAAAGGTGAACTCAGTAAAGCACTTTTATTTAATGTTTATTCCACAAATAACTTATTTTCTCTTCAAATTAGATTAGCTCAGCAAGATCAGAATAATGATAGCTTGTTCTCTTTTTCTTAATCTTTTTTCAGAAGATTTAACCTTTGTGAAGAGATTTCCAGATATCATTTAGAACAGGTAGTCCTAGTTAGACAGTCCTGAACTTCTTGAAAGGAGATCTTACCGTGATTTCACCTTGCTGAGAAAAATATTTTTTCTTTTGATTTTTGAGAGATTATTGGGCAGTGGTGAACTATAGAATTTCCTGAAAACTGAGAAAGGCTCATTGTACTGGCAGTTCTTTCCACTGTAGTGATATGAACAGGTTTTCTAAAGCACCTTAGCAGACAAGAGAGACAATGTAGTGAGTCAGCTGCATCATCCAAAATTTTTGCAGTGTTGAGGCGTTGTGGCTTGATACTTGGAAAAGAATACAGTTTTACATTTCAAAAGAATGTTCCAATCAAAATAGCAATGGATTTTATTAATAAATAATAGCATATCAACTGGAGTGGCATCTTAGGAAAGAAGCTGCTACTTTGCCTCTCATGTATAGAGAGGATTATGTTGGAACAATGATGCATAATTAATGGTATCATTAAAAGTGTCGTGACTGAGTTTGACAGATAAAGTATTATTACAGAAGAACCAGAAAATAATGAGCTAACTAAGATAGCTTCTGTACCTAAGGTCACTTTTAGGGAGGAAACAAAAATTACTGAAAATCAGAATTATTTTTCTACCCACTTCAAACTTTTCCATCAGACATGTAACAACAGAATAAATGAACAATTGTTTGTGGTTCTCAAGTCAGTAGTCCTGCTGAAGAAAATAAGTGAGACTACCTTTGTATCTGCAAATTTTTGTATCTGTTGTGGATGTGGCTGATATATTTGAAAATATGTGTGTCTTTCTTTGCTGACACTCTTGTGTAACACATACATACCTCTCAAACATGGAAGAACTTTAAGTAGTTGCACATTGAAAATCATGGCCTTTCTTTTGCTTCCACAATCCCAGGCTGCATCGTGATGAGTCTCTGTAAAGGCATTTTAAGAATAACCTTAGCATGAAACATTTTCTGTATTAATGAATAGCAACAATAATTTCTGCCCCCAAGTTTCTGTTCTGGACCAAGCCTGTACAAGAATCACATATAATTTACATTTGGTTCTTCAGTCCTGAAATGACTTACCTATTGTGGAGAAGTGGAACTCAGAGGTCTTTAAGGTCTAGGGCCAGAAAAGGCATTTAGGTAATTTGATCTACTGTGTATTCATCAATGACCAATACATATTTCTGTGAGTAATGCCTTGCATTGATATCCATAACGTATATTTGCCTAAATTTGAGTGTCTAAAAAGGCATCTTGTCTCAGTAGTGTGTTTTAAGGCGATGAAATATTCACTCGTCATTTGTATCTCTTTTAGAGTATAGTTATTCCTACCATTAAATAATTGTCCCTTTCTATGATTTAAACTAACTCTCAGCAGAGATATTTTCATCTGGCAGTATCACAAAGTCATTTTACATGTATAGAGTTTTGGAAGTGTTGGAATTTTATTTTTCTTTGGGGGTCAAGTTGATATGAGTATGAAAATTCACTTGTAGAAAAAGTATTGAGATTTTATTATTTTTGCTTCTGTTAAAAACCAGTACCATCAGCTTCTTCTTGGAAATGTAGTGCTCGTTATGTTTTCATGTTTACAAAAGTTAGACACCCTAGTTAAAAAGTTAGCGCTCTGTTCTTAGTCTGCATCATGGCACATCTCTTGCAGACAGTGCATAAGTTATTTTGGAAAACATCAGTAGACATGTTTCCATACAGCTTTCATGTTTTTCCAAAATTTTGTGCTGTAGATGGCAGTACATTTCAGACACAACCACTTTCTATTTATGAATTCTTTAGCTTATTTCTTTTGGAAGCAGGTGTGCTTGTGTAAATGTAATTTGATGTAAGATAAAATAATCCGTTAGCCTTCATAAAAACTGATTAAAAATACATATATTACTGAATCTATATGCCTCAAAAATGCACCTGTCTTTGTATACTGATGAAAAATGCTGGTTTGCAGTTTAGTTATGAAACTGAGTGGTATCATCTCATCCAAGTTTGCAAGAGTACCATGATGTGGCCGTTAAGAAGGAGTACCTAATCTTCCATAAATAATTCAAAGTGAATAGTTTTCTTCGTCAAAATATGGAGCATTCTTTAGAAAAGTATACTAGGTCTCATATTAGGTACTAATGGCTGTTTTCAGTTTGCACTTCTGTAATGTAAGGAATAAAATGTAGTTTTCTTGCTTTTAACTGTTTATATGGGTATCAGTAATTATTTTCAATAACATTAATGTAGTGGAGTTTTATTATTTATGATTGAAATAGCTGTGTTGATATGACTGTATGCTGCTATTCACTATATTGCAAGCCTAAAATCAGGTCTTGGATGTTATAGGTTAGATATTTGTGTATTAATGTGTTTGTGCTCTGTATTGATGTTTTTCTCCTTTTTTAGGCTGCTGTGAAAACCAGTGAGGTTTTCATAAGTTTCACTAAATGTGTCTCTGCTACTTCCATAGGTTGTGTAGCACGAACAGTAAATTCTCCCAACCAACATCTGCTAAGAACTGATGATGTTATCAGCTGCTGTTTGGACCTGAGTGCCCCCAGCATCTCTTTCCGAATAAATGGTCAGCCAGTTCAAGGAATGTTTGAGAACTTCAACATAGATGGCCTCTTCTTCCCAGTCGTCAGCTTCTCTGCAGGAATAAAGTTAGCATCCCATGGAGTTGGGTTTTTTGGGTTTTTTTGTTTTTCAGTCTGCTTATTTTTTGTCTGTATACATGAATATGCTGAATATTTCCCTGCCTGTCTGCTCTCATTTCTCTTTCTGACATCTGCTTTTTTGGCTAAGTTCCAGTTCTTGGATAGTGAGAGCTACAAAGAAGTCCTGAAGACACAGTGCATCTGTTGTTTTTCAGCACATCAGTATATTCTGGTGTTTTGCAGACATAACTTAGAAACAACTTCTTAATAATTTCTTTGCTGACTCACTGCTACACACTCACTCCCGCACAGCATTTTGCATCAGCCTTTGATATTAAAAATGTATTTTCCCTAACTCATGTGTTATGAGGTAGTAACTATTATTTAAAAAGGCGTTGTCTGTGCTTACCTTAAGAAATGGTGATCATACACTTCCTTTTTAGCAGCGTGAGTTAAAATGAATTCAGTCTGTATTCTGGTTATTGTACTGATTTTCTATAAAATTTCAAATCACACTTGAGATGCTAGACTTCTGCTTCCATGTATTGAGCAGTTTGAAACTATAATATTAAAAGATTGTGTGGTGTTCCAGTGGGGAGATCAACTTTATCAGGACTAGGAAAGGTGAAGGCTGAAAGCTGATTTCTGTTGGAGACCGAGCAATGCTCCATGAGGGATCATTCAAAGAATACCACAGAAGCCAAGAGTTATCACACAGACCACACACCCACCTCTTATTCCAGATGCTTGGTACACTTCTTTAGACTTTGCCTTTGATAGTACAGGAGATAAAATGTGGTAAAACTACAGACCTGCATGCTATAAAATGCAAAATTATAAGTCTGCATTCTTTATTTCTGTTGTCAGAGAAATTTTTGATGGATAAAATTTGTGTGCTACGTGCAGTTTTTGATTGTGGACTGGTATAGCATTAACAAAAATCTTATAAGATACTCAGTAAACAGAAAAGAGACAAAATTCTTCTGGTTTAAGGCTACATTTTTGGGTGTTTTTTAATTTCTTCAGGGTGGAAATGTTCTGGGGAGATTTTTCAGTATTATGTCATTGCTGTGTCATGTTGATATTATGTCATTGCTATACCATTATTACCTCATTGATTGTATTTTGCAGTGACAAGAGGTCATGACATATTTACCATTTTTGTCATTAATAAAAGGGTGATTTCCCATGGGTTTCTACTGATATGACAAATAATATTTAGGGAAGGAAATATAGGAGTTTTTTTATTGTGATCTAGTGATTTAGTGTTTTGTGAGAGAAAAGAAAGAACCACGCGGTTTTTAGGTTCATTTCTCAAATGAAATTGAAAGGAGACTTCTCCTCAAAGGAGAGAGTTTTGAAGTGCTTGATTGATTACTTTGGATTATAATCTCTGCCTTTAGAGACTCAAAAGTCTGCCACTTACTTTATAGGTGTGCTAATTAAACTGATTATTGCCTCTCTCAGAGATTATTGGTCTCATGATTTAGAATGCCCTTGTTGAAGTAAAATTAACTAGAAAAAGAATGGTTTACTTTCTCCATGTTTTTTTGAAGTCCTTCATCATAAACTCCAGCAGCAGTTAGAGAAAGTTGAACTGTAGAGAATGCAAAGAAGCTGCAACATGGACATTTTTCCCTTTTTTTTTTCTTCTTTTTAAATAGCATTTAATATTCTTTAGGCTTAGAGACTGATTAGCCTTTACACCAGAGGTGTCTTGGTTATCTAAAGTAACTCTGATGTTTACAGGGTTCGTTTCTTGCTTGGAGGTCGCCATGGAGAGTTCAAGTTCCTTCCTCCACCTGGTTATGCTCCATGCTTTGAAGCTGTCCTACCAAAAGAGAAGCTGAAAGTAGAGCACAGCAGGGAGTACAAGCAAGATCGTAGCTATACAAGAGACCTACTAGGTCCCACTGTCTCTCTGTCACAAGCAGCTTTCACTCCAGTTCCTGTAGACACTAGCCAGGTATGGGAATGGAAAGATTGCATGTTCCTTTTTAAACACACATATATAATAGGCCTGTGTTACTTCATTTGGTTGAATTTACACCTTGTCCCAAAATTGTTTTTCTCTTGAGATTAAGAGATCTGGTTTGTATAAAGTTTGTTATGAAAGTTTGAGTGGCATATCAAGCAACTTGTAATAGCCTCTTCCTCTCTTCTCTCTTCTCTCTTTAGATTGTTTTGCCTCCCCATCTGGAAAGGATTAGAGAAAAATTAGCAGAGAACATCCATGAACTTTGGGTTATGAATAAGATTGAACTTGGCTGGCAGTATGGACCAGTATGTACCTTCCAACTTTTCTGTTAATTGCATAGTATAATTCAGCACATTGGTTTCAATGTACTAATGGGACTGCATTTTTCATCATCTCCCCAAAAATAGTAAGGTTTTAAACACCTTCCCACTGAAAGCATGTGGAAACCAACAGTGCTTGTGCATTTCTGAACAAAAATTCTTCTATTAAAGCTATTTGGTGCTGAAATTTTCAGTCTGTCAGCACAGAAAGTACATAGTGAGTTATTCACCTCCTATTTGTTCTTGGAGCAAGATGTTCAATTGACTAGAGTAAGCCAATGAAAACCAAGATATTCTTGGTTCTCTTTTCATGTGCTGATTGACATTACTCTTTTAGAAGTCCCAAATAAGTATTGCCTATAAGAAATTCCATTAAATCCGATTTTTGCCTTCCTTTTTTCCACTTCTTCAGTCTCATGTCTGTAGTAGGTGCTCTACATAACTATTTTCTTACCTCTATCCTATTTTCATGGAGTATGAAAAAAAATTTTTGTTTTAAAGTCAATCAGTAAAAAGTTATACAAGCTTGTTATTTGCATCCCAAATGCTGTTTTATGAAGAAAGATTGCTGTGGTGAGAATATAGAAACATGCAGTAGGTACTAGATATGAGTGTAAAAACGTGTATGTCTTCTATTTTTGGTACTAAAAAGATTTTGGTCTTCTGAGGAGTTCAGGTTACAAGTTTAAGGTAACTGGGCATAGGCATTGTATTCGGTGTAGCATACAGCACTATTTAAAAATATATGATTAACAGAGATTTGTTGTCGTTAATTTTCCCACCAAATCAAATGCAAAACCTCAGTTAAATTAACGTGTCAAAACATTTTAATTGTGGTGTAATCATACCAGCTGTGAAGCAATATGCAGGAACTCATAGTGTACCATTATGTATCATTGAGAGTCTAATTGTACAGATGAACACTATTTAAACAATATTCTATAAGTATTGAGTTAAGCAGTGACAAATTTAGTTATGTTGAAAATGAAAATAGGTGTTAAATCTTTTAAATGACCTAGCTTTCTCTATCTAGCTTTAGTGCATTGTGGTAGGATTTGCTCACTTTAAGATTGTGACAAAGTATGTGCTGATCAGTTTCTGGAGGTTGATTTTTTTAATAATACTGGTTTCTTACAGATGATTTTATCAGTTTCACAGAATCATAGAATAAGCTGGGTTGGAAGGGACCCACAAGCATCATCAAATCCAACCCCACACAGCACTATTCCCAACAGTCACACCCAAACACTTCTTGAGCTCTGTCAGGCTTGATGCTGTGACCACTTCCCTGAGGAGCCTGTTTCAGTGCCCAACCACCCTTTGGGTGATGAACCTTTTTCTAATATCCAACCTAAACCTCTCCTGACACAACTTCAGGCCATTCCCTCGGGTCCTGTCACTGTCACCACAGAGAAGGGATCAGTGCCTGCCCCTCCTCTTCCCCTCGTGAGGAAGTTGTACCTTTGGTGAGGTCTCTCCTCAGTCTCCTCTTCCCTGGGCTGAACAGACCAAGTGACCTCAGCTGCTCCTCATATGGTATCCCCTCAAGGCCCTTCACCATTTTTGCTGTCCCCTTTATACACTCTCTAATAGTTTAATGTCTTTCCTACTTTGTGGCACCCAAAACTGCCCCCAGCTCTCAAGCTGAGCCCAGTGCAGAGCAGAGCAGGACAATCCCTCCCTTGCCCGGCTGGAGATGCTGTGCCTGATGCACCCCAGGCCAGGGTTGGCCCTCCTGGCTGCCAGGGCACTGCTGACTCATGTTCAACTCGCCATCAACCCCCAGGTCCCTTTCCATGGCACTGCTTTCCAGCATCTCATTCCCTGGTCTGTCTGTACATCCAGGGTTGCCCCATCCCAGGTGCAGAACCCAGCACTTTCCCATGTTGAACTTTACGTGGTTGGTGATTGCCCAGGCCTGTAATTTGTTGGGGTCTCTCTGCAGGTCCTCCCTGCCCTTCAGGAAGTCAACAGCTGCTCCCAGTTTTGCATCATCTGCATTTAAGCCACTGTTGCCAATTCTAGTTATCTGAATACATGCACTGCAGCTACTGAGTACTGAGAGAAGGCATGGCACAAAAATTAGCTTGTTTATACTCACACAAGTCCTCTAATATTAGATTTTGTCTTTGTCAGAGCAAGATGCATTATATGTAGTACCTAGTGGTATTTTTTTCACCAAGTCTAAAAGTTTAAAGGCAAATAGACAGAATCTTTAAATGACCCTCCGGGTTATTAAAAAAATCAGCTGTAGCATTTTATATTCCTCCTACATTTCTGCGTCATCAGATCTGTATGTAGAAATAACCAAAGTGCTATGCACTATTGCATGTCTACTACTGCATTCTATGCATGTAACTGAGTAAAATAGCAAGCTAATGTAGAAAAATTATGGACTTTGTTAATCGGCTTCATTTTAAGTCTGAATATGTGTGATACTGAAATCATCAGACGCATCTGCATATCTTTATTTCTGTTCACTGTCACTGAGCATTTAAAACCAGCCACAAAAATTAATAATTGATGGATGTCATGAGTTCTGCCACTGATAAAATGTGTTTGCAAGGCAGTAGATTTTTATATTGCGCTCAGACAAAAAAAAAGGAAACAGGAAGGTAACCCACCAAATATGTTGACTGTATAATAGAATTATTATACATTGTAGTTGTAGAACAGAAATAGTGTTACTGGGGGAGATAAATTAATATTGGAATTCTGAGGAAAATACCTGATGTCCAAGAATTAAATTAGCTGTACAAAGATGTAAACTCAGAGACTATACTCAATTATTTTTCAATGCAGATTACTGTAGGTCTTAGGAATCTGAAATAAATGTTTCCAGTACGGCTAAAATATCTTTTATTATTTTTTATAAGTAGTTTGACAGTTGAATTTTCTGTATTGTCTGCCCAAAGAACATTAATCCCATCAAATCAAGATAAATACCCCCTGGAGATTGTAAAGATTTGTCAATCCAAAATATAAACAAATGACTGCTGTTCAATTTGAGAATTATGTTCTTGGATCAAAATGCAAAAACTATGTTACTCAGAAATGTTATAGAGAAATGTGGTTTTTTTCTTGAGATTAAATAGATTAAGTGATAGTGTAACTAGCAATTTTGAAAAATTGTAACAATTAGGCTTCTTAAAGTCATGTTAAAATTCAGTTTTCCAGCAGAATTTTCTAATTGATCAAAAATCAATACTGTTCTTTTTCAATAACTTCCACTTTTCACCTTTAAAGGTTAATATAAATGGTGAATTTATGGTCCATCAAAGATTGACACAAAAATGTTACAATATATGGTTAAAAAAGTTGTCTCAGCTGAGCAGATGTTAACAATTGTATTGGAGTCTTTTAGGTAATATTTTCAAATGAATGTATTTTATCAAGACTTTGTAGATGTTGTTTGCTGAACTCTAGCACAGGATGCTAAGTTGAGAGCTATAGAGTGCTTGATTATCCCAGCCTCCAATGTTGCCTTTCTTGGTTATGGCCAGTATTAGACTAAAACTGTGTAGAAATAGACCAGGTTAAAATACTTTTGATGAAATTTTTAAGTTTATAAAATTTAGGATTTTTTAAATTATAGTTTGTATTGTTCTCCTATCACTACAGTAAAAGTAAATTCCTGTTCCACTCATATGTGACTTCCAAATAGTCACATTCTACATCTATGGTACTGGAAATAACAGAAACTAATTTCTGAATTAAATGATGGAGAAGATTTATCTTTTATATTGCTTTTTCATTGGGTAAGGATTTCAGTACTATCTATATTAATGTATTTATACAAAGTAGATTTAGAATTTTTTAAACATGGGCCTTGAGATGGTACTTTATGGCTTTATGTTAAAACATAACTGTTCTTGCACTTTTCTTGAACTTTGCATATTCCCTGTGAACATTTGTATAATAGCATGTACAAATTAGCATTTATTCCACTTGAGATATGCAAATCTGAAGTTTATTTGAAAATGCAAATTCTGCCTTACTTCAACAAAATGATAATGCTCTGAGAATACAGAATACTTTCTGTTTTGAAGTATTGTCCAGTTTGAGTAATTCTAACAGGATCAGTGTTATCCTGTTAGATTGGACTGGTTTAAAATTTCTTTCAGTTTTTAAGGCATGTTAAGGTTATTTCTTTACTGTTTTTTCAGGTTAGAGATGACAACAAAAGGCAACACCCATGCTTAGTGGAGTTCTCGAAATTGCCGGAGCAGGAAAGAAATTATAACTTGCAAATGTCACTTGAAACACTGAAGTAAGTTGCTAGAACTTTTGAAGTTTATAGCTAGAGTTTCATAAGGAGATGCAATTTCCAGAGTTATAAATTGACACGCGAATTAAAATTTGATGTGTAGGTGAGGGTAATAATATGCAAATGAGGAAGTGAGATACATTAATGAATTATGTATTTGGCACTGAAAATGACTTTGATAGTCTTTTTAGAATTGTGGTAATACTGATTGTGAAATGTCAATTCAGACAGTTTTCATCTAGGAGAAAAAAAATAGATCCAAGCTTTGAAAAAAAAAACAACTTTGCTTCTTATTTGGTTTAATTCAATTTTGTTTAATTTCTTTTAATTTTCTTTTTTGATTAAACACACTTTGAAACTCAATAGGTATTTATTTTTTGTACCTGACTAAATTGAGACCTTTGCTTCAGGAGCCCTTGCTGATATTTCTGTGTTGTCTGTGCATGTTGCCACAGAACAAACTGTAATAGGCATTCCTTCCTTTTATGGAAGAGTGGTTAGATGTGCGAATGTCAAGGAAGTTCTCCAGGTGGAATGCTAGAAAATTTCAATGGGGCATTAAAGAGTTTGTTGAAATAATCTGCTTTTCTGGTTCACAAAGATACAATTCCTCACCTCAGCTTTGTCAATCTAGGAGGTGTGAGTTCTTACTTTGCTGTGAATGAAATGAAAAATCTATTAGCTTAAGTAATTTCTTCCATATGTAGCACTGCATGTAGCCAACATGTAAAAATATTTCTCAAACTGATAAATTTCAGTTCTTCAGTCACCCATAATTGAAATCTGTTATTTCTTTTTTCTTCTTGTTGGAATATAGTCACTTTTTCCTATTCAGGGAGTTGACAAAGGATGAATGTTCACGTGTGATATTACCTTTCTAGGGATAATTGTCCTATACTATTAAAATATTTGCCATGTAAACTGGTAGTGCAATATAGTCTTTACGCTCATAGTAAAAGGACTTTATGTCCTCATGGTTGAAAGCTCCTAGAACTTCTTGCAGATTTCTTTTCAGACCAGCTTCTCTACACTATTTACTGATTTACCATTCCCACAGTAAATAAACTACTCAGTGCAAAATATATTTATGTCCCTAAGTGCTAAACAGTTTATGGAGGGATATTTTGTCATTATTTAGAGGTAAAGAATTCAGAGGGAAATTGAACTGGGAGCAAGAAAATAAGTCCAGATTTTCTATGGGTAGATATTAGAATTACAAGGAAAGTTTTTGAACATTTCCTGTCAGCAGAGCAATGTGCTAAGGATTCAGAATACATTCTTCCTTTCTATTTTATGAAAGTACAAAAGATGATGATGTTAACGTTCACTAGGGTTGGATCTTTTCCTAGAATACACTGTGTAATATGGCTCAGGCAGTAGAAAAATCGTGCTCTCATAATTAAATGCACACTGCTAATGTTTCACTAAGTATTGAACAAATTTAATGAGTCCTTACATGATTACTGGTTCAGGATCCAGTGCTTTTCTAATCTAACCCTGTCAAAACAAACAAACAAAGCTTTTATTTTATATGTTTCAAGTATGCATACTTGAAATAGTTGCAAGACATCGAGAATAACGCTGACTACAACTGTGTTTTCCTTGGTGGTTTGTTGCCAGTTTTCCTGCCAGATAAGAGAGAGTTAGAAACAAAGGAAGACCTAAGTTATATTATCTGAGACAACATTTCTTTCCATATATTTGGATCTGTGTATATTTTTAATTATGACTGAATACTTGTATGAGCTATAAAAATTACATACTGAAATGTCAAGATGCAGGAATGAGTTGCCTCTGAAAATGTCATGGGATTAAAATATGCTTACTCATACTGTTTCTTCATATTCTTGTATATATATTTTATAGTTTGGTCTTATTTTTTTTTTGTTCTTGCTTATTATTTTGTGACTGACATTCCCATTTCTATGTATTTACTCAGTCTTGTGTGGTAATTGCATGTTATCATTATGATGATGAGAGTTGCATTCAGCTGCTTTCATTTTTCTTGCTTAGGTTTGAAGTGCTTTAATGGTCTTTCAGATTCTGCAAGTACAGTCTGCCATTTTATCCTTCTGTGGTACTCTTATCTGAATTTGTTTTGTTTGGGTAGAGATAATTCCTGGCTTACATTACAAGAAAATTAGGGTTACCAGAGGTTAGCTCCTCTGTAATGCATTTCACTATTAGATATGTTCTCCTACTTATGCTGGTGATAGCTGCATAGAAATCACGTACTACTTATGCCAGTTGAAATTTAGCTGCATGGAGTATTCTTAGCAGATAGCGTGTTTTGCTGGAAGGGGCTACTGGATATTAGTTTCCTCATTTTTGATTTTACTGCCTAATTTTAAATCAGGGTTCACAGTTCATAACAGTAGGAGTTACTTAATGTAGCTAGCACTAAAAATATGCTGTAAGGATCTCCTTAAAAGAGACAATTCATCTGCCAAGAGAAATAATATTAGAAGAGTATTTATGCTCCTTTTTTTTTTTTTTGTTGTCCAGTTAGTTCAAGAGCAGTAAATATAGTTAAAGCAAGACTAGAAAATATTGTTTTAGCTAGTGGCAAGAACAAATAAAAACCTTGTTTGACACATTTCTTCCACTTCAGGAAAATTTGGAATGGAGCCCAAGGTTTTTCACCTGTGATTTCTTCTCATATCAGTTTCTATCAAAGATATGGTTATCATCCTCAGGTTTTGAGAAAATTCTCATCTGACTCCAGAAATAAGTCTCTGAATTTTGTCTAGGATTTCAATTAATTTCACTGTAAATATTTTAGTAATACACCTAGACTAAAGAAAGACTTTATAGGCCAACATTGAATATAAATGCAGGAACAAAAAATTAGTAACTTACAGATCAAATCCTGTAGACAAATGAGACTTAAAGTTTATGCTGCTGAGCAGTGTGACTATAAGGAAGGGAAGTAGTCTGAAGTAATCAGAAACTCAGTTAATACTGTTGACCCTGTTTTAAGGTTACATAAATGTTTGTTTTCTGAAATGAGCTGCATTTTGCAGTCAGGCCACAATGGGCTCTTTCATAAGCCTTATGGTAGGTACATGACACACTGTTCTAGCTTGAATAAGATGGCAGTTTTGGCCTAATGCTTATCATGCATTCTGATGTCAGTTCTCTCTTCAGTAGTGTGTCCTAAAAAGATCCAGATCCAACTGAAATCTCTAAATAATAGCTTCCTCAGAAAGAAGACACATTCTAAGGATAAGTGGTATTTTTTGCCTTTTTTCTTTTTATCAGCTGTGATATAAGTAACAAAACATAAAAAGATGTGAATATGTAGCAGTATGAATGAGTATGTCAGTTATATTAATAAGTACCTAAAGCAGAAATAATATTTCAAGGACAGAGAATCTTCAAACTGATACCTCATAGAAGGAATAGTGATAGTTCCATTTTGAAGTACCTTACTCACATTTTTACTAAAAATTTTAGGAACATGTTGTGGCATTTTCTTAACATTATCAGAAGGCTTATTACATATATAGAAAGGTTGGTGTTGATCTTTCCATATTATATTGTAGTAATTTCCATAGGTCTCATTTGCCGTTTGTAGGCACTATAGTATGCCTATAAAAAACCTCTAAATGTAGAAACATTTTCAGTAATTAATCTCTGATTTCTCTGCCCTAGAACCCTGCTGGCATTAGGCTGCCATGTTGGAATTGCTGATGAACGTGCTGAAGAAAAAGTGAAAAAAATGAAGCTTCCAAAGAAGTAAGTTGGAATTCAAATGTGTCTTCTTGTCAGGCAGTGTGAATTGAGTGAACTCTATTTTAACAATTCGATATTTACACTGCTAGTTTTATTAGTTCTTGGGCATGTGTGTACATGCATGAATTCTCAGGAATTTTCAGAAATATTCACATACCTTCATTCATGGTTTTTCTTCCAGATATTTGTCACCTGATGTGTAGACAAATTTTAGGTATTTTTGTGCATCAATGAAATGTGTGACATTCATTGTTACATGTTTCTTTTATATGATAAAAGAAACAATGATAACATGGTGTGTACCAAAAAGACTTTGTAAAGATTTTTTACAGTAAATTTGTCAACGTATTTTACTGTGCTGCAGATATTTAAAGGTGACCCTTTTGAAAGTTCTCAAATGGCCATGAATTGAAGTGTAGAGAACTGGTAAAATCACCTGACTTTTTTGCAAGAGATCTGTTGGTGTGGCCTCCACTACCACAGCTCTGAAACCAGCTCTCATGGCCCAGCCAAGCTGCCCTGGCTTCTCAGCACCAGTGCATGCCACCACAGTTTTGGAATGAAAAATTTGGGAACTTGAACACAGTTGAGATAATGGAACTATAGTTTCATATGCCTAAATGACAGCCTTACTGCCCAACGTACACTTGAGTGCGTGGGATAAAGGCGGATTATGTAATATGTAAAAAATCAAAAAGGTAAAGTTTTCTAGGAGAGAACTTCTGAATGGTCTGTAATTCCTGAATTTAAGTTAGTAATTTAATTTCCTTGGTTATGACTTAGAGCAATGGTAAGTGCTGTTGCTGTGTTCCTGCCACAAGTAGCACCTCATTGCTCTTTGCAGGAATGTACTCTGTGCAGAAATAGCTGTTCCTCCGGTAGTGCATATCTCCATTATTCACAGCAATCCTTCACTGACCCATACCTTTGTATTGTATGCAGTCCCTGAGCCAGTGTAATAACCTCCAGCACATGTTTAACTAAAGTATGCCTTCTTTCTTCCTTGTGTGAGCCAAAAGCCTGTGCCTCATTCTGGCAAGATTCCTGCAGGCTTCTAGGTAATACTTTGCTACAAGATGGCTGTAAGAACCTGGACCCTCAAGTCTTTCATATCTACCACACTGCACGGGTTTACATACCACTGCTATTACAATTTCAGAATCCCTAATGTGCTGGCTTTGCCAGAATGAATGGAAATATAATCAAAGTATTAATTTAAGTTCCCCCCCAAACTGTTCTTCAGGATTGGTATCCAAAAATAACTGTATATCTCTCAAAACAGAAGCGATATCTAGGGCCTTCTGTATTTTCATTCTGAATTTCCTGGGCAGAAATATATGTGCATTTGGAAGATTGTTCAAGTGAATCAAATTTCCTGCTTTTGAAAAACTGCAGCTAAATCTCAAGTGTGAAGGATTTATACTTCCTAATATAATAAGACAAATAATGTTGAGTCTTTTTAATGTCATTAGCAGTCATAACTTTAGACACCTGAAGTCATACCATACATACAAAGTCAGAATTTTGATACCTCACATATAATGGATTGAAAAAAACTAGCAAAAAGGAAGGAAAAACATTGTGGCAATGTTCTTAAAAGCTCGTGCAGGGGAGCGTGACAGGAAAGAGCACAGTAATTGCCAACCTGACAAGTGTGCTAATTTCATATGTTTCACTGTTTCCATTACTGTCTTGTTTTACTCATCTCACTGAAGTGACTTCAGAGACACCTGAGGAGAGGTAACTGTGAGGGCAGTTAACTCCTGTGTGGGGTTGCTCTAATAGAAGCCTGCAGATTGGGAACTATGTGGATGGCTGATTTTGGAATGATGTTCTTGAATTGTTGATTTCAAACTCAAGCTTTTTCTTTTTACTGTGGTAATTTTGAAGGAAGATCCAACCTCATATTTCTAGATGGTAATCCCCGTTAAATATGTGATTGTGTTAAATTATTGTTTTCAACAAATGATTGGTTTAAGTATGTTTTAAAATGGTTCTCACGGAACAGAATTAATTAAGATTTGAAAAGTATTTAAATATTTTAGAATATAAATGGGGATACATACTGTTTATGGGTTTCTCTCTGTCAGTACAAATAAAGAAAATACAAGAAAATTACCAAATTGTTTAGAAAATAATTGAGCAATTATTTAAACTAGCCATTCTTTGTACACCCCAGGGTGTATAATTTCAGTGAGAGAATGTTGTTGTTTATTTTCACAGTCTCCTTTTGTTTTGACCAAAATAGTGCTTTGTATGCTGGAGGAGAAATAGAATCATAGAATGATTTCGGTTGGAAAAGACCTTTAAGATCATGAGGTCTGTACTCAAGAGTTATTCAACATACATCCATTCTCTGGTACCAGGAAAGCCTCTGTTCCCCCTGCATCCTTGACCCTGCTGTCTGCAGGCTGTTTTTCACACTTTTTTTTCACTCTCACTCCTCTCTGCTAGTGAAGCACTTCTCCTTTTCTTAAAAACGTTTTTCCAGAGGCACCTCCAGTGTGGCTGAGGGACTCGGCTTTGGCCAGCAGTTGGTGCCTTTTGGGGCCAGCCAGAACCAGCTGTGTCAGGTCATGTGGTGCCTTAGGTTTTAACTTTTATATTTTTCAAATCCTGTACTGCTAGTGTAGCTTTGAAGTTTCCTGTAGCTTGTTAAGTGCTGTTCTCTCATGCTAAGACAGACGTAACAAAACCTCTCCAGCTTGCTCTCCAAGGACACCCAGACCATCCTAGGCTGGAAAACTGTAAACCATCATCTTGGGGAGAGGGGGAAAAGCTTGCGGAAATGCCATAATTGGCTGGGTTCTGGTTGGTGAATTTATGCTGATACAAAAGTGTGAAGAACTTGTGACCTGTTGTCCATTTTGGGATCCACTGAGGCAGGACCCTCTGGAGCCCAGAGTGTACCTCTGAAGGCCTTTCAAATAAATACTTCCTTTATTCCTTTATTCCTTTATTCCTTTATTCCTTTATTCCTTTATTCCTTTATTCCTTTATTCCTTTATTCCTTTATTCCTGTCTAGTCTCTGTTTCTAGGTAGCCATTTAAGGCATCACATGGAGGCTGCCCAGCAGGCACAGACACCCTGTACAGCCCCTGCCTGTCTTCCCCACAGTCTTCTCTTCCTGCTCCTCTTTGCTTGTATGTTCCCTCATCAGCTGATGTAAGGGCGACTGTGTCCACCACCATGGTGGTGCCACAGTGTCACAGAGGTGGTTTTCATTGTAGATTTAGTAGCTCCTGTTCTGCTGCATCCATCTACTTTACATCCGTTATTGAAGGTTTGCTTGTACGTAAAGTAGGAAATTTCTGTAATTAATTGGAAGGGAAAAACAACTTTATAAAAGTAGCATTTCTCAGAGTGCTAAAAAAAGTGAGGAAGCTGTTTTTCTATTCTGAAGTCATGCTTAAATTTTAAACATCTGCAGCTATGATTTGAAGGATAGTTAATGTATGAATTATTATGAAGACAAACTTTTAAGGTAGATTTCATAACTGTTTTTGAGTAAGCCATTTCACCTGCTCTATCTCTTAGCATCCCTTTATGTAACAGGAAGAATACATTTTCTTGTTTCAGTAGGAAGTAGATAGAATTCAATAAATATTGCCATCTGCTCAGAGGTAGCAATAATATTGTTGATATAAGAATTTAGATAAACAACAGCTTAATCTACCACTTCGAATATGTGGCATTACTGAAATACTTTAAATACATTTTTAGTTCAGACCATTTTGACCCTGGTCATTTCATTACCAGTTACTTCATCCCATCAAGATGCAATTAGCTTGAAAGAGAATCAAAAATAAATCAGTAATCAAATGTACATTATTATTCTTTATGTTCAAAGGCAGTTATATTTATATAGATATATTGCATAGATGTTATTTCTTTCTTTTGTGGTTTCTATTAGTTTTTTTTCTTGCTGAAAAGTAACTGCAAGTTCTGGTTTTTTTCAACAGCTATCAGTTGTTGAGTGGATATAAGCCAGCACCCATGGATCTGAGTTTTATCAAGCTGACCCCTTCTCAAGAAGCTATGGTGGATAAACTAGCAGAGAATGCTCACAATGTGTGGGCAAGGGACCGTATAAGGCAAGGCTGGACATACGGCATCCAGCAGGTAAGTGCTAGCTTCAGACACTTCAAACTTATCTATTGAGATATTTCACAGCTAAATGGAAATAATGGTGGTATACAGCTAATGAATGCAAGTTTTTCAGTCAAAGAAAACAAAAATACATAATTAAAGCAATCTTGCTAAACAGCAGTATGAGACTCTTTTACAAGCAGTATTAAAAAACTTAGTGGTATATTCTTGTATGCTGTCTAGATCTCAGGGTGAGAAAATTGCGTGCAGGAAGTTGATGTGCTCCAGTATTTTAGGAAATGTAAATACTGACTTTCACTACGGCAATAATTTAAACATTTGCAGTTCTAAGAATTGAATAATTTTGTTTATCCAGGAAAATCTGAATGCAAACTTCTAGTAATAACTTTGCTAATATGTTGTATTGCTGGCAGAAGCCGTGTTTAACTGAGAATAGTTAAGTCAGTCTCAAAGTTCCAGTACTACTTTAGTTATTCTGTTTCAGTGAACAGGAATATTATTAGGTAGTTACCACAATGTGCTACGAGGGAGGGGAGTAAGAATAAAGCATGGTGGATTATTAAAAGCAAAACTCAGATTCTTTGGTTTCTTTAAAAAAAAACCCAAAATGAGTCAATTTGGTAAACCATGAGTCTTATTTAGTATTTTTAAAGATAGCTTCTACATCAGTTTTCCCCTTAAGATTTTCTATTCTTTTTGTGATTGGTTGTGAATTTTATATAGAGAAAAGTCTCTTCACTTGCATTAATAAATGCATAGTAGCCTTTCACAGTGAAATTTTAGGATAATTCAGTCCTTGGGGGGAAAAAAAAGTTTTCCTGGTTTTGTGCTGAGCATAAAAGATCATTATTTTTGTAAAAATGGGAAACAGCTGTTTTGTAAGTACATATACTTTTTTTTCTATGAACAAGGGTTTTGTTTTTGACAAAATTTTGAGTTATATATTTCACTGCCACACATGTCAAATTTTGTTCTTCTACAGGACCAAAATTCGTTCTACTTGCAAAAATTTTGTATAAAATAATAAAATTATCTGGTTTTATACACATTAAGTTAAGCACTTCACCTCATCACATACAAGTGTGCCTATGTGACAAAATATATGCTGCATATCTGCATTTCAACATTGTTCATTATAGTATCCTACTATGAAGCTATCATTGTGTTACTTTGCAACATATTTACGAAATCTGTGTTCTGTATTTGCTTCCAGACAGAGAGTGAGTCAATTCTTCTGAATATATGTAATATTCCCTACTAGAAAAACACTGAAGATAATTCAGTGTTTGTGCAAGTCCCCTGCTTACCCTAGGATTAAATTTTTTCCCATAATATTGCACCTTTAAATAAGGGAAGGTGGCCCTTCGAAGTGCTGTTAACATTTCTGATGGAATATGAATCATGAGAAGTGTTGGAAGTGATGATTTCCTGTTGTCAGGTAGGGGGACGGGATTAATTTGTTTTGGACTCACTATTTTAATCCTGTGTTTATGGAGGCAGTGCACAATTCATTTCTAGAATGAAAAACTGCTCAAAAGAAATATTTTTGATACATTAAAGAATACACTCAATAATTTATACCATGTCTCCCATATTTTTTCTTCTTCCAGAAGCCAATCCTTTTTCATACAGGACCTTGCCATTTGGGAGCTTTGTAATGAATGGAAGTTGGCAAATAATTACAACTTTGAGAGGAACTTGACATAGCCCAAAATTAAATTTAGTTTTGCAACAGAGTTTATTGGTTAATATTAAGTTGAGAAGTTTCTGGAATCAAATGCATCTCTTAGCTAATTATATTTCTAACTAGCATTGGGAAAATTTAATCCCATAACTCATATGTAGTGAATAAAATTTCTTATATCTTGAAGACAATTTAACCTACCCTTTGTATCTGTGTATCTTTGAAAAAAGCCACGAATAATTTTGCCATAATTACTGGAATGAATTTACAGCCTAATTGCATGTTTTCTGAATTTGTGAGATATTAAGTAGGAAGGTCAGTTAAATGATGATGTCAAAGACATTCCCAGTGTTACTAGTTTGGGAATGATATGTAAAAAGTGTAAGTGGAGTGAGTGGCAGTGAAAAAAATTTCTCCTTTCTATCTTTACAATATTTTTATTATACACTGTATGTATGTTTTGGTGTGCCTGTTGATGTAGGAGGTTCTGCATTTGAAGAGGTATGATGTGATAGTCATAAATCATTACTTGTATTATGGTTCCCAAAAGGTGGTGGAGTTGCTCCAGGCTGCAACTTGGGTTTTAAAACAGAACCCTAAATGCCCCAAAAAATTCATCAGACAAATCTAGTATGGGATATAACCTAAACACTTCAGCTTAATGTCAGAAGAATCATGAAGTCTGTTGTAGGTTCTCAGTGCTGTGCCCAGGCAAAGAGACTACACTTACTGTTGAACCTAAAATGTTGTGGCCCTGTGGGGAGACATTTTGGAGGCTAACAGGGAGAGAGCAGAGAGGGGAAAAAGAGAACTCATCTACTGACTGAACAGGTCTCTGTATTTTATCTACTGACTCCTAAAACACTTTCTTGAGGGACACTCTTGGAACCCTTGGCCTTGGAACTCTGACCTTCCCTTGACTCCCTTCCTAATAAATGTCCTGCTCACTAGATGACAAAGGTCAGCATGAAAATGAAATTTCTGCTCACTTATTGAAATTTATAATTTGGTGTGAGAAATCTCATGGAAAAGAGAGATTTATTTCTAAACCCTTTAGTTTCATTATACTGAATGGTGTGTTATCTATTTTTCAAGAATTTTTTAAAAAATTGACTCCATAGCTTCAAAGATGTCTGATTGAATGAATAGGATTTAGGTATCTAAATCCATTCTGATGGCCACAGACAAGATTTTTTTATAAAAAGGTTATTGGAATGGTAGTCCCTAGTTAAGTTTTCAGAAATTTTTTAAGCAGTCAGTGTGAATCAAGCTCTGATTTTGACTACCAGTCTGAAAGTCAGACAAATGCTTCTGCTCTAAATTTTGACTGGGCTTAGGTATATCCAATAAATATATAATTGTTCTTCCTTAAGTAGACAAAGACAGTTATGGGCATGCAGAAAAGAGCCTGGAGAATTTGAAAGTAAGAAGCTTAACTGCCTATGAAACTGATCCCGTTTGGAGTTGGAAATCCACTTGATTGGGCTTTTGCAGTACTGAGTGCTTATGCTTTAAACTTCCAGCTATTTTTTTGTGTCTGCTTCATTCAAACTGACTGAAGACTTTTGTGTGCTGAGTTGTGCACTGTTGTTGAGAATGTAGTGCAGTGGTGCAGTGAAGAGTGTCATAATTATGCTTTCAACAGAATGTGATTGTTAAAGGTGAACAAGAGCTCAGAAATATCTGTGGCCTTCAGGAAGCAGATTTACAAGATCAACAGTGTCCTTTACTCTCTTATTCTTGGCAGACAAGTTAACGCAGCCTCATGGACAGTTAAACAGGTAGATGATGCCCTTTCCCAACGATAGCACATCCTGCAGAAGCTGCCATGCTTTGGATGTTGACGTTGATTTGCTCTTAATTCCACAATCTTTCTCTTTTCAAAGAATTTTTTTTTTTTCTTCTGGAGAAAAAAACAACAGCTGAGTTTCAGGAGTGTTTACAATGTACAGATAACAAATACCATTTATTAAAATCCGTAAGAAGACAGCAGAATAGCAAGGTGGTCTTTCCTTGGTGTGGTGCAGAGATGCTTCTCATTTAGCCGACATATATATCACATGGCAAGCTGCTAGCTCTAGCTGTTGTCCACACTCTCATGTGCTTCTGCTTGACACCAGTGGGTTTATTTCATGGACTACATTTTTTCATCCCATCATACTACTGTGACATGTTACAGTACTGGAATAAAGTGGCATGATATTATGCTGTGTAATACTATAAACAGATCTTTCAGAGCTATAAAATAGTTATGGAAAGAAGCTTACGGATGTTTGAAAGTAGATGGGCTAATCACTGGGCAATATGTTATGAACAGCAATTTGTGGCTGTAGGATGAATTAAATAATCCAGTAGGTCTGTTCTGTATGAGAGCCTCATCATTTTGGGATTATATAAAATGAAAAAAAATTAAAGGGATACTGTCAAGTAGTTCATGTACAAACCATTTCTTTGTTTTAAAAACTGCTGGGGAAAATGCGTTCCAACTTCCTGATTTTTTTTTTCTTCTTCTAAATCCACCACTGCTTGTCAGGCTATTTTTCTTAACAAGGTATAACAAGCTGTATTTTGTGCATGACTATATACAGTATTCTTGTTCTGCTGCTGCAGAGCCAGCCAGCCAGTCAGCCAGGAGAGGGAGCGCAAGTTAGCTAATAAATCCTGTTCCCAGAACTGTCCTGACAACTGTGATGACACTGATCACAAACAAGTAAGTATTTTTTAGTAGTACAGACTCACAGTTGCTTAGTACTCCGTGAAGGGAGCAGATGGAACAAAACAAGTAGGAAAAATATGTATTTCTGCTTAAAAGAACATATAAAGTAGCAATGATTAGTGGAAAAACACGCACAAAATCAGAATGAAAATACTTGACAGTGTCCCTTTAAGGGAGGATGTGATTACCTGCAAGTTGGTGGTCTTGGAGCTGGGGAAATCATAAATAAACAAGGACAGATACAGGAGTTAGATGCAGGCAAAGGAGCAATATTGCCTTGATGTAAGTGAATTAAAAGATCATATTTGTGCTATGAGAAAGGGCTTTTTTTTTTTACCTTAATGAATTTTGATATTAAGTCCTATCATAATTACATGAGGGTTTTTTTTGGCTACTTTTATGGAATTTTTCATAACAAGATGATAGAAAAATAGCCTTGAAGTATAAAAGGATGTATTTGTGACTAAATCTTCACAATCTAATGGAAAATATTTAGAACTCGTATAAGTTTATCCATGAACTTAGGGTATTTTTTGGCATATCTGTGAACTTAGAGTATTTTTTGACATTCATAAAACTGTGATGTTATGCATACAGGAGAATCCCAGTATCCATATAAATAAGGCAAAGACAGAAAAGGAGAGAAAAGAGTTGTGCTTTTAGAGATCAGAAAACAAATTAAGATAATTTAAATTTCAATACCTACCTCCTCCCTATTCCTGAATACATGACTTCTAGATCTCCCCACTGATTGCGGAGATCGCAGCCAAAGATTCTTTCAAATTTTGCTGATATGGATTGTCACATATCCAGATAGCTTAGTTGAAGGGTATCTTGCTTTTTCTGATTGTTGCATTGTGTTCTGGCTAGAAAAGCGAACAATCAGAAACCCCATTTATATTGAGAGAAGAAAAAGTATAAAAAATTTCACAGCTTTAACAATTGTTTATAAAAATTGGCATTGTAAAACTTTCCTCCCACTATGTGAAATGCATCTTAAAAAAGATACTCTGCAGTTCTGTCCTAGAACAGTTAGTCGGTATTGCAAAGCAATTATATCAAATCTTATTTCTCTCTGGCCCAGAAGGGCAAGACATTTTGGTCTTTTTAAGTCAGGATCTTATTTTTTTAGATTTATAGAGAGTATATGACATCACTGTTTGATCAGAAGTTGGTCTTCTCAGACTGCCTAAGGCTGCAATGCAAGAGAAGCATTGTTCTGGAAAGTCAGGCTGGGTGAAATATGCATGCGTGGGAAAAATCAAGTTGTTGCTTATTTTTTCACTAAATATATATAAAAACAGCATCTTGTCCTTGTAAAAACTACTTATGTTACCACACTTTGACATTTTACATGATATACACTGATAAATTAGTTCCTTCAATTTAAAGTTAGGGCACCTTCTGCCAGGCATTCCGTATGGGTGTGGTCCTCAGTGAAGATGGCAGAAGAAGTAATACACATATTACTAAGGATACACATATCTCTAGGGTTAGGACTCAACTGCTAGTATTCCAGGTGAGGAATACAGCTTCTGCTTTGGTTGGGTGTATCTGGATTACTAGCATTGCTAATACAGCTTTGGGAGGACTTTATTTTCCTTGTGCTTCTAATGCTCTGGACTTTGAAAATTACTTTTTTAGTAAATGCCAATTTAGAATTGCATTTTTCCTTTTCCCTTACAAGATGATTTTTAATTTTCATGGTTTCTGGTTAAATACGAGCTGCTGTGATATGTGTGGAAAAGCTTGTCCTCTGGGTAGCAAGGCATGAAAGGTGTGGTGTAGGTGTAAATGATCCTGCTCACAGTGTCCATGCTGCACACACACACGGTGGCTCTCTGGTTTTCTGGCAGCACTGCTGGCAAATGTGCCCTGTAGCATTTGTTGTGGCAATTGCTTGGAAATCTCTGAGAGTGAGAGATGTGGATCTTGCGTGTCGGTGGAGATATGACAGCAAGCAGAATCAATTCACAACTGTGGAATGAGGGTTTGCTGCTGGTGTGAAGGGAGCTAAGAAAACAACAGCACATCTGTCTGTTGTGCTGAAATATATTTGTTTTGTGCTTGTAGTTTAACAGCCTTGGTTAGGAGAACAAAATCATTTCAATTCCACACTAAATATGCATCTGTACAGCTCTAATACTTTAAATTGCAAAATGTGAGTTCCCATTAAATTACTATCATATTTTTCCTGCACTCTTCCTATTATGCGCTTTAACTTCTCAGCCCTTTCCTATCTTTCTTTCTGATAAGTACTTATTTACATATGTTTCTGGTGACCTTTTTCCCCTTTAATCTAGTGATCTGTGCCATTCCCGAACTTTTCAGAGCTTTGGGAAGATCCAAGAGTGCAGAGCTTTGCAATGCAACAGTTATAGCTCTGAAAACTACATTATTATTTTCAGATGTCTTTTAGAGGTTTATATGATGGTTTGTTTTTTTGTTGCTGAATTACTTCTGAAGCACACAACCTTATTACACACACTGCATCTCCTATTAGGTTCTTTTAGAGCTGTTTATAGAATTTGACTAGGGTTTCCTCTGCTGCTGTAGGCGATATGGACATTCCTCATTTCATTCTTACATGAGATCTGCCCATGCAAGTTCCAAGACCAGTTGTAGATCCAGTGCCACAAGATCACTTATTGACATGTCACACACTCATTGAATGAAAGAATGCAATTTACATCTGACATATATTTCCTTTGAAATATTTTGCAGCAGTGTTCTTCACTTGTCGTGGAAGTTTTAAAAGGCTTTTTGATTTTTTTTGGTGTGTGTGTTTTTAGTAGATCTTTTTGTTTCCTTTTGAGAAGTTTTATGCACTTATATAACTACCATTGTTGACCAATTAGTGTCTAATTCATATCCTTTTATACCCTGCAAATAAGTGGATGTATGCCCATTCAAATAGTTGTTTGTCTATCATTTGCTGCATATAGCAGAATCCGTGATGTATACTGTGAAAAGTAATACTGACTTTTCATGGTCAGTGCTGTATCATTGACATTTTACCTTAGTGGCTCCATTCAGGGTGCATTCTGCCAGGCATCCCAAATTTTTATGGTTGCAATGTTTTCTTAAGTAAAGTAAATGAACTTCTAAATTATTAGTGGATGTTTGTTAACATTAAATGAAGACAGAGCTGTGTAAGAAAATATAGAGGCTTCTTCCACGCCGCCTCCCCCC
>VZRF01001132.1:267512-411044 GCA_013396875.1 Vireo altiloquus | reverse complement strand
CCCCCCTTTTTTTTTCCTCTGTTATGGTAGGTTCTGAATTCAAAAGAAAAGAATTATATAAATGTCATATGTTCTATCCAGCTCAAACCATTTGTCGGTTAACAAGTGCTTGCCAGACTGTACAAAACAGTTTAATAATTAGACTTTCAAATCTGGATAATTCTGATTTTAAAAGCTTTTATTTTAAAAAAAATAAAACTTAGGCTGAATGTTAAAATTTATTTTAACAGTCTCCAATAATTTCTTTGTATCGAGTAGGAAGTATGAGTCTACGTACTGCTTGGAAATGTACTCAGTAAAATTACCATTCTTAACTAATCAGTTTTCTTGTTGACTTGATTGTGAATGTGCAAAGCTCAATCACTGTACAGGATCATTCTCTGCACTTATACCAGAGAGGTGCAGAAGGTCATTAGTATGAAAACTTATGATCAGTATAACAATAAGAGTGCTTAATTCAGCAATAAGTAACACGTTCAAAATTGAAATAGATATGTAATAGGAAAAAAAAAAAAGAACAAAGTTGTTAAAAGAAAAATCTCTTCCCTCATTCAAAATTAAAAATGTAGCCACAGTCTTGAATGGGTGAAAAAGGTCACCTAAATAAAAATAGACCCAAGGAAAAAGCTCTGTAAAATCAAGTTGGTTTAATACATATACTTTAGGTATTCCTTTTTCCCCCCTTGCTCTCATTTTGTGCTTAGCCATTTTAGAAGCACTTATACTATATTTCATTATAGCCTTGCATCTGTGCATTTAAAGGATAACAAAAGATGCCTCCAAGTATTTTTTCAGAATGGATGTGCCATTTCTTCTCTGCTTGCAAAGATAGAATTGAAACCACATATGTTCCTAAAACTAGGACTTTAATGCTGTAAAAGAAGTAAGGTACTTTCACTGTAGACACTATCTTCTAAAATAATAGGCATTGTTTTTGGACTTCTTGATAAATCTAACCAATAAAAAAATCCTCTCAATATCTTTTGTATTGTACCAAGAGAACAAATAGCAAGTATTTTTTATATGATATGTCTGGTCTGTAATTTTTTAAAAATAAATATAGATATTAGGAAAAAATGGAGAGTTCTTTGCATGGTTTCTCTCACTTCCAACAAATTCTGACAGGAAATGAGAAGAAAATATACACAAGAAACCAATTCTGTTAATCATTAAACATTATATTAGCCGTTTAAATAATTCAATTAAACACTGCTTTCAAATAAGATAATATTGCAGTAGAGGAAAACCTAATCAATGTTTTTTTAATAAACCTAAAATACAAAGATTAAACCTTACCAATACTTTCATTTCAGCTGCAGGAGAGGTTACTTAATTATCTATTACAAAACTCTATACATGAAGCACATAAATCATACGCTTGCAAACCCTTTATTTTTGAAAAATACATGTCTTAAGTAGTTGTTATGGTAAGGCACAGGTTTTTCATCTATTCTATAATTTATTAATTAGTGTTGCATGCATTTATTTTTTTTATTAGTAGTATTTTTTTCTTTTGTTTTTACCATGTTTATTATTTGGGCATTTCTTATATCTTGTTTAGTTCTATAATAATAAACAAACACCTGTATATTTGTGGCACAGAATGTCTCTTTGCTTTAGTTAGAAATAAGTTTCTTGTTTTGGTAGCTGCTTCATAAGCAGTATATGAAATATAATCCTTTTGACTTTTCTGTCAAACTCTTTGCATCTATCCTTGTTTCTGTGGTTTGTATTATTTTGTTGGGTAAATTTGACAGAAAATTACAGCAGGTATAAGCCACACTGCTTTGTTTATTTTGTGTGTCACTTGTTTTTTAGTGAATTCAGTCCACTGCAATTTCTTTGATTCCTTGCCATCTTTGAAGTTTCATGATTTCAATTGATATAAACAGTGATTTTTATGCTGCTATTATAGCATAATCTTGTCTGTAAGACAAAACACAGTTTCTGAAATTGAACTAATTTTCTCATACTTACGCAGGATGTGAAAAATCGACGCAATCCTCGCCTTGTGCCGTATGCTCTTTTGGACGATCGAACAAAGAAGTCCAACAAGGACAGTCTTCGGGAAGCTGTCCGCACCCTCCTAGGCTATGGCTACCATCTGGAAGCTCCTGATCAAGATCACGGTAATTTATTTTGGGGTTTTTCGTCAAAAAAAGGTTAGAATTTTCCACTCTGCTGCCGAATTTGTTGGTCCAATAAAACATTTTTGACAGGTGCCTCCAAATCTAGTAGGTGCTTTTCTCCATTTTCTGTTCTCTTAGATCTTAATTTCTTACTTTCCTTATTGTTGCCTTTCCTTGTCCTGTGGCCTCAAATGAATATTTACAAAATGTAACATTTTTACATTTCAAAGCAATTATTTACAATCTAAATCAAGAAACACAATTTATTTTTGACTAGTTTTTATTTAATATGATATTTGCTATTTCAAGACAAAATAGGAAAAAATATTGAAACTAGGCAGATGGGAATTTTATATTCCTAAAATTTTAACTTTAAATAATAAAGAATTCTAAACTTTGTGTACAGTCTTGTATTTAAACACTTAAAGCTACAAGATGAAATTTTCTAAAATGAGTGACTGCAAACCAAATTTCTGTGAATGTCAACCTGCAAGTCTAGAATTGGATAGTCTGTGAGAGCCTCTAAATTTCCTGAACATTCTCAGGTCTTGGAAGTTGAATTACACTATAAGTAAATTTAAACTCACTTTTTACATATCTTTTCTTTGAATTTGCATCATTGCCAGATTGAATGTGTTATTGATACTGTGGGCTGTATTTTCAGTTTGAGACATCCTAGAAAACAAAAAAAACCAAACAAAAAAACTATATAAATGATTAATAAAGAAGTTTTAAAGAAACAGTACACAACATTTAACTCAATAAATGCAGAATATAAAATGTTAAGAAAGTACAAGAAGTCAGGAGACATAATGTACAATTAAAATAAATAGATATAACTCCTATCAGAAGTTTCTATAACCCCTATTTCAGAAGTTCACTTAGTGATAAGGATATATGGAATAATCAAAATAGAAACTAGCATCCTTCTAATCTCAGCAAAATGTGGAAATTTTGAGAAATGTGTCTAAATCTTATTTTTCTTTTCTTTTTTTTTCTTCATGTAGTGATAGTATTGTTAAGTTTAGACCTATTTAGGCCATAGACCTTCAGTAAAGCATTTCTGCAGAAGACATAACTCATACCAAAAGTGTATACAGGGAAACTACCATTTGGAATTTCTTTTCCAAAGCACATGCATGCTCTGATCCTCAGCTTTTATGAGATACTGCTATTAAGTTACACTTAAATATGAGGCATTGATGAGACCTAGAGGATTGCTGAATAGGTAGAACAATGCTCCTTAGTGGAGTGGACAGTGCTGGTGGCAAAATGCCATGGTCTCACTCTTAAATGTGCCTGTGCCTAGCCTGGGGAGTGTGAGCCTGATGCATAATCCTAGAGTTTCTTCCCCTCCCACTGTTGGGAAAGAGATGCTGCAAAGAAAGATTGAGCATGACTTCTGCTTGGTTCTGAGAAGGTGGGTCAGCTGGTAGAGGAGGCCTTTGCCTCTTGTGACAATAAAGGGGCTGTCTAAGGGTGACAGAGGGTGCAAAAGGGGACAGAGCACACTCCTTTTCCACAGTCTCTTCCACATCCTGCTGAACAATATTAATCCCCTTTTTCATTTATGGCTCTGAGAACCACATGCTGCTGCCTTTTCTTGGGAATGAGCTGTTGAGAACCACTGTTTTTTCCTTCTGGTGCAGAGAATGTTGAGCTGGTTCTTTGAAGAGAATTACTAATGAAATGTAAAGAACACAAGCACAGTCCTTGAATCTGGAAGATGTGATCAATGCTGTTGCGAAATTCCCAGAGGAGAGGAATGGCAGAGCAGTGTCCCACTAATTGGTCTTTCTTGAGTAAAGACTGGAATTGCATTCAGTAAAAGATTTTTAGTCATTTTGGAGATTTAGATTTTGCAATTTATGAGCTTCTCAAGTTTTGGAGATGCATAAAACATGTCACAAGGATTCTCTTTCATGAGTCAAAATCCATACTGTTATTAAGGGACTTAGAGACCTCTAGTGGTGTTCTGCATCTCCAATCATTAATTTTTATTTAATCATTAATTTTAAAAATTTCTCTAGTATTGGTTTTTATACGTCGTTATTATTATTACTTACTGATTTCCCACAGCAGTTGTATTTTTGGGATTGCTTTGACTCCAGAAAACATAATATTACTTAGAATGAAAAAACAAAACAATTTCTCAGTTACCATGCTTTGTGGTGCTTCATCTTTGTAGGTGAGGTACTAAAGACACTTAGGAAGTGTTTTTAAGTCATTAATTGTGTAGACAATCAAAGAGAAAATTTTACAGATAAAGAATTATGTGGCAGAGAGTTGGGTTGCTTAGAGAGAACTTAATGAACCTCACCTAACTGAAGTCAGGCATGGTGGTATGAGAAGTGATGGTTGATTCTGAGGGATGTGATTTTATAGGCTATCCTGGGTGGTATTGGAAATGTGGACCTTGATGTCTGTAAGAAAACAGAAGAGAGGTTCTTAGCGTGGCCTGAAAACTGGTACAAGTAGGTGCAGAAAATTTATCTTTTAAAAAATTCAGGAAGAAGAGGAATTGTGATCAGGCTGGAATGCTGACTTTTGAAAGGTTGCACAGGCTTTAATACATTACAAATTTGTGCAAAAAAATCCATGCTTTTGGCCTCTTTTTTCCCTAATATGAGAAAAAGAATCAGAGTTATCCTTGAATCATCTGTTTGTATCTGCATTCAGATTTCTAAGTTCTCCTTTCTTTGTGTTTTTTTTAAATTCTATTTTTTCCCTCTGATTTCCAGAATGGGCAAGGACACTTTCCCTACATGACTCTTCTGCAGGCACACTCTTCTTTTCTTATCCATGCTCAAAGGGATTCCTTTACCTTTTGCTTTCACTGTTTCTTGTCAGTAGTTGAAAACAGTGTTTTCTGCACTGATTTTTTTTTTCCGTTTATGCTTATTTTTATTTTTTTAACTCTTACAGCAACGAGAGTGGATGTGTGCAGTGGGATAATGGAAAAGTTCAGGATCTTCCGCACAGAAAAGACTTATGCAGTGAAGGCTGGGAAGTGGTACTTCGAGTTTGAGGCAGTTACTGCAGGAGACATGAGAGTGGGCTGGACCAGGCCGGGTTGTCTGCCAGATCAGGAACTTGGCTCAGATGAAGAAGCTTTTGTTTTTGATGGCTTTAAGGTTTGTATGGGCTTATCTGTAATAATATGAGTGACTGCAAAACTTCTAATTTTTTGTGTCTTGTTCCATGTATCATTGCCTCAATTGCCTTCTCTGCTTTCCTTGATGTTTCATGAAATGATTTCTCTCTGTCTTTAAGGGTCTAGGTAGGATAACTTGAACCAGTGTCACCTGAAAAATTAAATTGCAGGGTTTGGCATTTCTATAATGTTTTTTCACAAATTCACATGTTTCTACTACATATATATAAAGAATTGAAAATCAAAATTACTTCATCAAATTCAAAATACTGGCAGAGTTGTAATTAGCTATGAATAATTTCTTTAAAGTTTTATTCCATTGTTCTCTCTGTAAGAAGTGCCATTAGGGAATAAATAGGGTTAAGATTATTAATAGTAAGTGTTTGAGCCAAACTTTGATATAAAATTTTTGTAGAAATGTGAGAGTTCCAAAGAGTATAGCTAGGTTTTCATGGAAATCCTTACAGCTTGAATGAGGTGTGATAGTACCACTGAGGTTTGCTCAAATTTAACTCTCTGTGAAGAAAATGACAGATTGAAGTCTAGTAGTAAAAATATCTAGGAAAAAACCCCTTTATATTACTATCATCAGAATAGATTAAATGACTCACTGAAATTTTTAATTTCAGTATGAGGGCAAGTGCAACTACTATCCAAACCTTAAGTGTTTTTAAGGCTACTGATGACTCATTGTCAAATTATTTCTTGTATCTGGTGTTGGAATTTATTTCCTTTATTGCTATTAAAATATGTAACAGAAATCAACAGTATTCCTTCGTGTTCCCAACAAGATAAAGTTCTCAAGATGTATTTTATTTATGCTATGGGAACTTATATGTTTCCCACTCTTGTGTTGCATGAGAGGCTGCCTTGAGAAGAGAACTGAAAAGTTTTTTTTGGAAAGTGTCTTACTTAAACCATTCAAGTCCTCTGTTTTTACTGGAATAGCTTTGTAGTTACCTTCTGAATCCTAGGGTTTGACCTTTAGGTCTCAATCCACAAAGCTATTTTGTTGTCTTTGATTTTGATGGGTTCTTCCCTTGGTTGGAGAAAAAAATTTGACCTTCAAGACATCCAGAAAGGTTCATTTATTTTGTACAACTTTTAGGAGGGATACAGAGCATAAACATCTACTTCTGATGAAATATATGAATAGGAATCTTATTTACTATTAGTTACTGACACTTTTTTTGTTCTATGCTTGGTTACAGTCGTCTTTAACAGATTTTAATTTATTTGAACTCCAATCCAAGACCCCATTGAAAGCCTTTGCAGGGCATTTCTATAATGTCAAAGTCGTAGGAATCATTAGTCATGCCCTTAGTTACTCTGGAATCTATCAGAGACCCAGTGCTTGTCTCATTCACAGACAGTTCTTTTCCTTCCAAAATCTGAAATGAGAGAAAGATTAATTTATTTTTCACAAAAAATTTTTTTGGATTATACTTAAGGAAACAATACAGTTTGCAAATAATGAATTTATAGACTACTAAATTAAATAAAAGCAATTGCTTAAAAAGGGTTTGTAAAGCAGCTATTAAGCATTGTAATTGATAGTGTATTATTTTAATTACAAGCCTTCCATGGAACTTCTGCGGAAAACTAAACTACACTCTTGCTTTCTACTAAAATGTTGAAATAGCAATTTTCCCTGTCAGCTCTCCTAGCAATGTTTTACAATGCTGATGTGAGGGGTGCTTGTTGGAAGGTAATTGTTGGATTTCTGTCAACCTTGAGTACTCACAGACACAGTTTTGGAATGATACTCTGTGAAAGTGTTCGTTTTAGTCCCATCTTAATTGAGGCAGTTAATTATTAGTTCTACCCTTAAAGACAAGAAGAACACCTACTTTGTCACTATTTTTCTTTTAAATGCTTTTAATTACTTTCAGGCACAGCGGTGGCATCAAGGTAATGAGCATTTTGGCCGCTCTTGGTTGGCAGGAGATGTTGTTGGATGTATGGTTGACATGAATGAGCACACTATGATGTTCACCTTAAATGGTGAAATCCTGCTTGATGACTCAGGCTCAGAACTTGCATTCAAGGACTTTGAGGTTGGTGATGGTAAGTACTGTAATATGTCATGCTGTTAACTTGCTGTTGCCTGGTTTTTGCTCTGACTTCTCTTTAATGGGTTTCTTTTGTGTTTCATATCCCCATTCTCATCCCTGCCCCTGCCTCCCCTGCCTTGTCATTTTTATAATTTGATTGGTATTAACCCTTTAGAAGGGAAATTTGTTGAGTGTGAGGATGAGGAAGGGCTTTTTTTCTGTAGTGATCTTTGTGGCCATCTTTTGTTGTGAGACCCTTTAACTGTTTTTCAGGGGTGTGTCTGAAGAGGCAGATTAATGACTTTTTATATTTCAGCCTCACTGCAGTAGATTACCATATGAGGTAACAGAATCATAGAATGTATCATAGAATGGTTTGAGTTGGAAGGGACCTTTCAAGAGCACCTAGTCCATCCCCCCTGCCATGAGGGGCAAGGACATCAGATTTCATCTAGATGAAGTACTGAAGTATTACCAAATTTCTGTCCAATTAGAGAGAAACTGTGGTGGGGAGTTAAAGCCATCTTTAAGGTTTTGTTTTAGCACTGGGAGGGGAAATGATATCTGATCCAGGATGAAGTCAGCTGATACAAAACTATCCTCCAAAATATTTTGCTTAATTTTAAACCAGCAGATTGAGCTTTTTGCCTGTTGTAGGGCTCTTGGTGCAGGTCTCATTATCCACAAACAGGTATCAGTTTACTGTGAAGACATAACTTAGGAGATTGCTAAAGATGGCAAAGATTGTGAGGGTATGTCAGGTGGCAGACTGATTCTGTAGCAAATAAGTGGTTTTGTTTATAAATTTAATTATATGCCTGTGTGCAGATAGATACACGAAAGGGTAAGAAATTGTATTAAGTAAGTTAACTGCCTAAAATGTCTGAACTATGGTAATGTAAAAAAAAAAATTCAGCTTTAAGCTTTCATTTCTTGTAGGTACATATATTCTGCCATATATTATACATCTGTTAAGCTATATAGCTGTAGCAGAGAAATAAAGTTGATTTTTTAGAACAATAAGAGCTCCATATGATACTGTTGGGCTACTCATCCCTACCCTATTCCCAGGGGAAATGTGAATTTCATACTTCTTAATCAGGCAGTTCCCTCTTTGAATTTATTCCCACTTTATTTTCAACTGAATTTCAGAGTATTTTACTTTCAAGAGTGCTTTGGGAGAATGTCTTTCCTTCCTCTGCCATACATTAGGAATTAGAAATATTTTAATTTTATTTTAAATGACATGATTACCATTAATTTTCTCAACTGGTGCCTGTTACTTTACGGCCTTCAGATTTCTTTAGATGCAGTGGTAGTATGATGAGGGAGAGAGATATGTGAATTGGCTTACTGTTAGTGTTATATGCAAAAAATCATCTTGGTGCCATTAAATTTTAATGGCTTTCCAGTTATTAATTAGTGTACTCCCATTGAGGAATAGGGGATTCTGAGAGAAACTTAAATTCTCTTAAATACTGAGGGTAGGCTGCTTTTATTCCACGCTGATGAAATCACAGTGGTGTTCTTTTTGTGGTTCTTGTTTATAGCTGCACATTCAAATTGAAACAGATCTTTCTGCTAAAGGAAAAGCAGAAAACTTTTGTCCTGGCTTGACATGGAGCCTGA
Organism: Vireo altiloquus; assembly: GCA_013396875.1. NCBI lineage: Eukaryota > Metazoa > Chordata > Aves > Passeriformes > Vireonidae > Vireo > Vireo altiloquus. Next base: position 402,078 of record VZRF01001132.1, on the reverse strand, counting down.
AGGCTTTGGTAACCACGTCAGAGACTTCATGTCAAACCTCTCAGATTTTCCACAATATCTGTGGAAAATTAATATTAAAATAAAAATAAATAAAAATAAAAATAAATCACATTAATTTCCTTTAGTATTGTTTTTGTAGAAGAGACCTTGCCCTTTGAAATAAGACCTCCTGTTTTTGAGGAAACATGCTGATTGATCTCAGATTTAATACCTCCAGAGCTATATTTGAAAATATTATTTAATTTACAAATACTGGGGGGAAAAGGAGAGGGGGAGGGAAGGCAACTGAGTATGAGTGTGTATGTGCAATCACAGCCTGAAATACCCCAAATAAATTACTTTTATGGAGCTTGATAGGCTGGCTTTAGTTTGGTTTTGTTACTGGCTCGTGCTTAGCAGCACTGAGACCTTTCTGCGCATCACTTGGATCAGTGAATCATGTTCTTGTTGTGTTGCTGAGAAAAGGGACCTTTCGCTGTAGAAAACAGAATTTCTCATGCAGCCTCACAGTGAATCAGTCCTGTAGTTTTAATTTACTTAGGAACAGTGAAAAGGGGTTATGGTGCTCTGCCAACTTAGTAATGAGGCTTGTGTGCTGCGTGTTAGGTTGTACTACCAACAAGAGGAGCTCCTTGGGATTATGGCAGATGAATTTATTTATGAGATACCATCTCAGCAGTTAAATTGATAAGCATAACTGCATATTGCTATGCATTTTTAGAAGATAAATTTAACTGTAGATGTGGACAGGTAGGCTGTGCAACCCAAATTTTATTTTGTCAGCTCGTCATCTCTGTCAGCAGGAACTGTTTGTAGTGTTTGACAGGTTGAGTCAGGAGGTTCATCTTGTATTCTTGAAAGTAGGGAACATTATGAAAAGTGTTTCTGTCCTATGCTTTTGCTATGTGTGACAGACAGTGCTAGAAGGTTTTCGTGTGGTAATGTCACAAAACATTTTTACTTGTTTTGCTATTTCATACAGTGAAATAAAATTTGCTTCATAGCCCAGTTATGTATCTGGAGATTAGGAACCAGGTTAGGGGTAAATAATCTTTTTATGTAGCCTCCAACATGCAACAGCTACATGGGATCTGTGAATAATGGTATCTAAATGGCTGGATACCCATTCAGAGATGGGTATTGACATTAATTTTTATTCTGTAGAAAGACATGTAACTACCTTAACAGCACAGTCCCTGTGAGATGAGATGCTCTGTCTTTACTATGTATAGAAGAGCCCTAAAACACCTTAATAAGAACTAAACCAATGGAAAAATCAATGAATTTCAACAGAGATGGAAGTAGGATTTTCATGGTTAGGGCTGGGACTGGTGTGTATATTTCATTTATACAGAGCCATAGTTGCAGTTACATGCAGGAATTAGTTACAAGTACAGTACCTTCTCTTATCAATGAAAACTGTTTTGGTGAGAGAGGTTGTCATCTTGATATCACATTGCCTACATTTGCAAGTTTGATGGGATACACTACATTGAGAAAAACCATCAGTGACAGCTTTACCTGTGTAGGAGTTTTTCCTGTGTTTCTTTGTTTTCTTACAGGGAATCTTGCAAATGCTCGTTTCCATTTTATTACATTTTATTTGTGTGTGTGTGTAAAACACTTGCTTCACATCTAATCTATCTGGGAGGTTTGGGGTTTTTTATGAAACCACAAGAAAATGCATAGGTAGAAGAATTACCATTTTTTGACTGATTAGATGAGAATTGTAAGGTTATTGAAAACCTTAATTTTGATTTTGGCTTTGCTTAGCAACTTTTGCAACAGCTTATGGATTCCTTTAACTCAACAGGGAGCCTAGTAAATTCTCCCTACTGGAGCTGCTAGACTTTATCATGGCATATATCTCTACATGCAAATGTGATTTTCCTAGTTGTTTTGTTTAATACAATTTTGTTCTGTTTAATTCTGGAAAATGCTGGTATTATTGTCCATCAATAATTTAATTTGCACTAGCAGAATTGACATATATCATGTTGTATATTATAGCTGTGTTATCTGAGAACTTGATGCCTTGTGATTTAAGTGCCAAGCTGTGAAGATAAAAATCTGGACTTCAACTTGTGGCTAATAGTGTTATGTCATTAAATTTATGATGTCTGATACAAATACAAACGATAACCAATCTTGTGTATATGTAGTAAAATCTTCAAAATGTGGTACTGAAGGCTGATAATTTTTCTGGTGAGCATTCATTCCTGTAGATGGTGCTCTGGAGTTTGATTTGTTCCTGAAGATCAAACATCATGAATAGATATTATGCTCTTTTTTTTTTTTTTTTTTTTTTCTTTGCAGCCTAACGAAAAGAGAGGAATAAAGTTGTGTTTTGTCCTTATATTTTTCAACACCTGTTATATCAGTGGGAATCAGAATCATTGAACAGAGCTTCATGTTTTTTGTTGATAGAAAGCAGTTCTAGGCCAAAATGAATAGGCCTAAATAAATAACTAGGCCAAATGAATCTACAAAGTAGTTTGTGGCTGTGGAAATTGAAAAGCAGGATGAAAAGAAATAGAAGAAAGAAAAGATTTTGTTAGAGTTTTAGACTGTGAATCTTTCCTGAAACCAAGGGAAAAAAAAAAAAAAAGAATGTGCCTGCAGAACAGCTGTATGGGGAAAGTGACCTTGCTCATTCTGGGGAATTAGGGGAAAAAAAAAAAGTTTTGTAAAAAGAAGCCACAAATGTGCTCCCTGTGCTAGTGAAACAGTAAGATGCATACAAATGTAAAGCTGATTCAAAAGGTAAGACAGAAAACATGATTCCATACCAAAATACCTTAAGTTTCATGAGGCTGTAGTGTCATATTGTCAGTTCTCATTTTCCAGAGCCAGAGTTTTCTGAATTTTTAAAATCAACTTATTTGACTTGCATTTGTTCATATTTGTAATTTTTTTTACTATTATAGCTGCATTGACAAGCACTATTACTTTCAACGTAAGGTTCTCTCAAAATACCGTGAAAAATGACATTTTAGGAGGAATATCAAAAGTAGTAAGACTTAAGGTAAAATTGACAATTCTCTACCAGCTCAGCAGAGAGATTAACCAAGAGCTGGCTATCAGACTTTCTGAAGTAGTTTGCATAAAAAGATTCATGTCTATGAGACTTTTTTTTTTTTTCAGAATGATGTTTAAGATATATTACTTGGTGACATGTAGGATGTGATGTGCTATTGATGATTGCTTACCTTTATAATCTTTGCTTTTTTAATTTTTTTTTCCCCTAATGATATTTAATTTTGTTATGGAAGAGAACAGTTCATCAGTGTTACTATGTACAACCCATGTGTTCTTTCATCTTGTTTTAAGGATTTCTACCTGTCTGCAGCCTGGGCCCATCTCAAGTGGGAAGAATGAACTTCGGGAAAGATGTCAGCACTCTAAAATATTTCACTATATGTGGCTTACAGGAAGGGTATGAACCCTTTGCTGTTAATACAAACAGAGACATCACCATTTGGCTGAGTAAAAGGCTCCCTCAGTTTCTACCAGTGCCACAAAACCATGAACATATTGAGGTTTGTGATCCTATTGAAATGTTTCTAGACACTTGAATATATGTGAATTATGTTTCTACTTTTGTCCTTCCAAACAAGATTTTCCTGTGATGTGTTGACCCAGTTCTGGATGAACCTTACACCTCTTGCAAGTTTCTTACATTCGGTAGGGTTGCAAAGAATAGAATTGATTGGTAGTTTCCTTTTTTTCCATGAAACTTGTGATGTGTGTTAACATGACATTCTGAGAGACAAATTATACAAGATGTCCTCATTAAGAGCTCCTTGTGCAGTGAGAGCTATATTTGTAAGCAACTTCCAGAAACTGGGCATTTTTAAATAACAGATACCATGTGTTCTCGTGCACACACTTTTTGATTTTTCCATAGCTAATTGGTTTGGTTGTAATAAATATTTACTAGCCAATTGTGCCAACACTTATGTCCTAATCAGTTTTGCATCTTGATGGAACTGAATTCATGCCTCGTAAGATTGCCATGAAATCCTTCTGAAATGATGAAATAAGAGCTCTTTTTTCAGCTGGTGTGTGGTATTTAAGAAACAGTTTGTTCTTTCACATATGCATGTATGATTTTTATTTCTTGGTCTGTGTTGTTCTGGGCAGAATTGGATTTATGTTACAAAACGTTATGTTGAGAAAGGTAATTTCTTTGTGATTGTTCTTTTTAATTTAAAAATGGAGCAACAAAAACATCCACTCCTCATAGTATTTATTTCCCTTTATGGCAGTGCTTGATTGCAATACTTTAGAGTGTTGACAACCATACTATTGCAAGTTTTCCAAGTCATGGATGCTTATTGGAGAAATATAAATAGAATATATACGTGGCAGAAAAAGCATCAGCTTCAAAACAACTACGTCTTTATGTTTCATAGGTGATGAGAATTGATGGCACCATAGACAGCTGCCCCTGTCTGAAGGTCACACAGAAGTCCTTTGGTTCACAGAACAGTAAAACAGATGTCATGTTTTTTCGATTAAGCATGCCCATTGAATGTGCTGAGGTGTTCTCCAGATCAGCTGCAGGAGGATTACCAGGCTCTGGTCTTTTTGGCCCAAAAAATGACTTGGAGGATTATGACGCTGATTCTGATTTTGAGGTTCTAATGAAAACTGCTCATGGTCATCTAGTTCCTGACCGGACAGAAAGAGAAAAAGATGCCACAAAGCCAGAGTTAAACAACCATAAAGATTATGTTCAAGAAAAGCCCTCACGTCTTAAACAAAGGTTAGTAGCTTGCTACCTTTTCCCACCCTTCCCCCTTCTGCTTCTCAGAGTAGAGGAAAGTGCCACAGATGTCTGGCAGACCAGTCAAATAACTTTTGAGTATACGATTGGAGGTCAGAATTAATTTAAATGCCTTTTCAAATGAACTTGTCTCTTTCTCTTTTCTGAATAATTTGCCTTTGTGGTTGAGCTTTTAATAGAGATTTTGATTTTACTTTTTTAATTGCAGATTTATGCTCAGGAGGACAAAGCCAGATTATAGCACGAGTCACTCTGCACGGCTTACTGAGGATGTGCTAGCAGATGATAGGGATGACTATGATTATTTGATGCAAACTTCCACGGTATTGTAATATAGGATTGATGTTTTAGCTGTTTGGGTTTTGTTTTTTTATTTGTTTGGTTTGGATTTTTTTAATACTTACATGATTTTCTTGGTTGTAAGAGTTTCGGAAGCAGTCTAATTTTTAATTTAAGTGCCTGTGGTAGTTCTAAACTTCTAGTCAAGCTGTTTTGTTCCTTTTATTTTAATTTGATTATCAGACTGAAACCATTTCCAAATGAAAACCTATAAACTAGATTAATCAGTTTTTGAAACTACTTATGATAACACCAGACATAAAAGAGGAAGAATAAATAGTTCTAGAATAATGGAATAAATTGGAAAAGGTACATTAAACTAGTAGATCAGTGTTCAGGACCATTTGAAAACATATCTACTAATTCTACAGAACATTTATTTAATGGAATTCCCAGTGAAAGTTTTGTAGATCTTTCTCAGAGAAGATCAGCTCCATAAGCACTCATTCCTCAATGTTTGAAGGAAAACAAATACTCTTCTGGATGGGTTCTTCTCTTTCTGGAAGATATTTGGGACTAGAAACTGATTCACCTGCAGTATAAAAATTGTAGTTGCTAAAGAAATATAGCTTACAATGCTGTGATGCAGAAGCATTTAATACAAACATATAAACTTCATATTTAATATTTTCCATTTTTTTGTTTTAACGTGCATATTTTGTTGGCTGTATTTTAGTTTGGGTTTATAGTTTTTTGTTGCTTTGCTTATGAATTGCACTTGAAGAAGCCTATGCTGCTTCTGAAGAGATGACATGTTTTCAGATTTTAAAGCAGCAAATTAATTCTGAATGAAACGGATACATTGGGAACAGCTACTAACATTTGATAACATGATTTTTTTATTAACAGTACTATTATTCAGTGAGAATATTTCCTGGTCAAGAACCTGCTAATGTCTGGGTGGGCTGGATTACATCAGACTTTCACCAGTATGACACAAGCTTTGACTTGGAGAGAGTGCGTACTGTCACAGTTACACTGGGAGATGAAAAAGGGAAGGTTCATGAGAGGTTGGTTACAATTTGCTTAAAAAGATATATATTTTATATCTATATTTTATACCCATAAAACCAACTAGCAATTTCTAAGGTGTAAATCCACCCCGTTTAATGTAACTGGATTGATGTAGGAAAAATATTTAGAAAAGCAGTAGTATGAAGAAGTGTTAATTTAATTTTTACCCCCACTAGGTTGTGGAAAAACAGTGGACTAATGATCTAGTCTAATCAATAGGCAATGAAAAGTAAAATAGTGCATCTTTCTCTATAGTTTGGAATTATGATCCTGTAAATATTGACTTGTGAGTCCAAATTTAGTACAACAGCTCCTCTCAGCACTTCAGTTTATTATGCGTATCAGAAACTTATTGTTAGGCTTAATATTAAATGATTTAAAACCTTAACTTGCAAAGTCAGTTTTGTCTCTGGTATTTTACAAATTATTTGAACTTGTTCAGACATTGTCGTCTTCATTTTTTATTTTTTTTAGTTATGATATCCAGGTTTCATTGAATTTTGTCAGCGGTTAGAATGTGTTCCACCGTTTTCAGCCTGTTTTTTGTAGCCATTGCAAGGTTGTTCTTAGTTTGTTACAGAAGTTTTGCACACCATTCACAAATAAATTTGTCTTTTGACACTCAGTATAAAACGCAGCAACTGCTACATGGTGTGTGCAGGAGAGAGCCTGAGCCCTGGACAAGGACGTAATAATAATGGTCTGGAGATTGGTTGCTTGGTTGATGCTGCCAGTGGCCTGCTGACCTTCACAGCTAATGGCAAGGAGCTAGGCACATACTATCAGGTGAGGATTGTTTGATGATGTCTTCCAGTGGGAAGGGGGGAAAACTGAATCCTTAGCCTGCATCATTACAGGCTTTAGTACAAGATTTTAAGAAAAAGTAATCATCACTGTTATGGGTATAATTTGTCCCTTTGTTTGATTTAGGTTGAACCAAGTACAAAGTTGTTTCCTGCTGTATTTGCTCAAGCTACAAGCCCCAATGTTTTTCAGTTTGAATTGGGAAGAATAAAGGTAAATAATGCTTGGTTTGTGTAGGTTTAAGGCTCATAAATTGTATCAAATAAGTTTATTTTATTTTTGCCATTTATTTCTTGCGATGTGTTCTTGGTATTGGGCACATTTTTATAATTTCAAGTGTTTGCATTATTGCTATTTTTATTCTAGCTCAGTTAAATATAAATTCATTTATATACCTAATGAATTTAAAATATAGTACATTGAATAAGAAGGGTTGAAACTGATTAGAATTTTGTGCGTCTCGTCCTTCGTGATAACATAAAATCACTGGGGTTGGTAAGGCCGATCTCTTAATTTTACAAACAGAGCATGGATGACTAGGATATCTGAAGAATTTGTTTAGAGTTTTAAAATTATTTTAAAGCACATTCACATAGAACACAAGAAAACTGAGCTGAATTTTGCTACCTTGCTTTGGGTACTTGGACGTATGAGAAATCAGAAGAGGTAAAAGAAAAGTAGAGTCCGAGGAAGTAACCAGATACAGCAGTTTCAAATCTGGCTGTTCTTAAAAAACAAGTATGGAAAATGCTGTCTTGCTGCTAATCTTCCAAATGTTTCTAGCTTGTTTTAAAAACTAGTGAGAATGTTGATTTCCTGTTCTACTGTACTGTAATATATGTTGAGTGTATTTCTGGAAAAGAAATGCGCTGTTTGGTAAAGATGATGAAACTGATTGTCTCTTCTATTGGAATTTTCCAGAATGTAATGCCATTGTCTGCTGGCTTATTCAAAAGTGAACACAAAAACCCTGTGTCTCAATGTCCTCCACGTCTCCATGTCCAGTTTCTGACTCATGTGCTTTGGAGCAGAGTGCCAAACCACTTCTTGAAGGTGGATGTGTCTCGGATCAGTGAACGTCAGGGCTGGATGATACAGTGCCTGAATCCTTTGCAGTTCATGGCCCTTCATATTCCTGAGGAAAACAGGTTGATGTTTGTTTTGTACTGTATCAGAGTTATGTTGGGATTATGCACCTGGTCATGTAATGCCATCTATGTAAGAAAGGCCCCAGGTCTTCTCTGTATTTTTAAGACATGCAAATGTAGACAGTGTGTTTTGATTCAACTAATCTTAAAAATTATCCTAATTTCCAGTGTTTTAAAATCTCCCTTCTTTTATTCGGTTTCCAACCTCTGCCAGTTTCTCTCCAAATGTGTTAATAGTATAAGCAGATTTGCAATGAAAATGAAAGGAACTCTGTTTATAAATTATTAAAGATAATCTGCAAAATAAATAAAAAATCTGGTTTTGTAGAGATTTTTTTAGGTTTGTGATCAATTTAATTATTCCATTGCTTTAATTTTCCAAAATTTAATAAAAAAATTGAAGAAATTTAACTCCGTGATTTCCTTGTTGACCAAATGTCTGAGCATTCTGCCCATGCCTAAACTGAAAACCAAGTCACTGAAAAGTTAGGTAAGAATTCCAAACAAAGAACTCCAACACTGAACCCTCTTTGAATGAACTGGTAGGTCTGTTGCCACTTTGCAACCCCAGATTTAAAACCAGTAAATGATTTAAATATCTTAACCCAAACTGGTTTTAAAACCCTAATTTTCAGTTTCATAAATTCTTGTTTGTAGTATGAAGAAATATTCTGTATTAGGTAAATAATTTGGATTTTTTCCCACTGAAAGTAGTTAGAATAAATTTAAGATTGTTGTGTTATTAGTCCTTGATTCTTATGTTGACATTGTTTTTCACATGAAAGCTGAAATGTGGGAAAAGCCCATCCCTGGAACTGATATTGTGCTGATACTATCCTTAGGGAGAAGTCTGAATCCCTTCAAAAGATATTTATGCATATTGGATTTACTTTATTTTTTTTTTCTTCTCTGCAGAACAATTGATATTTTAGAGCTGACAGAACAGGAAGAGTTGCTGAAGTTTCACTACCATACCCTCCGATTGTATTCAGCCGTTTGTGCTTTAGGCAACAACCGAGTGGCCCATGCTCTGTGTAGCCATGTGGACGAATCTCAGCTCCTCTATGCTATTGAGAATAAATACATGCCAGGATTATTACGTGCAGGATATTATGACTTACTCATTGACATCCATCTCAGTACCTATGCAACTGCGAGGCTGATGATGAATAATGAATTTATAGTTCCAATGACAGATGAGACCAAGAGTATTACTCTGTTTCCTGATGAAAACAAGAAACATGGCCTTCCTGGTATAGGACTTAGCACTTCATTAAGGCCAAGAATGCAGTTTTCCTCTCCAAGTTTTGTAAGCATTAGCAGTGAATGCTTTCAGTTCAGTCCTGAATTCCCTCTGGAAATTTTGAAGGCCAAAACCATAGAGATGTTGACTGAAGCTGTCCAGGAGGGAAGCCTCCATGTCAGAGATCCAGTCGGAGGTTCTACAGAATTTCTGTTTGTCCCTCTCATCAAACTCTTTTATACCCTCCTAATTATGGGAATCTTCCATAATGAGGATCTGAAACACATCTTGCAGTTGATTGAGCCCCGGGTTTTCAAAGAAGCAATGAGCCAGGAGGATGAAATTGATTTCTCAGAGAAGGAGTTCAGTTCAGATGAGCTCAAGTCAGAAGAAGTAGAGGAAGAAACCAGAGGAGAGCAAATGCCAAAGGAAGGACTCCTTCAGATGAAACTTCCAGAACCTGTTAAATTACAGGTAAAAATACTGTTGTGATAGTGGTTGTTCCTGTTTTCTTCACATGATAATTTGTTTTTCAAGGAATAAAGCATTTCAAAATTAATTTTTTTAGTTAAATAGAGAGGTAACTTCCGTACAGAAAACTAGAAGATTTAGTATCTTTTTGATGACATAAACTTGCTCACCACAGATCAAGCAGCTATGGTTTCATTAAAATAATTACTTGCTCAATGCCATCAATAGTGAATTCTTCATTTTTATGGATCCAAACAGAAAAGAAATTTCCTAGAAGAAAGGGGTAAATCCATTCTCTTATAACTTTACTTATGTCTGAGGCACATTAATCTCTTGCCAGATGCCAGATATTCCTGGTGTAAGATTGCTTTACGTGTAGTAAATAACAGCATTAGATATTCCAGATGCTTTATTTGATAGTAACTGTTGCTGTAGGAAATCCATCCTTACTTACATAATATGCAGAAGACATTTCTTAGCTTGCCAACTCATGTCTCTTACAATACTGTTTTTCAGATGTGTCACCTGCTCCAGTACCTGTGTGATTGCCAAGTACGACACCGAATAGAAGCCATTGTAGCATTTTCTGATGATTTTGTGGCCAAGCTTCAAGAGAATCAACGCTTTCGGTACAATGAAGTGATGCAGGCCTTGAACATGTCTGCTGCCCTGACAGCTAGAAAAACAAAGGAATTTCGATCCCCTCCTCAAGAACAGGTACAGCTTACAGTGGGCAATTTCTTTCTTGTGGCAATTTATGTGCTTTTCGTGTTGCAGAGTTCTGTTTGGTTTGAAAGTTTTTCCTTTTGGAGATCAGTGTAATTTGTCTTTTCTTTGCATTCTCTAAGATTAACATGCTGCTGAACTTTAAAGATGATAAAAATGATTGTCCTTGCCCTGAAGAAATACGGGATCAACTCTTGGATTTCCATGAAGACCTAATGACACACTGTGGTAAGTCTTGTTACTGAATATTTTTACTTTTTAAATTATATTATCTTTAGAAGCAATTTGTATAAGTAATGTTACGTACAAAACATCAACTGAATAGTCTGTAAATTACACTGTACCAATATAAATATTATCAAATAAAAATAATTAGCTTGTATTCAAAACCAAGGAAATATTCTTATCCTTATCTGGTCAAATTAGAAGGGAATGCTGTATGTTTTCCTTCATAAGCATCTATTCTGCAGGCTGACAAACTCAGTTTCTTCATTCTCTCATTATAGGGCAAGCAGTCCAGACACGAATGGGTCATTGTTGGATGCTTTCCAGCTTTTCAGTACTTTTCTTATATTTGGTAACAGGAAATGCAGAGGAAATAAATTATCTAGATAAACATTTGAAAGGAAAACAAGCTTTATCTTTTTGATTTTTCCATTTTTCTTCAGTTGTTTTTCATCATTCTTCTCTGTTCAAATTACTTAACACAGTTTTTTCCTTGCCTTTCTTTTCTTGTGGGGGAAAATAGGAATTTTCTATAATCTACAAGTAGAAAAATAATTTTGTGGGTCAGAGGGTGCACTATCATAGAGCAGAACTAATTACTCTATATATTGCAAAATAAGTAAAACAGTTACGCTTCCTAAGTCCAATGTTTGCTTACTTAGTCAGCCGCCATTTGGGGAATCACATTTTGTGGAATGGTTGAGAGACAATGTATTGTAAGTTTGCAAATCAGAAAAGTACAACTAGAGCTCAGGGAATAGTGTAACTGTGGGAAAACAGACATTTTATTTTGGTAATTTCAGACCATCTCTGTGTTCCAATTAATAAGACATTCCAGCATCTTTCCTGTCAATTAGTTTGGTTGAGGAGACTGCCATCCAAAACATTTTGTAATGTGATTTGGTGTGTAATATGAAGTTGCTGATAATCCTTGCTTAGTTTAGCATAAATTGCCCTGTTTACAACAAAGTATAACAATATAACTTTTAGTAGAAATGAAATTGTACCTAAAGCAAAAAATCAGATGACTAAAACCAAATGCAATAAACGAAGATTCATGTTATGTCATGGAGAAACATCCCATAAAATTCAAGACTGCTAAAAAACTCCACAAAACCCTTAACTTCAGAACTTATTTTGGAAACTAAAAAATCCAGAAAATGGTTGGATGACATTTTTACTTGGACATGCTTAGTGTGAGGTACAGGTACAGGTCAAGATTTTTAATTCCTCTGCAATGTATGCATGAATCAATAAGCTTAAAAATAAGAGAAATGAACTGAAAGGAATCCCATGAAGTTCAGCGCTGGGAAGTATAAAGTCCTGCACCTGGGAAGGAATAACCCCTGCAGCAAGGACAGGCTAGGGACTAAATTAGAAAGTAGCTTTGCAGGAAAGCTGGGCTCTTCAGTACAAGAGAGGCATAGTGGAGTGAGGCCATGGAGGAGTCATCAAAGATAGTTAAATTCTTGGACAATCTTTTGTATGAGGAGAGAATGAGAGGTCTGGGGCTGTTTAACTTGAAGAGGAAGATCAAAAGAGGGATGAGATCAATGTATATAAATACCCATTGGGCAGGGGGAGTTTAGAAGGCTGAGGCAGACTTTTCTCAGAGATGTCTAGTGACACAAATTGAAAATCAGGAAATTCTACTTTTTTGTCACTGTAGGGAGATGGAACTCAAGAACAGGTTACTCAGAGAGGTTGTGGAGTCTCTTCTCCTTAGGAGATACTCAAAATTCACTGGACATGGTCCTTGGCAACCTGCCTTACTTGAATTTGAGCTGGGAGCCTGGACTCTAAAGGCTTATTCCAAACTCTGCTGTTCTGTGATTCTGTGAATCTTCACATTAATTGTTTTTACTTTTTAATAGCTTCTTATAGTAGTGTCATGAAAGAGCATTGTATTGTGAGGGTGGCTGCTTTCTTCCAACTGATCACTGGAAAGTGTTTGTTGTAACACTCATACTTTCACTTCTAGTATTACTTGAGCCGCACTGTATCTCTAGGGACTATATCTACACTTCTGAGCTACCTATGTCCTAAACACGGGCATCAGTGTTAGCATGGAGAAATGCATACTGGTGGAAAAATATTTACTGTATGTTTTATGTAGAGCATTGCACAATATATATGCTAAATTACTAAGGATACCTGATCCTTGTCTGCACTTTCCTGCTTGGCACGTATATATATACACTTGTTCCAAATGCTGGTTAATTATGTCCCACATGAAGTTCTCAGAGCAGAACTACAGTTCAGTTTAATTGTGTCTGTATGCACAAGATGTCTGTAGCTTACTTAATTTTTTTCTTTCACTACTTTGTGCATTCTTTTTTTTATTGCAGGAATTGAACTAGATGAAGATGGAACCTTGGATGGCAACAGTGATTCAACCATTAGGGGTCGCCTCCTATACCTTATGGAAAAAGTTACGTATCTGAAGAAGAAACAAGCTGAGAAGACAGTGGATGATGATGATAAGACATCCTGTAAGCAAAATTAAATCAGTTTATTAATCAGCAACTTAATTTCAAAAGGTGAAAGAAGGAGACCAGGAAGTTCTTCGAACATTTTCAGCCATAATAAGGTGTATTTTTAGTGAAATATCTGTGCACCTTAAAGTTTGTAGCTTTACTCAAAACAGGCACAGATTGATTAATTAGGTAGATTTGTTTCCCAGCGGGAAGTAGTGGAAAATTTCTTCTACTGGCATTTTTGCCCCATATCCTTTGAAGACTCATACATTTTTCAGAATGTATCTTACTTTTAGTAGAAGTAGTGCAGACTTAATAATTGTAGCAAGATCCTGATTTATGAGAATCTGCTTCCTCAGCTGCAGCAGCTTCAAATCAGTATTTACACAAAGATTAGCATATGAGATAAAACTCTGCAATTAGACTGTAATTAGCAGAAGCCTTCCCACCCAACTTAAAATTCAAGATTTGCAGATTGTAACTGTAGTTCTGTCATTTTTTCTGTCATTTTTGCGTTTCCATTATGGAAAGAATCACTGCCAGTGGCATCCTAGTTCTGCCGTTGGTACCAGCTGACTATTTAAATTTTATTTATCTTCATATTTGTCGGTGTTGATCTTATTTTTATCTTTTTATTCCTTTTTTTGTGGTACGTGGCACTTTCAAATGTCCTTTTTTCATGTGATAATTAGAAGGTAGGCCTGTGCAGAATCCTCTTTTTTCTTGTAGTAAGCATAAAAGCTCTATAAAACCTGATTCTCTCTCTTTCATATTAGTAGAAGGACTATTACATTAAACAAACAGACCCACACGTAGGTGCAATGCAGTATTGGAGTTAATCAAAATAGGAGCAAAGTGATTGTTTGCTCCTGGGATTCTTTATGAAAAAAACAAACCCAAGAGAACAAACAAACCCTACCCAAAAAACTTAGCATTGTGTCCCTTCTTGTTATTAATGATTTCAGTCCTTCTGAAATATCAGCCGAAACACATTTCATCTTTTTCCTTATTTTAGAAGTGTTTTTATTCTTGAAAAATTAATAGAAGTGTTTTTATTCTTAGAAATTAAATAAAATGAGTCTGTTAATGGAAACACCTATAGTACAGTGGTTGTAGAGTAGCAATGAAATACATTACTGCTCGTCTCTTTTCCCCTTTCCCTGTATTAGCACAAATTCTCTTCTTTGTTAAACATTATCTTTTCTTTAAACTCGTATTTCTCCAATATCTTTCTGGAAGTACTTTTCTTTTTGTTTACTAGTTTGAGTTAACCTGGAATTATCTTAACTGCAGTTATATAGCTTTTCTATATCAACATATCTTTCCCAAACATACATCTATCCCAACAAATAAAGATTATCAGTGACACCAGCAGATACAGGTTTCTTGTTTCAGTAGACACTGAATTGGAAATATGCAAATGATGATTTGGGATTTATTTGGTTGAAGTGTCTTTATTTCTTTTGAAGGGCCTTTTTCATTGGCAAAGGAATAAGTTAAATTATTTTGTTGTGTACATGATAAAACTGAGTGGATACAGAGCTGAGACATGTAAATAAATAATATATCATTTACTTATGCTACCAGTATAATTTTTCAGCCTTACTTCATAATAGGCTAAAAAAAGCCCTCACACCTTTATTCATAGAAAAATATTTAAAGCAATATACAGAAATAAATCTGGTGACTTTTATGAACATCTTGTACCTCTTCATAATTTCTTGCATTTAATTTTAAATATAGGCTTTTGGTTTTGAGATATTTCTGCTTCTCTTGTGTGGTTTTAATTTTTCTTTGATAGTCTGCTCATGAAATGCCAAGAAAAAGGTGTTTCTTAGGAATTGAATTCATTCCAATTCATGTTGCGTAGTGGGTTCTGAGGGACTAGCAGTAGGGAGATGAGCAATTCATGGAAAAAATTTGTGATTTTTTTTTTATTTTCTTCACAGCAACTCTCCAGCAGTTGATTTCAGACACGATGGTGCGCTGGGCCCAGGAGTCTGTGATAGAAGACCCGGAGTTAGTGAGGGCCATGTTTGTGCTGCTGCATCGCCAGTATGATGGTATTGGTGGCCTGGTTCGAGCCCTGCCAAAGACCTACACCATAAATAGTGTGTCTGTGGAAGACACCATCAATCTTCTGGCATCCCTCGGCCAAATCCGTTCCTTGCTTAGTGTCAGAATGGGGAAGGAAGAGGAGAAGCTTATGATTCGTGGATTAGGGTAAATAACTGGAGTGTAACTTCTCTTTACAGACTTTTTTTTGTTATTTGCTGTATGGTTATGGCCACGGTAGTACATGAAGTTTGAATCTGAATATGGGTGTAAATGCAGACACTGCTATCAGTTGTACAATATCCTCAGTTGTCAGAGAAGCAGTTGACATCTGTAAGACTTCTGAGAAAAGTTGAAAACATGTATGTAATGTATTATGATATCAGAATCTATCTTGTTACTATATTTTAAATAGTATGGCTATAAAGAAGCTGTCAGGAATGCTATCAATTTGTTATGAATGCATTGACTATTGGCTCTTGACACATACAATTTCCTCCAGCAGTCAGCTAATGGAGTTGTGCTTATCCATGTCTGTACATATACCATCATTTTATTACACTAAATGTAGATGGTATGTTTGAACTACGAAGCAGTTCACACAGTTTTATTCTTCCTAATGATATGATTAATAATAGTGAAGTATAGGCTAGTAAAGAGCTCAGCTGGAGAAAACAGTAAAGCAAACATGATAGTCTCTAGTAGGAAAGAGATTGGTTGTTTTTTTCTCTCATGTTTTTCAAAGAGATGTCCTTTGATATTAAGCATCAGCTGTGATCTGTTGGAAATCTCCAGTCAGCAAGAGCAGTGAGAACCAAAGACAGTATTATATAAAGAATGCCAGAAGTGCAAGCAGAAGCAAAGCTTTTGTTGTGTGAAATATTTTGGGGTTTTTTTTCAGCTTAATGAAAACCTCAAATATCCAAATAATTTCTATACATAATTTTGTGATGTCATTATGAACAATGCCAAATTCTTAGGTTACCAGCAGGTCTCATCAATGTTTCATGGTTGTTGCAGTCTTTGGCGTACTCATGGTGAGGCTTTGGCAAAAGGCAAAGTCTGGCACATGTCAAGAGACACTAAGTATTGTCATTTCTAAATCTACCTTTTTATACAAATTGAAAATGTTTCATTTCACTTCAGTTTATGATGTCTAATATGTGTGAGTGATTACTAGACTTGGTTTTCATACCATGTTCTGTGTTTAGTTCTTACACTTTTTTTTCCTCAACGTTTTCTACTGTGAATTAAAACCTGAGATTTTTTGAATCTATTTAACATTAACAGTGCTTTTGCTGCCATGTAAAAGTCTGGTGTAAGGTAAGCCAGTGTTCTCACTACCTCTTCCTATCACCTTTCTTGGCAGTCTCTATAAAGTCTTGTTTAGCTTGAAGGTTACACAGCTGTGCTATTTGTACCTTTTATAAGCTAACCTGAGCTCCAACACCTACTTAGAAATGCCATATTCTTTTGCTGTGAGTGGTTTTCCTTTCTTTCAGCTGAGAAATGGAAGTGTTACTCATTGCTACTTTAAAACAGTTTCCTAAGGAATGCGTTTAAAATTCTTTTTCCTAAGTGCTACATTTTATAGTACAGTTCACAGTTAAACAGAACACTGAAAGTAGATGTAATTTGCAAATTGGGCAACGTTCCTGGCCAGCCCTTCAGGTGACATTTTGATTTTCTGTACAGTTTTTTGTAAAACAAAGCTACTGCAGACAAATAAGGGTTTAGAATGTCTTGGAAGATTGATCCCATTGAGATGTTTTTCCAAGCATGAAGCATTAGTGCTAAAAGGAGATGAGACTGCCTTTGAAGGCAGGGGCTATCATCACTGATATGAAGTTTAGTTTTAGGTTTTAGGAGAAAAGTTACTGGGAGTCAAAAATTCTGGTCATGTCAAATAGTCTTCTTCACATCTCATTTTTAAAAGGTTGAATTTTCCTTGCCTGAGTGTAGGAGTTTTAGGTTAGGAAGGAAAAAAAAGAAAAAAAGACTGTTTAAAATGTACAGTGAAATTTGAACAGTTGCCAACAGTATTTTCTCTAGTGACCTGCTAATCCTTTTCTCCCATGATCTAATTGCTTTCACAGTTATTTATGGGTTGTATTTGATTTCAAGACTAATTATAGTTTTTAGAAATTTAATTGCTTTTTAAACTAGACATTTTTATTGGATATACCATGTCAAATAAAATATCGACATTATGATCTTAAAGACTCATTTTACATATGAAAATCTGTTCTGATGAAATATGTAGAAGAGTTCTGCTGAACAGTAACTCATGAATAATATTTGTGCAGCCTCTAGTTTTGACACGTAGAAGATAGCTGGATATCTTGTTCCCCTAGGAATTTTTTTTTTGATGGCAGATAGCAAATATCTCAAGGTTTTAATAATCTAAAAAGGAATTTGTGACAAAAAGTATTGCACAAATGAATTTAAAATTTTAAAAAATTTAGTGGTTTTGATGGTACTTTTGTCAGAACATAGTCTGAGATCTGAATGGAATTTCTAATGAAAATAGAAGAGTCTCCTACTCCAGTGTAATGAAGGGGTAATTAGTGCAGTAATTATAATATGGGAAAAGAAAGGTCATGTTCTTCCACAATGTGCATAAAAAAATAGACAGGAGAGACTGAAACTCAGTGGAAAAAGTCCCTGAGGCAGTTTTTTACTTCAGGAGGTGGTGAAGAATTGCACAGTAAATCAGCTTTGCAAATAACATAATAGGTAAACTGCTGGTCCATAACATTTTTTTATTTTGTTTTCCTTTAGAGACATCATGAATAATAAAGTATTTTACCAACATCCAAATCTCATGAGAGCTTTAGGCATGCATGAAACTGTCATGGAAGTGATGGTAAATGTGCTTGGTGGAGGAGAATCCAAGGTAAAGCAATTCACTGTTAGAAGGCAGAGAGTTTAGCATACAACTGTTCAAGGCTCTTTCCCCATAAGGTGCTGAGCTGTCACTGGGGGTACCGGGACCATAACCTCTTACTGATTTCCATTAACATAATAATTGACTAAGTTTTTTGTAAGAATCTGTCATTCCATTTCAGAGAAATGTATTATTAGCATTGTAATTTCAGACGCTTTAAAGAAAAAACTGTAGCACTTTCTATGCTTACTATGTTTTAAAGGAGAGATCTTTTTATTAACAAATTAAAAATCAATTCTATGAAACTGAGTATTCACCTTCTTTCCTGTGTGAATCTAGAATCTATGGGTGATCCCAGTTTTTGTTTTTAAAGCTTACACCTTGATCATTGAGGCTTAAGGTGTTACTAACTACCTGAAAAGGTCCTGTTGGTTCTGGTGAGAAACCTAAGCAGTTAATTTTCCTGAGGGGCAATGAGTACAACACCTACATATTAGTATGTTAAAACGCTTTACATAAATGATCCTTTGCATGTTATATGTCTGTCTTAGAGTTTGAACTTGACTCTGTTTTTATTTGCTTCTTAGGAAATCACTTTCCCAAAGATGGTGGCAAACTGCTGTCGTTTTCTATGTTATTTTTGCCGCATCAGCAGGCAGAATCAAAAAGCTATGTTTGATCATCTTAGCTATTTATTGGAAAACAGCAGTGTTGGCCTTGGTAAATATTAAAATAAAACTTCCTGCTGATTTATATATGAATTCACCTATGTTCTTCTGCATCTCTCTCTTTGCTCACTCTGTATTAAAGTTTCTCCTCTTTCCAGTGCAAAATACCTTCATTAACTGTATTGCTAACTCCAAACAACTTTTCTGACAGCAGCATTACGTTGAGCTAATTTAGTACACTTTTTTGTATATGCCTGAATATTCAGAGAGACTTAGTGATTAGTTGCTCATTTTGAGGAACAGAATATTTTCCTGTTTTGACAAAGAGAATCATTAATATGTTTTGGTAGCATTTCATTTAGGCTTACTTCTCACTGCTCAGTCATGCACCCCTACACTTTTTATGTGTACTGGTCAAAATACACCAATGGCAGTGGGAGAAATACAGAACTCATTTCGTTGATTTAGAGGCATGATTAGATGCCCAGAAATGAACTTTGAAACTTTCTTAAAATGTTCACTTTCTTTTTTTCAGCTGAAATGTTGTAGAGGAAATACATTTATCCTGATTTAATTTAGTACTTGAAATTGGCAATATATAAATATTTAGGAATCATCGTGATAATTTTTTTAGTGATCACAAATGTGTTAATGTAAAAGCATAGGACAGAAGTATAAGCTCAAAATCTTTTTGAAGAGGAAGTGTCCAAATCAAATGTATTTGGAGTGTCAATATGAAAACCTTAGATTTTTCTAATGCTATATTTACTGCTATTTTTGAAAGAAATATACAACTTATAAGTTATATAATTTATATTTTAGAGCTTAATGATATTTTCCGTTTCTATGGATTTGGTGGCATGTTCGTGTATTAGACATAAAATTATTACTGCATTTTCCTCAGAACAAAGTTGTGTCAGTTAGGAAAATTAGATTGAGATCTTAAAATAAAGTATATGATGAGAACAGGAATATGTAAGACAAGTTGTTTCTAGCTTGAATATTTATATTGTATTTTCATTTCATATCAGTGTCAAATTTCATGCCAAGTGCATGATGATATTATAAACTGAGAAATATAAATTATACATTTATAATCATGTGCTAACTAATGACATGTTGCCTCTTATTAAAAAAATTGTAATGCATTTCCTACGAATTTTTTGGGTTTTATTAAATTGATGTTAAAACAAAATGTTATTTTAACAGCCTCTCCTTCTATGCGAGGATCAACTCCTTTAGATGTTGCTGCAGCATCTGTAATGGATAACAATGAACTTGCTCTGGCTTTAAGGGAGCCTGATCTGGAGAAGGTTGGTAGCTTCTTCATCAAGTTTTTTGTCTTCTGCTGTAGAGAGAAGATACCTGTTTATTGGAGTAAGCAAAATCCCAGATTATATGGCAGTTTCTGGTACTTTTCAGGGGAAGACTGAGAATCCAGTTGTCTGTTCTTTCTGCTGGTCTGAAAAATTGAACTGAGGTTGTAATGATTACCCATGCAGTTGTAGCCAAAAGGAATAGCTTCAAGGGCTGCTCTTAATTTTGCAGTAGTGGAGTCCATACAAAACTTTGTTGCTAAAATCTTCCTTTTTTTGTTCTTTTGAATGGTGATATGCAGTGGTGACATAATAAGTAGGAGTTACTAGGAGCTTTATGCTAGCTTGTTATAATATATGACTAATCTTCATAGAGATATCTGCCCATATCTGTCGTATTTTCCCCTAGACCTGTTTCAGAAAAGTTTGACAAAATTTGGATTAATTTCACTAAAGAATAAAATACTCAAGAAAACCTGTAACAATTGTGTAGTATGTGTAAATTGCTGCTGCAAGAATGAGTAGAATAATAGTTACTCTGTCAGTAGTGGATAAAAAAAGCAGGTTAAATAATGGAAAGACAGATTCAAGGTAGACATTAAAAATGCTTCCTTAAGAAAAGCAGGACAGAGGAATTGCAATATACAATTTCTTTTTGAAGACCTCAAATTCTGGAGATGATATAATCTTCATAGGAAAACGTCTTTCAGGAGTGATATAAGTGCAGATGTTCCTTTCTTAGAAGAGGAAGCTGGACCATGTGTGTTTAAAAGGACATTTTCAGTCTTACAATTCTTCTAAGTGCTCAGCAGGAAGAAGCTGTCCAAACTGGCTACAGGCTATGCTTACAATTCTTACAGCTCTAAAAGGAAAGGGCCAACTGAAAACTACTACTGAGCCTATAGTCCTGAATTACAGGGAGTGTTGCTGCTGTGTGTTCAAAAAAGAAAGGAAAGAAAAAGACAATTGAAAATGAATGGTTAAAATAAAAGGGTAGACCTTTTATTCTTTAGAAAAGAAAATATGTGTTTTCGATTATGGATGGTGTGTAGTTGGGGAATATTGCAAAATTTATTAATTTGTAATGCTCAGAGTTGCGAGAGAAATGAGAAAACAGATAGCAAACATAATTCTAGAGAGAGAAATAGTGGAGTTGAGATAAGTAGGTATTGCAGTTTATGGCAGTAGTAGGAAAAGACTGGAAAAGTGAATTAAGAAATAGGATGCTCTTCTGATTTGCCCAAAGCATGATAGTTTTTGTCATGGATAAGAGATTGCAGACACCATATCCTGACAAAGAATTAGGATGCTTCCCTTTGAAGCTGCACTTCTCTTTTTCACAATTAGTATCTTTTTCATCTTACCTTGCTTTTAGGTGGTTCGCTACTTGGCTGGATGTGGATTGCAGAGTTGTCCTTTGTTGATTTGTAAAGGCTACCCAGACATCGGATGGAATCCAGTTGAAGGAGAACGATATTTAGATTTTCTTCGTTTTGCTGTTTTTTGCAATGGTAGAGTAGAAGCCTAAACATTTTATAACTTCCTCTAATATCCAAATAAGTTTGTAATTTTAAACAGCAATACATGCCAACTTGATAAGTTACTGTAAATTAAAAGAACTTGTAGAAAGAGTAGAATTATTCAAGACACACATTAACTTATATGACTTGTGAAATGGGCATCTCGGGTCCTGTGAACTTGTGCCCCTTTTTTTTTGACCCAGCTTTAGGTTTTGAAATGCCCACATCTCCTTTGGAAGTAGTAAATCTTTTTGTGATAAATTCATGCTAGATACAGAAGCAAGCCCCTATAATTTAAGAAGATTTAGATAGTCTAGTTTTAGAGTTCAGCAATTATACTGGTCCCCTCATTAACCCTTGCACTTGACTGAATCTTCACTAAAATTCAGTAGGTTCAATGATGCTTTAGTCATCCTTTACTACATAGTTAATTCCTTGCTTCTATTTAATTTTGAATTAAAACACATTTTATTTTATTCATGTTTTTCATTTTATTGCAGTAATAGGGGTGCATGTGTGTTTACATAACTTTGTAGTGATATTTGCACTGTTTTGTACTTAAAAGTATCTATGCATTCTGCTCTTTTGTGTACCTTTTTCTGATTCTATTTCAGAACTCTTTTCGATATAATCTTATATCTTGATCTTTGTTCTGTGCGGTAGGAGAGAGTGTGGAGGAGAATGCTAATGTTGTAGTCAGACTGCTTATTCGCCGACCTGAGTGTTTTGGCCCAGCTCTCAGAGGAGAAGGAGGCAATGGGTTGCTTGCTGCCATGGAGGAGGCAATACAAATATCAGAAGATCCAACAAGAGATGGACCTTCCCCAAGTAATGGATCTAGTAAAACCCTGTAGGTGCAGTAGAATTACTTTCATTGCCATAATATTTCTTTATTTGTTTTGTAATCTTAGATGTGAAATGACTTTTTTGTTTTTACACGGGAATTACCAGTTGATTCTTCCTTGGATTCTGTGTAGGGCAGTGTGGTGCTGACTCCTAAGTGGATGGTGGAGAGACCCCAGCAATAAGCTGGAAAAAGCAATTCCTTTTTTAACTTGTCTTGAAATGTAACACTTACTCCATTTCTAAAAGGGAACTTCTGTAGGTTCCCAGGAGAAGAATGTAAATAATGAAAGATGTTTTGGTAAGGTGCTCTCCTTGACCAATGAAAGAGTTTTGTCTTTGCTTGTTTCCGTATTTGTGAGACTGTGCTGGAGACACACAGACACAGTCACACACAGAGACAATCCTCCAGCTAACATGACTGGAGGGAGAAAAGGTTTGATCCCTGTTTTTGACGTAAATAAAGCCTTCTGAAAATTCTATGAAGATGGAGTCATTTTGTGGGCAAGCCCTAGCTATTAGGGCCACATCTTTCCCACAGGGCAGAGATTTATCTTTTGCTAAACAGTGCTTCCTCTGCACTGTTAATTTAAGTAACTCTCTCTAAGTATTAAGACATCTCTAGAATTCTTTTTGTTTCATTCCATTAAGAGTCAGTCCACTGATGCAAAATGAGACAGATAAATGGTACCAATGGTTACAATGGAGATGTTGCGACAATCTTTTAGGGGACAAAATACATTCTATCTTAGTCTACTGTAAGTTCATTTGTTAACAGAAGCCACTCTATGTAAGCCATCACACCTATGAGCAGAATTTCTTTATTTATTAGTGTTGTTAAAAACTTTTTTTAAAATCTTTTATTTGTTGTGACATTTAACATATTACAGTGAAATAGAAGAACAAGAAGATGACACTATTCACATGGGAAATGCAATCATGACCTTTTATGCTGCCTTGATTGATCTCTTAGGACGTTGTGCCCCTGAAATGCATGTAAGTTTTATGTCTTCATGCACTGGAAAGTAAAGGCATAGTTGTTTTACTGATCACTGGTTTGCTGTTATTTTTTTTCTCAGTATCGTGTTATCAGGTGTTAAAGCAGTGGTATGGCTGCATAGTATCTTAGTGGACAGGATGTGTTGTTCTACTGATTGGCAAGGGAAAAAAGTATATTCAGAAGCTATTTTTTAAAAAAATTCGTCCCTTGCTTTTTGTTTATTTTTTTTTGTTTGACTGTCTATTGTGACATTCAAATTCCTCAAATGTCCCTATTTGTTGTGATGGTGTAGAGTGATTTATTTTTTATAAAGTACAGTTTTACTCTTCATATACATATTTTAAACAGACTTTTTGCATTGCATATAAAAATGTAAATATTACAGGGCATTCTTTTAAAATGTAGGGATAAGCATTATGCTTGGACATACACACCAATATCTCAGAATCTTTATTCACACCGACAAACCTTCTCAAAGGTAAGGTGTCACTATTTCAGGTATAAGATACAAAGAATAAGAAACACTGTAAAAACTTTACCATTTATTTTGCAAGATTGTCGTGCTGATTTTTTCAGCCTTCTGAATGTTTGAATTTTTGTAATGGAGTCTTTCACGCATTTCATGTAAACAAAGCAATGTTTTTTTAACTGCTCTTTTTGTTTTCATTCCTTTCCTGGGGAGGAGACAATTGATGGGCTTATGGTTTGACCAGTGCGGTTGGAGAGGAGGCAACCTCATCCTCCAATCCACAGTCATTGTCAGGAATCTATATATAGCAAAGTAAAAATTAAACTGTGCCTTTTTCTGCTTGAGAAACTGGCTGTGTGTGTGTTGTTCATTTCGTGTCCTATAGTGACATAAGAGTTTGAAACTCTTTGAACATATTTGTTGTTATGATTCACTATACATTACTAATCTTCAGAAATTTAGTTGTATGTATTTTCTCATTTCACTCTGAAATGTGTCCTAATTAATATACATTAGTATAGATCAGTATCAGATTTGTGCAGGGATTGATAACTTGAGAGAGGAGAGATATATCTCTTTAATAAAGCCAGTGTATGAATACCTGTTCCATTTGAATTAAAAAATTGTCCTGTTTTCTCCTTGTCTTGCTTCCTTTTTTTCAAAAACAAAACAACTAGTATACTTGAAAATGTCTTACTTGACCAGGACAAAAACCCTAATTTTTTCAATCTGCAAATCTGCTTTTGTTTTCCTTCCCAACCCTACCACCTTAGCTGCTACATTTTAAGGCTTTGTTCACCTGCTTTACCTAATATTCTGTTCTGAGATTTACCTTAATTTCGTTTAATAAGCAAACATGTAGCTTTTTAGACTTTGTGCATTTGCATCCAAACTGCAGCAAATTGATGCAGATTGCATGAAATTTACATTGTTAATTATAATGCAATTTTGGGAGCAGTTATTATTTTGTATAGAAGATAAAAAGAAGTTCTTGCTAAATTTTTATTTGTCTTTTTATTAGCTAATTCATGCTGGTAAAGGGGAAGCCATTAGAATCAGATCAATTCTACGGTCTTTGATTCCACTCGAAGATTTGGTGGGAGTAATTAGTATTGCTTTCCACATGCCAACCATAGCAAAAGGTAAGTTTGTTCTACATTTTTTCTCCAGTTCTATTCTTATAATATATAACTTATTGAAATATTGACACTCATACTTTTTTCAGCATTTAAAAATATTACAGAAATTCAACTATATATTGTGTGAATTAAAGACAAATCATGTGTATCTCATACGTGTTTCAAAAATCTTTATGCATGCTGTAGTCAACAATTCTGTGTACTCTTAAATCACTGATATAAATCCTGTTAAACTGAGTTATGAAAATCTGTTACAACTTTTAAAGAAATTTTCAAATATATGCTTTCTGGTTTTAGAACTATTTTAAAATGCTGCAGTCTCATTTCTCAATAACATAATCCTTAGCTCTTGCTGTTCTAACCCTACCAATTGCTTCTAGCAGACCTTAATAAGACACCAGAGTTGTTCTCCAGCAACTGTGGTGAAGAGATAGGTGTGACATACATAGGCAAATGTATTTCTTTGTATTTTCTGCCTGTATAAAACTGATTGCAATAGTGGGAGTTATGTCAGCACCTATATAAAAGGGAAAGGAATTACATCTGCTTTTTATTGTGTGTGGAGAGAAAACATTATAAATGCAACCTGGATTGTTTAGAGACTCACAGCACAAGATTTTTCAATAGGTTACAGTATAAGAGATAAAAAGATCAATCATTCTATTGCACCATTACTTATTTATGTTCCAAATAGATATAGACTTATAGATGAGATCTCAGTAGCAGACTAGAGCTCATACATACAGAAGTGTTTGTTTACTTTCCAGAATGAAAGTATCAAAATTTTAAAATACTTCAGTGAATTCCTTTCAGATATTTTGGAAGTTTTGACATAGATAGGACTTGTTAGCACATTCTTAATTCTTTGCCACACATTAAAGATATGCTCACCAATGCTGCATTTCCAGGATCTCTGATGTAGAGTTCTTGTAATTTTTACTTTCCATCTGCTTTTGCTGAGAACTAGGTATTTATGTAGGTTAATTAATATGCTTTAGGTACTTAGCATATTAGAATATCAACTATTAAGGATTGCTTAATATACGAAGCATGAACAGAAAAGCATGCAGGGACTTTGAGGTCTCTATGGGTAGCATTTATCTTACTCATTCTTTTTCATTTAACTTCAAATACGTTGCCTTTGTGTGACAAAGCAAAAAATTGGGGAAGATGCCTAGGTATTAACAGAGACTCAAAAGCTCTGACAAGTTGCAGCGTGACTGCTTAGTCTGCTTATGAAGGAGGATTTTTGTCACTGAAGTCTTATTTCTTCCTTTTAGATGGTACTGTGGTGGAACCTGACATGTCTGCGGGGTTTTGCCCAGATCACAAGGCAGCCATGGTTTTGTTCCTTGACAGGGTCTATGGAATTGAGGACCAGGATTTTCTTCTACACCTCCTTGAAGTTGGCTTTCTGCCAGACCTTCGTGCTGCTGCCTCATTAGATACGGTAAGGGTTCCAGTCTGGTCTTCTTTTGGTTCTGTTATCTTATGGAACACTACAACATTTTTCATCCCTCGAAAAAGCATTTCATATGTCTTCACGTTTTCTTCATTTCTCCATTTCTGGCTGAACTGTGTGTAGGTTCTGAGCTTTGATAATGCTTGAAGATGCACTGTCCAGTGTGATGCTCACTTTTTAAGAACTTGCACTGATACCCATATCCATAAAAGATGCGATGCCTTTCCCCAGGAGACTTTCTGAGCTTGTGCTATGGAATAAAAATCAGATGACCTGACAATGAAGCATGTGACTGGAAGCCCCTTTCCAGAGATAGACAGAAAGTGTTCATCTCTGTGCATTTGTTAGGGACATCTACACTGTTATTTAGAAAGTGACTACATTTCTATTTTAGCTCCTCCTCTGCCTTTTTTTTGCTGTTTTTTTTTTTTTTCCCTGTGAGTCTTATTTCTATCTAATTTATTTCTGCTGTCTTGGTCCAGAAAGCTTAGATTTAGAGAGCTATTATAAAGGCTAAGACATTGAATTTGATTTTTATATTTTACCTTCTATGTCAACATATTTTTCTGAAACTAATGATGTTGTTTTTTAGGATCATAGAATCATACAGTTGTTAAGGTCAGAAGAGACCTCTATGATTATGAAGTCCATTTGTCTACCTAGCATAATCACCATGTTCACAGTTAAACCATATCCTCAAGTGCCATATCCACTTTTTTGAATATATTTAATTTTTTTTTTAATACTTCAAAAATTATGACTCCACTCCATTTGTCTACCTAGCATAATCACCATGTTCACAGTTAAACCATATCCTCAAGTGCCATATCCACTTTTTTGAATATATTTAATTTTTTTTTTAATACTTCAAAAATTATGACTCCACTACTTACCTGAGCAGCTTGTTCCAGTGCTTNTCTTGCTGTTCTAACCCTACCAATTGCTTCTAGCAGACCTTAATAAGACACCAGAGTTGTTCTCCAGCAACTGTGGTGAAGAGATAGGTGTGACATACATAGGCAAATGTATTTCTTTGTATTTTCTGCCTGTATAAAACTGATTGCAATAGTGGGAGTTATGTCAGCACCTATATAAAAGGGAAAGGAATTACATCTGCTTTTTATTGTGTGTGGAGAGAAAACATTATAAATGCAACCTGGATTGTTTAGAGACTCACAGCACAAGATTTTTCAATAGGTTACAGTATAAGAGATAAAAAGATCAATCATTCTATTGCACCATTACTTATTTATGTTCCAAATAGATATAGACTTATAGATGAGATCTCAGTAGCAGACTAGAGCTCATACATACAGAAGTGTTTGTTTACTTTCCAGAATGAAAGTATCAAAATTTTAAAATACTTCAGTGAATTCCTTTCAGATATTTTGGAAGTTTTGACATAGATAGGACTTGTTAGCACATTCTTAATTCTTTGCCACACATTAAAGATATGCTCACCAATGCTGCATTTCCAGGATCTCTGATGTAGAGTTCTTGTAATTTTTACTTTCCATCTGCTTTTGCTGAGAACTAGGTATTTATGTAGGTTAATTAATATGCTTTAGGTACTTAGCATATTAGAATATCAACTATTAAGGATTGCTTAATATACGAAGCATGAACAGAAAAGCATGCAGGGACTTTGAGGTCTCTATGGGTAGCATTTATCTTACTCATTCTTTTTCATTTAACTTCAAATACGTTGCCTTTGTGTGACAAAGCAAAAAATTGGGGAAGATGCCTAGGTATTAACAGAGACTCAAAAGCTCTGACAAGTTGCAGCGTGACTGCTTAGTCTGCTTATGAAGGAGGATTTTTGTCACTGAAGTCTTATTTCTTCCTTTTAGATGGTACTGTGGTGGAACCTGACATGTCTGCGGGGTTTTGCCCAGATCACAAGGCAGCCATGGTTTTGTTCCTTGACAGGGTCTATGGAATTGAGGACCAGGATTTTCTTCTACACCTCCTTGAAGTTGGCTTTCTGCCAGACCTTCGTGCTGCTGCCTCATTAGATACGGTAAGGGTTCCAGTCTGGTCTTCTTTTGGTTCTGTTATCTTTTGGAACACTACAACATTTTTCATCCCTCGAAAAAGCATTTTTTATGTCTTCACGTTTTCTGCATTTCTCCATTTCTGGCTGAACTGTGTGTAGGTTCTGAGCTTTGATAATGCTTGAAGATGCACTGTCCAGTGTGATGCTCACTTTTTAAGAACTTGCACTGATACCCATATCCATAAAAGATGCGATGCCTTTCCCCAGGAGACTTTCTGAGCTTGTGCTATGGAATAAAAATCAGATGACCTGACAATGAAGCATGTGACTGGAAGCCCCTTTCCAGAGATAGACAGAAAGTGTTCATCTCGGTGCATTTGTTAGGGACATCTACACTGTTATTTAGAAAGTGACTACATTTCTATTTTAGCTCCTCCTCTGCCTTTTTTTTGCTGTTTTTTTTTTTTTCCTGTGAGTCTTATTTCTATCTAATTTATTTCTGCTGTCTTGGTCCAGAAAGCTTAGATTTAGAGAGCTATTATAAAGGCTAAGACATTGAATTTGATTTTTATATTTTACCTTCTATGTCAACATATTTTTCTGAAACTAATGATGTTGTTTTTTAGGATCATAGAATCATACAGTTGTTAAGGTCAGAAGAGACCTCTATGATTATGAAGTCCATTTGTCTACCTAGCATAATCACCATGTTCACAGTTAAACCATATCCTCAAGTGCCATATCCACTTTTTTGAATATATTTAATTTTTTTTTTAATACTTCAAAAATTATGACTCCACTACTTACCTGAGCAGCTTGTTCCAGTGCTTGACAACCCTTTCTGTGAAGAATTGTTTTCCTGATATCTAGTCTAAACCTGCCCTTGAGCAAGTTGAGACCATTTTCTCCTGTTCTGGGAGAAAAGACTGACATGTCACTAAAGGCTCCTTTCAGGCAGTTGTAGAGAGTGATAAGGTCTCCTCTGAGCCCCTTTTTCTCCAGGCTAAACATCCCCAGCTCCCACAGCTGCTCCTCCTAGGGCTTGTGCTCCAGACCCTTCACTAGCTCTGCTGCCTTTCTCTGGACACACTCCAGCACCTTGATGTCCTTCTTGTGGTGAGGGGCCCAAAACTGGAGATTGGAGGTGCAGCTTCACCAGTGCTGAGTGCAGGGGGATGGTCACTGTCCTGCTGGCCACACTATTGCTGATAAAAGCCAGGATGCCATCATTCTCCTTGGCTACCTGGGCACAAGTTCATGTTCAGCTGTCGACTAATACCCCCAGGTTCTTTTCTGCCATATATTTAAGGAGGAAGAGGTGAGGATTATTAACTCACATGGAACCTGCCCTTGTTCATAGCAAAAAGATACTGACTTGTCTTACCTGATTTTGGAGTGTTCTATTTTTTAGAAACTGTGACATTCTTCAATATAATCTTGAAAACAATTTTGTTTTTGAATGGTCACATTTACTATTTTTGCTTTTGTTCACTAAAAACAAAACAAAAGCCATCTATGACACTTTAAAAGCAGGAGAAGAAGCTGGGAATCTAGCTCCAGTAGTATCATATCCTCATTTCTGTGTTTTGGAAATTTCCCCCTTTATAACTGCAAAACAAAAGCAACAATTTCTTTTCACTTCTAACAACACTGATGACACAAGTCTAATTTCTTTCCCATTTAATTTATAGGCTGCTTTAAGTGCTACAGATATGGCTTTGGCTCTGAATCGATACCTTTGCACAGCAGTCTTGCCTCTCTTGACCAGATGTGCTCCTCTGTTTGCTGGCACAGAGCACCATGCTTCCCTCATCGATTCCTTGTTACACACTGTGTACAGACTCTCAAAGGGATGCTCTCTTACCAAAGCTCAGCGAGATTCTATTGAAGAGTGTTTGCTGTCTATCTGCGGGTAAGAAAAATCCTCCTGGCTGTACAGGAATGCTACATTACATAAAGTAACCTGTGATATTTGTAATACAGGAATGCAGAACTATGCCACCAGTAACATAATTAAGATTTTTTTTTTTCCCATCAGATGATTATGATAGTTTTTAAGATAGTGTATTCAATTTTCAGCTTTATTAATCACCAGTCATTCCTCAGTTCTCATTCATTCAGTCCTCAGTTATTCTTCTATCACCAAATCTTTTAAATTGGTGATTAACTAAGAGGATGCAAAAAGACAAAGCTCTGGAATTGTGGAATTATACATCCACTGAATTGCCATTTAAATACTTTCAGCTGTACAGATTTGTGCTTGATATTCAGTAACTTATACAAATCTGTGTAGAGGTTTATTTATGGTGTGTTCTATTTGAAATTCTAATAAATGACTAGTATTGTTATGCCTCTTTACTTAACAGCTATGGGACAAATTTTGTCTGTGTGTCTGTGGGGTCAAAATCAGTTGGTTATTATCCAATTTTTTATAAACCTACAGGCTCAATTATGAGAAGCTTACTAAGCAAATATGAATTCTAATATGAAGTTCTAATAAAGTTAACATTATAGCTTTCAGTTCATCAGAGCATTTGGTTTGGGGTTTTGTTAATATTTCAACATGACTTCCCCCCCACCCCCCCACAGTGTGGGAATGTGCTCAGAAATGATAGACATTTATATTATGATACTGTAAAATAATATGTAAAAAAAATCACATTTGATGATATTTGATATCATAAAATTTTGATATTTGATATATTTGGCCATTTTATATATATGTTACATTGCTAAGAACCAATAAAATTGACCAGATTTTACTATTTTTCTGGAAAACTTTAATGTCCATGCTGTTCTAACATTCATACTATAACAATTTCTTTTGTCCTTCCAATTGATGCCCACTACCGTGTCTTGTTTAGCACATCAAAAGGGATTGTGCTCTTATGTCTTCACTAGTTTCTAAGATATTTTAAGAGCCATTGAGATCTATTATGAGAAATTAACATTATATCCTTTTCACATGGGCATGGTGATCCTAATACACATGATCAAAATTCAGTATTTTTTTCCTGCTTTTCTCTTTCTGTAGATCAGATATTTTATTGGCTTCTTTGAAGCATTTGATATGCATCTTGTTCAGAATATTTTCTTTGGTATGCCCTTGTTTGCTTTCTTCTGGACCCCTAGTGCCACAAGTAAAATCTTATTTTATGAATTTGAAGAATTTTAGCGGCATAGAACTGATATGTTGCTTTAATATATTTATCAATTTTTTATTTACATTAAACTGTGCTAGAACACCCTTTTGAAATGGTTTGTCTGCTTTTAGGCAGTTGCGGCCTTCAATGATGCAGCATTTGCTGAGGAGATTAGTATTTGATGTCCCCTTGTTAAATGAACATGCAAAGATGCCTCTCAAGGTAAAAGTAAATATTAGTATTCAACAGAATTCTTTATAACAGAATACAACAGAAACTAGTTGCATGGAGAAGATTCTCTGTTATCTTTGTTATTTCCACTCTGCAGTACTCTAAAACCATAGCTTTTAAGGATAAATTGGTGCTTTGGAAAAAATTCAGTTTAATTTACATCCATCCAAATGGAATTATGAAGTCCGGGTCTAATGTTTGCTTCTCCTTTAATTACTTCACATTTGTTTCAGCCCATGTGAAAACAGAATAGAAAAAACCTTGGGGGTGGGGGCAGAATTCAGTGCACAAAATGGAACAATTTAGTCTGTGTGTACCATTACTTTTGTCCTCTACATGGGTTTATTTGCTCTTGGAAAAAAACTGTTTTTCTGTTGTTGGTGCCTGGAAATTTTTTAAGTAATAATGTTTAGTAGCAAGGCTGCATTTTGTTTTCAGCTCCCAAAAGTTTAGCTGTATTTTTTTTATTCTTATTCCTGGTGTTCAAGAAAAAGGAGGGTTTTTCCTTTCTGAGGTGACATATTCCTTAAAGATTTCTCAGATATCATCATTAGTTTTAACAAACATTTGGTTCTACACCTTACCTAGTGTTTTTCAGCAGTCCTTTTCAATGCTTTCCCACCACAGCCTTGAAGGATATTTAATATTTCTTATTTAATATATTCTTGTGCTTTAAGAGCACAACAGGATCTCTAACGTAAGAGGAATTTAAATTGTTAGTCTCAAAGCCAGGGCCTGTTGCTGAAGTCCTGCCAAGGACTTCATAATTTGGTTATGCCCCCTCCCAGAAATCTTCAATCAAACTAAAGATTCTGGAGCAGCCATTCCCTGCTCCTTGACACCTGTTCATCTAAAAGAACACATTATATGATACTGAGGGTCATGACTGCAGTGAGCTTCCCTTGTTGCTGAACTGAACAGTAAGGAAATAATAATTGGATCCTTTTGGCTAGTCAGGCTTTGAGAGAATACAGATGTAGAGAGCCATGGTGTTAGCATGGGCAAAGGATTTTGTCCATTGACACATAAACTACTAATAGGAGCTTCTGAGGAAACTGAACTCTTTATCTGAAGACAGACCTATAACTTTTAAAAGGTTTCACTGACATTAAACTGATTTCCAGTGATCTAACAAGGGAATCCTACCCATATCTACTGTGTTTCTGATTTGAAAATATTGTAGTATTTTGTGTATTCCTTATGGGCTTGTGCCCTCAAGCCAGTGATAGTAATCTAAGGAGGTAGCTGTAAGTCAATCAGGCATCTGAAAATGTAATTTTGAATGGGAAGAGGGGAGAAAATAATGAAGGCAAATCAGAATACAGTGCTATCTACTGTGAATACATTTGCTGGTTTCTACAGTTAAAAGTTGCCTCGGGTTTTAAGCAGTATGTGAATTCAAATCTGTGATGCTCTTCCTGTATTCTGTATAGTTCAGACTTTTTGGAATAGACTGCCTTGGTTTTATTTCCTCTTTAATAATATTCAGTGCTTCACCTGGGATTTCTCTAAGACTAAACCTACCTTTACTCTTTTGACTAGGTTTAAAAACATATTGATATGTATTATTATCCACATGTAGTCCAAAAGCAAACTCATCTGGCCATTGCGTAATTAAATATAGTTTGAAAAAATATTTTCAAATACATGTTTGACTCTTAGAGTCCAGATTTCTGAGACTCCTGTGGTTCTACATAAATGATGACACTTCTGTCTTTTTACATGTTATGTACATATAAGTTCTCTGCGTTTTTTCTTTAATCATCCAACAATTTAAATAGTAAATATATGTTAACAGATTATTTAAATCTGAAGATGTACAAATATAATACATGTACTATTTTGGGATTTTTTTCCTGATCCATTGAAAATATAAAAGAACAGTGCAGTATCAAGATTATATTTTTGGATATTGAAATCCTTGCTTCTACATATCAGATGTTGGTTGTGTTTTTTTTTAAATTCCTGTCTTTATTTATGCACATGTACACATTTATGTTATAAATGTCTGGAAGTTTGTTCAGGCTGGAAAAAAGGGAATCCTGTCAGCTCTCTACTCACTGTGACTTGCAGTATTGCAGTATTTTTCCAAAAAGCTTTGCAAAATGGTATTGAATGAAAGATGAAAAAACTGCCCATTCTGGGTGTATATGCACCAGTGACAAAACATGGCTTCTTGATAAAAGTATAGAAATTTGTCTGGTAGCATCTCTGTAATGTTTGAGTGCCAGAATGGATGGACCTCTGCAGTTATATTTCTATTTGCTTTCAAAATACTTTGTGTTTTAGTTGCTGACAAATCATTATGAAAGATGCTGGAAGTATTATTGTTTGCCAAGTGGATGGGGTAATTTTGGTGCTGCCTCAGAAGAAGAACTTCATTTATCGAGGAAGTTGTTCTGGGGTATTTTTGATGCTTTATCTCAAAAGGTAAGTACCTTTAGAGTCCATCTATTACTGTAAAATCCTTATTGTGTAATCTTTTTTAATCTGTAATTTTTATCCAGCTTTTATCAACACTGTATCGTCCACTTTGAAGTAAAAAAGATAGGCTTTAGTAAATCTAAATCTTTCTCCTATAGCTTCTAATTTAATATAGGTATACTATTTTATTGCCTCATTTAAAAAATATATAACTAAAGCAATAATCTTGAGATGTATCTGTACAGATCTTACACCTCTCTGTTTAGTAGTTGTAGTTTCAGCACCCTTGAATGATTTCTATGTTAAACAGAAGTTTAATAATACACCTTGATGTGTATGTATTGTTCATTCTGTGACTATTTTTAACAAATGTGCTTAAAGTTTCACATATTTCACTTCAAATCTATGCTCTGCATAGATTTGGAATGCTCTGCATATTCCTGTGCTGTGCTGTCTTCTCGGCATCTGAAAAATGTTGAACATTGCTACCAGTGAAGTCAACACTTTTCCCATTTACTTGAGAAAGATTAAGACTTGCTCCTAACTTTCTGCTTTGGACAGTCAGTTTTCTTCATTTTCAGAACCAAAATTCAGTTTCACACTGAGTAAGAAAGCCATTCCCTGGCTGCTTGGTTTCATCCATAGCTGCATCAGTTTCACTGGTGATGTTGGAAGTTCCTGTTCACTATGCTCTTTCTATCCCGTGTGTTCCACAGAAGTATGAACAAGAACTGTTCAAATTGGCTTTGCCTTGTCTGAGCGCAGTTGCAGGGGCCTTACCTCCAGATTATATGGAATCAAATTATGTCAATATGATGGAAAAACAGTCTTCGATGGATTCAGATGGGAACTTTAATCCTCAACCTGTTGATACCTCAAAGTAAGAAATTATTCTGTTGCATCTCAAGTTTTTTTGATCATGAGTATTTAAAAGAGGGGGGCAGCCTATTGTTTGGTGTGATGTGAACTTACAGCTTCTCTTCTGAATGTTTACTTTCTAGATAAAATGGGGATCATAACTTAATATTTTTATTTATGTATTTATTTTAAATCAAGTAAAGCCACAACTAGCAAGTTACATAATTAATTTCTTGGTCAACTTAGAATATTTTTAATGCATTTTTACCCAGGAGATAGAACTATCCAATTGTCTTTGCATGTCTGTTGCAAACAAGCCAGTACGTTCTTAGGAGCTGAAAAAGTAGACAAGTCTATATCATCCCAGTCATTATTAACATTATTTGTTAATAAATGTTAATCCCAGTCATAATAACATTATTATGTCAATACACTAATTGTGTGAATGGCAGTGTGCCTTCAGCATATTGTTTGATTGTGCCTTCATATAATCTTTTTTACTATGAATAATTGGAAATTCGGCAGAACAATCTTCATTCTCTCTAGGCAGTTGGGGTCTGGCCCTGCTTTCTTAAGTATATTAGCCAGACAAAGTACATAACTAATTGGAAATTTTCTGCCCTGATTTTTGACTACAGCCAGTGCGCTCTTTCATGTTGTATAGAATAATCTTACAGAAGCATGGCTATGCACTAGATCTTTAAAAATTCCTGTTGTAAAACATTTCCTTCGTTTGCCCCTGTGAGCCTTCTGCCTGTATTAAGATTCCGTACACAGGATGCTGTCAGTAGATTGACACCTTCATTACAGCGTGTTTGTACATGTGTGCACATCTAAATATGACAGTAAAAGCCATAATCCAGTCTGGAATACAGAAAGGATATCAGTGACCATTAAAATTCATTTTTTCTAAGATGTAGTTAAAATATATGAAGGTTTAGCAAAATTTCCTAAGAATATTATATTATCATTTAACTGAGTATTACTTTGTCTGATGTCATTTCAGAGAAAAATTGTAGATAGATTTGAAAAACTTAATATTACCCAAATTATATGTCACTTCATTGCTATAGGAGTCCACAGTTCTGTGATGTTTCAAGACAAAGACAGAACTACTGCTATAATTGTAATTTCCTAGTTATCCTGCATTCTAATGTGCAAATCTAGCTTTGCATTGCTTGCTTATACGGGACCTATTCGTATGAAGGTATAGATAATAGGATATTACTGTATTTGTAATTTTATTCCATTTCCAAAATTTTTTTAAGTGTTATAGTATTAATAGAGTTGCCCTCAAAATGCGATTTTTCGAACAGTGAAAAAAACCCACTGACAGTGCTGGATGAATGTTTTCTGATCTTTGTATGTGTGTTAGAGTCTTGAAAACTGTTACTCTGACATAATTTGGTTTTACATTTCTGCTTTTTTCCACCTTATGACTGAAAATCCAGACTTCTACTTGACAGTAGATGGCACTCTAGTACTACTTATACAGAAATTCTCTTTATTAGGAGGGAAGATATTGCTGTTTCACCAGTGATCAAAACCAGTTATTCCCTTTCACTTGTAGGAATACTGAAGAAGCAAACGACCGATATTTGATAAATTATTTTTGGAAGAAGATTAGAGTATTCTGCCTTTAGTCCTTGTTTGAAGATTAAGAATTGTTTTGTTTTTTTTTTTTTTTTTACTACTTCAGAGACTTTAACTTCTGCACTGTCTTGTGCACCCATTGAAGGGCTAGTGTATTAATTTGTGTGGGATTTTGTTTTTTTAATAAGGATTTTTCTGCTTTTAATATTTACTAGTGTGTTCTAAAATAAAGCCTTAGTAGTAATATTCGAGTTGTCATAAATTAGACGCTTCAAACCTATAATACTACTTGTAGGAATATATAAAATAGGTAATATTTCAAAAAGGACTGTTAGCACACTTGGTTTATGATGGGCATGTGCAATAAGTTACTGCCAAATTTCTGAAACTCTAGGTTGTAGTTACATTTTTAATAACAAGAAAATATATGACAAAAAACACTAGTGCTTGATATCATTATTGACTTTTCCATGCACACATATTTCAAAGAAGTAAAATTCCTACAAGAGCTATGGTTGTCATTCAGTGCCCATGATATAATTCAGATTTCTTCCTTGATTTAACTGGGCTTTGGAGCAAACTATATGTGAGGAAGAAGAGCACGGTAAGATGTGTGGAAAGGGGATATGCATTATTTATTATTTATTCTGAAGTTTTCTTTTCAACAAAAGCACTCAATTTTAGCCTGTGTGATATAATGCTAATTTTATTTTCACTTTCAGCATTACAATCCCTGAAAAACTAGAATATTTCATTAACAAATATGCAGAACATGCTCATGACAAATGGTCAATGGAAAAGGTAAAATCTACATTCCCGTTAAAACAAAATCAGGTTTTTTTATTTGAATCCATTTCATCTTTAGAATATTTTACTCTGAATAATTTTTCGTAATGCTACAAGCTGATATGTAGGTAAGATATAAACATGCTATTTTCTTGAAATGTATTTAAGGGAAAGTTCTCTAAGTGCATATAAGAATTTCAAAACAGTGTTTCATCATTTCATCTTTTTTATGGCTGACTTTTGGGTAAATATATTTGCTAATTGTTTAACAGTTTTATGGGCCTGATTTTTTTTTAACCAAGAAAGTGTTTTTATTCCTTTCTGCATTTTGTTTGTCCAGTGTTAAAAATAGTTCCTCAGCTGTAGTGCAGTATTCTGCTGTATAAAAATTCTTAAAAGGAAAATGTATTGATATGGTTACTTTGGTAATCAGTAATTTGCAAAAAGACTGCACATAACGTGATTCATAGCTTAATTTGTAGATCATGTAAATGTTAGTTGAGAAAATGTTGAGAACATAGTAGAAAGGAAACTTCAAGAGAACAGCTCTGCAGAAGCATTGTTCAGTTAATTTTTACTGATAATAAATAATAGAATAATAAAAATAGGATTTTTCATAATTGTTTTGCTTTTCCCCATTTTGTGTTTCCAATTGCTGTTTTCAGTTTGCCAATGGATGGACGTATGGTGAAACATTTTCTGAATCTGCAAAAGTGCAACCATTAATGAAACAATATAAGCTATTGTCTGAAAAGGTAAGGGATTTGTTCATGCTTGGTCCAGGGTGGCTGAAATATCACTGAAAATATTGCCTTATGTTTACATCATTTTAAGAAAAATTGCTTACACTATGTCAACTAATGTGTGCTTGTTGCCTTCTCCAAAATCCTGAAAAGGTATAAAAGTGTTTTATTGTGTAATAAATATGCAACTCATTTCCTCGCAGAGCTGAACCTACATGGCATAACTTATGGTGAAACTGAAATGTGATATTGCCTCTATATTTTTTGCAGTAAGGTCATAGAGGAATGCCTTCTTCCTTAGTGAAAACTTAGGTTTAGGCTTTGTCTGGTCTCCACCAAAAAACTATGAAGATGATTAGACGTCTGGAGAGCTTGATATAAATGAAACAATGCTGAAGGAACTGGGTTTGTTCAGTTTAAAGAGAAAGTTACTGGAGATATGGTCTTGGTTTCCTGGTTCCTAAGCATTAGTAACAGAGAAAGTGGGTGTATTCTCTACACAGGGGTGCACAGTGACAGGACAAGAGGCAATGGGTGTAAGGTTCTTTAGCAGAAATGCTTTCTAGAAATCCTTCTTATTTTGACAGCTTAAACATTGGAATAACTTGCCCAAAGAAGTGGTGAAATCTCCTGCATATTGAAGGCATGACAGAGCAAGACCTAGATAACCTAATCTTGATAGCCCAATTAGGTAGCTTATCTGACCTCAACAGAAGGTAGAGACAGAAGATGTCCAGCATTCTCTTCCAACACAGACTTGTTTATGATTCTATGATTATGGTTTTTTGGTTCATGTAGCAGATAAAACATGGTGTTACTCTTGATAATTACTGCTCCACCTTTGATTTCATGTCTGCGAATGCTATTCACACAGTTATCACTGAGATCCTGCCGGGCCAGAATTCTTCTCCCCCCCTCTGAAATGATAAATAAACTTTTTACTATCTTATATGGTTTATTTGCATCATTTCAATAACCCTGGGCCATAATGGTTGAATTCAGTACATTCCTCTGCATCTCAGTATATACCAGAAGGAAGTCCAATAGTTACTTTTTGCTCTGTACAGCTACATAATAAACAAGTTAATTATTGCATGTACATTCTTCTAGGAGAAAGAAATTTATCGATGGCCAATCAAAGAATCACTAAAAACTATGTTGGCATGGGGATGGCGAATTGAAAGAACACGGGAAGGAGATTCCATGGCACTGTATAACCGGACACGTCGCATATCTCAAACCAGTCAAGTGAGACACTTTGCTAAAAACTTTGTGTTGTTCTCCATTAATAACAACTGCCTTTTGAAAGGAAGCCTTTGAACTTTTAAGGTTCTATATGTTTGTATACCTGCATGTGAAAGTAATCTCACGCACAGGAAGAAAAGTCTGGCCGCTGTTCTTTTTAAAAGCAAGATTACTGCATAATCCCTAGAGGAAAGCCTATCTATGGCCCTTTTCCAGCCATGCCTCTTGCATCAGTGTCTTGTCATCCAGGGAACATCTGGCACTTTTTATCCTTCTTTGACCATTTGTGTCAATGTAATGAGCAAACCTGTGACAAATTGAGACAGTAAAAAGACAGAATAAAAAAAAGGGTGATATTTTCTGGGTGAGGAGGAGGGGCAGAAGGTAAAAGATAACTGTTTATAGGTTCTAGTCTTAAATGTTGAAATAGGGTTGAAAATCTAAATTTGAAGTTTGATTTTTGCCTGAATTCACCTTAAACTAGATTGTGTGAGACTTTGCCTGCTGCGAAAAAAAAAAAGAATCTCTAGAAAATGCAGAGATTTAGTCATAACTTCATCCTTATCCACCATAAATTCAAACCCTAAATGAGTTCAAGTGAAATTTTTATTTAAATGAAAGGGATTTGTGTCTAATGTCCATCTGTCTTTGGGAACAAACTCTATTGACCTTTGCCTAATTCTCACTGAAGTTTACCACCCCTGATGTATTTTCAGCTGGGCCACAAAGGATCCTTTTGCTCTCTATAGATCTACAAATGACTTTTTTATTAAGTTCCTTAATTATGTTCAGTGTTTTGTTAATCTTAACTTCTTCATGTTAAATGCTTGCATAACTCCACTGTTTTGCACATTTTTCATTCAGATCTCTGTAGATACAGCCCATGGTTACACTCCTCGAGCAATTGACATGAGCAATGTCACCCTCTCCAGAGACTTACATGTGAGTCAGAAACACCTAAAATGCTTATGGTTTGTTTCATAATTTCATTTTGTCTCTTTTGCTAGTTTATTTTAAACAATTTGGTACCAAATATTACCTATTTTCATGTGCTTTTTTTTTTGGTGGGGGTTTTTTGGTCTTTTTCAATTTTCTCTTTGATTCTCTGTTGCTTAAAAAAGACATTGTNAATTTTTATTTCAATGAAAGGGATTTGTGTCTAATGTCCATCTGTCTTTGGGAACAAACTCTATTGACCTTTGCCTAATTCTCACTGAAGTTTACCACCCCTGATGTATTTTCAGCTGGGCCACAAAGGATCCTTTTGCTCTCTATAGATCTACAAATGACTTTTTTATTAAGTTCCTTAATTATGTTCAGTGTTTTGTTAATCTTAACTTCTTCATGTTAAATGCTTGCATAACTCCACTGTTTTGCACATTTTTCATTCAGATCTCTGTAGATACAGCCCATGGTTACACTCCTCGAGCAATTGACATGAGCAATGTCACCCTCTCCAGAGACTTACATGTGAGTCAGAAACACCTAAAATGCTTATGGTTTGTTTCATATTTTCATTTTGTCTCTTTTACTAGTTTATTTTAAACAATTTGGTACCAAATATTACCTATTTTCATGTGCTTTTTTTTGGTGGGGTTTTTTTGGTCTTTTTCATTATTCTCTTTGATTCTCTGTTGCTTAAAAAACACGGTTTGTGTTGAAAACCTTCGAAATTTTCTTTAGTCCTGAATTGATTTTCCCAGTTCACTTTGTGAACATTTGTCATTTTGAAGAGAATCCTGTTTAAAAGAGCTAGCAGCATTAATTTTTTTATGTTTCCCATTCTTTTCTCCACCATCTTTCCAAAACATATAGTCAAGGCTCTTTTTTTCTCTAAACTGAAACCATTAAGTACTGTGAGAATTGAGAATGAAGGAACTGGGGGTAGGATTTTCACAGATGGGTCAATAGGTTGCTGTTATTTGTACCAATAGGTTTTAGTTTATAATCTATGTTTTTGTCATTAGTTAGATTTTTTTTTTTCATCGTGTTTTCTGTAGTATGGTGCTAGGTTTTACAGTATACTAATTTCCTGTGAGTATAATTGCAATGTAATGTAGGCATATACTGAATAGTTTTAAATTAGTTAGCATGAGTGTTTGTACCAGTCTAGTGATGGCAACATGGTGTTCAAAGCTGACTACCATAGACTCCTGAAACAGGATTAACTTTGTCTGTACTGAGCTTTGCCGTAGTGCAGGAAACAAGCAGTGGTAATAGATTAATTGACTGTGAAGTATATACTCTATCTCTAAACAAATTCTCATGCTGGATTTCCACTTTTTGATTTCCACTGTCTTGCAGTTTCCAGTTTTATAGTTCTAGCAGTTTTAGACTACTTAAAATTAAAAAGAATTTTCTGCCAATTAACTGCCAGATGGCTGATCATTCCAAAGAGTTCATAAAATTGATTATCGAGGAACTATCTCTACCACTACATTCTTATTTTAAACTGATGACAAAGATTCCTTACGATTATGGCATTTAATGTTTGTATAAACTCAGTATAGTTGAAAGACTTTTGCAGACTTTGTTTAATGCTCAGGAAACAACTCACCATGTGACCATCATCATAGTATTGTGATGCAGTAGACCAGATAAAAGTAACCATCCTGTCAAAAATCACATAGAAAGCTCATTGAAACTTCTGTTAGTCCCTTGCTTATTTTTTTTATGCTGTACTCTCTAACACTTGTAACTACTTTGTATTTCCTTTGCAGCCCTTAGCTATAAGGCAAGAGCTTGTTGGCTTTATAATTCATTTACCCTGTGAAGAGAAGTCATCTTTGAAACCAGCTTGTTATTTAAAAGCTAAACAAATTTAATTAAAATGCAATTTCAGCTGTTAATTGTCCTGATGCAGACATTGAGGAAATATCTGAACGTGTTGGGTATTAATGAGATCTGAGTTTTAAAAATTAACTATGTGTAATTTTGAAGATTTTAGAAAATGTTTAATATCTTTCAAGTTGGAGTTCAGGGTTAGCTAGCAAGAATCATGACCATGTCTAAAGCTGTAGGTCTGCAAAATACTCCTCATTTTGGTCTTAAGTCACCTGGTCACATTTTGGCTCCACGAGCAGCTAGGTCTTGCTCTAAAAACATCTTCATAGCATCCTACTAGGTGCTATGAAAACACAGGCTACTCTGCATCCTTCTAAATTGGGATTGTCAAAATAGTGGTGTCAGAGCATGCATGACAGAAGGCATCCAACATACAGAACAGAAGGGATATCTGTCATAATGTATTCACTAGAGAAAAGTTTGTGAAACAAATTTTCCAATGGACAAATAAGATACAGCTGAAAAGTTCCTGAATTCATGAGTATTCTCACAAATAAAGAAATTGGTGTTGAGAAATGCTCATTACTCAAAATCATTACTGAAGGTGAGAAGGCTTCTGTAGGCTCTTGAAAGAAATGTAAAGTGAAATCTACAGAAAATTCCCCCACTTTGTACAATTAGAGAGTACACAAAGGTAGGACAGCAAAGGTGGGTTTAAAAGGTGCTTTCATGTTGAAATACTTCCTACTAGGTAGACACTGGAGGCACTCGTCTGTTTTGCTTGGTTCAGGGTCCAGCTTCTAGCTCGAAGGAGTTTGTTTTATAGGAAGAATATATAGACTGATTTATGCTCTGAAGTGGCTGGTGCTTTCAGCAGTGTGTTAAATCAACACAGTATCCACACAGAAGAAGCTTTTTCTGTGGGTTCATAAGTCGTCTACCGCAGCCAGCAGTAACAATGTTGATTCAGTCCTCTGGCTTGCTGTTCTTTCTTTCCCTTGAGAGTGTCTTCAGAGACCCTTGTTTTGAGAATGAAGTCTCCCATCTCACACCCCAGTACTATTTCTGGGCTATTCTCTTTGTGGTTCCTTGTTCTCTCTATTAGGAGTTATTTGTTCAGCACCAGGTTCCTTGCTATGATACCTATGCCAATTCTACCCAAATTCTATATAACATTTTTTCAATAAAAACTTGTTTCCAGTGAACCATTACAGTGTAATTGTATTAAACTTCCCAGGGGACAAAACTTG
Source organism: Vireo altiloquus (assembly GCA_013396875.1). NCBI lineage: Eukaryota > Metazoa > Chordata > Aves > Passeriformes > Vireonidae > Vireo > Vireo altiloquus. The sequence continues at coordinate 358,430 of VZRF01001132.1, read as the reverse complement.
TTATTAAGTACCAACCAGAAACTTGTACTTCTTGATGGTTAATCATTGCAACTCATGTCACTAAGCTCTCCATTTTCCTAAGGCTATGGCTGAGATGATGGCTGAAAACTACCATAACATATGGGCAAAGAAAAAGAAAATGGAGCTTGAAGCAAAAGGTAATGTTAGCTATAGGTATTTACAATATTTTAAGTTTTCTGTGACTACCTTAGGTTTGAGAAGACATTCAAAAGAAGAAAAATGAGCAGCAAATATTAATCGACAAAGAAGAAACAGAGAAGTATACATTCCTGATTTTTAGTGCCTGAAAGTTGTTACAGTACCAAGTGTAACTGCTCTTGTTTAAGTAGTTTACCAATTCAATAACAAGTGAAGGAAACCTGTGGTCATGACTTGGCAGTGGGTTTTTGAGAAATCTCAGAGACAAGCTGGAAAAAGCAATTTCTTTCTAACCTGTCTTCAATTCTAAATAGTTAACTCCATTTCTAAGGTAGTTCTCTGTAGTTTCCCAGGAGAAAGAATGTAAATATGAGAAATGTTTATGGTAAGGTGTTTGCCTGACCAATCAAAGGTTTCCTCTCTGTCCTTGTTGTGCATTCCATTCTGGTGTTGGACACACACAGATGAGAGATATGGAGATGGATCGCAGCTCCAGCACCTGCTGTAGAAGCTGCTGATCTCTCCCTCTCTCTCAATCATCTTTTTATTAATATCTATCTACTTATCTATCTATAAATAAAGCCTTCTGACCATCAATCTATGGACACGGAGTGATTTGTAGACCAGGCCCTCAAAATAGGGCCGCATCATTTCTACAGAAACCCAAAGGTTGTCAATAAATTTAAGCCACATTAATCCATTTTTCTTCTAGCATTAGTCTTTCAGACTATTACGCAATGGACTGTGATTTCATTTGTGGTGCTTCTTTTATTGCAGGTTGATCTAAAGCTGTTTACTAAGTACTGAACATATCGTGTGTTGAATTGACAAGTGGACAAACCTAGAGCAGATGCTTGATTCCATATAAAAAATGGCACATGTTCATGCTCTCTGCTTACCTAAACGAAAAGCTTTTTCATGTCTTGTGTAACTTACTGATTTTTCTGTGTGTTAAAATAATTTCTTCATTTTTGTGTTCAACCTGATTTTTTATTTTTTAGATAACGCTATATTTGCACATGATTGAAGCTAGTGTTTTACCTTATCTGAAGGTGTCTAGTTGTATACTGCATGCACCAGACTTGGTAGTTTTTTCTTTCTTGTTTTTTCTTCAGTGCTTGGGTTTTTAATAGTTGTAAAATTCCAGAAAAGGTGTAGCAGTTAAGATTTTATAAAAAAGTAAAGTTCTGTCTGGAAGGGTCTTGGATAATTGCCATGCCTTTAATTATATTTCACCTTAATATAGTTTTTATTTTATTCCTTTTCTATAAAACCTTCTTTAGGATAAATAGCCTCAGGATGGGCCAAGTTTGGGAAGTCAGAGGCTACAGAAAGATGAGATATTTTAATGGATATATACTGCATTTCACAGCTTTGAAAGCAGAATTTTGCCTGTGAGAAGAGCTTCAATGAGAATACTGTATAGTATTTGTTGTGTTGTGCAGTAGGACAAGGATGGAGGTGGCTGGAGTGATTGAAGGAGAGGCTTTTGATGAACAGTTTTTGTGAGTGAAAACTAGATTAATTGGTCAGCTGAGCAAAACTTGGCCTTCAAAAGTTGTGAGGGTTTTCCTCCAGTATATTCATATGCTAGTCTTGAAATATTTTTTTTACTTTTGTATAAAGGACAGAAGAATAGTGTGAACTTATATGCAATTTGCATATCTGTCTTCAGCTGTCCTGTGATACAATTACATCATGTTGGTGATTAGAGAATAAAATCCAATCATGCCAGTGTTAAAGACTCTAATTCCTAAGACAAATCCATACTAAACAAAAAAACCCAACCCACTACCAGACTTGCCCACTAGGTTATCATTTTGCATGCACTTGGATTCAAGCAGAACTAATGGAAAATTTCAGAATTTATAGGTTAAAAAAATCATCCAGTGATATGTCTCCAATATTTTCCTGAGGGAATTTGTTCCTTTTAAAAAAATTATTATTTTTAGAGAGTTTCTTTAGTGTTTTTATCATAACCTTTGATCATAACCTTTGCAGTTTCCTGGTGCTTCAGCACAATTATCATAGGAATTTATTGTGTTATGTTATGCAAGGGTTATCTTAGAAGTTGAATTCCTAAGAATGTTGCTTTTCATGCAGATATTTATATTAACAAAAACAGTGTTATTTTCCTGTCAAATTAAATATCTACATTCCGTAGATATCAAGACATCAGATTTTTGTAATCAATACAATGAAGTTTATTCTGTTTACCTCTGGTTTTGCAGCATTTTTTTGATCTTTTGCTGGACAGTTGTGTGAACCATGTTTGAATGATGTATTCAAATTTTCTATCTTTAATTTATTAATATAAAGTAGAATTGTATCACTTTAATATATTTTTTAGATACGTGTATATCTTGCTAAACTTGATGAACCGTGTCATTAGAATGTTTTAAAGCAAGACTTGGTGTATGTCTATATATTTGTTTATATCTTGGTTTTCTTAGGAAATGAAGGGTTATTTATCTTTTCAGTTTCATTTAATGAAGTTGTAAGTATAATACATGTTTGCAACAGTTAAGCAATTTTTTCTTCTTTAAGAGTTTTTTTGCAATAGGTTCAGCATACTTAGCTGGTCCTTGTAGCAAAAATGTTAGAACTATGTAACCATATCTAAAGATTCTATCTGAATATTTTTTAAGGTTTGTGTAAGACTAGTATATTGTTATTTCAGACTAGAATTTACTGTAATGTACTGTAAAGCTTTTACATACTGGGATTTACCATGTCAACTCATAACTCTTTTATTTTTAACTCTTTGATGCTCCATAGTAGGAGGAGGCAACCATCCCCTTCTTGTTCCTTATGATACACTCACAGCCAAAGAAAAAGCCAAGGACAGAGAAAAAGCACAGGATATTCTGAAATTTCTACAGATTAATGGATATGTTGTCTCCAGGTAATTCTCTGTTCAGTATTAATGTCACAGAAGGCTTCTGATAGTCCTCAGTGGTCTGATTTGTTTCTTGTTTTGTTTTGTGGTTTGGTTTGGTTGATTGTGGTGGGCTTGTTTGTTGGGGTTTCTTCTACTAAAACAAAACTCTATGATAATTTTTATGTTTCAGTACCTGGGAATAAGGATGAGTTCCTTCATATAAATAAAACATTGTAAGGAAGAAATGGACTATAGAGTTAGTGGCAGGGTTTTTGGAAGGCATGAACAGAGTTCTCCAGAATCTCTATGTGTCTTCTGCCTTCCCTCTCGATGTTGCAGCTTGCTTTTTCTTTCTGGTGTGTCTCCATGCATCCAGCCAGTAGGAAACGTATTCATTTTCTACAAATGACAGAATTATTAAGTCTTAGTCATAGGTTCATGCACATCTTTAAGCACATGTTCGTCTCTAAAGGAATTTCTAGACAATTGGTTGGATAAGAGAGGTTTATTTCTAAAGCATACGGCTCATTTATTTCAATTGAGTTCATTAACAGTATTATTAAAATATTTTAGAAGCGAAAACTGATGTTTTTAAATAATTTTTAAGCAGTCCACAGTGTAAATGTAATAATAGTGAGTAGTCTGCAGAATAATTCATTTTAATATGGTGTATTTACCTCCTAAATGTAACATGAATAAAATTTTAATTAATTTGGAGGCTTTTCTGCCTCATCAGCATGATTTAGGAAATCAGAATCACTAGAAAAGGCTGAAAACATATCTGAGCCTTGCATGACTGGAACATTAGGAAATGAATGAAACAGCCACTGAGATAAATTTAAGTAATCATTGTGAATTAATTAGGCCATCTACTGAAAATCTGCCTGCTTCCATTCTTTTCTATTGCATGTGAATTCCAGCCTTTTTCTAGAGTTCCATAGTTAATCTTAATAATTTTGGTAAAATCTTTCAGGGTAACTGGAATAATTCAGTTTACTTCTTGTCAATGCAGTAGGATGCACAAAGGAGGATGTCAGAAAGCAAAGGTTTCTTTCCTCATTCCCTGTCAAAATGATCATCTGTATTCAGGAGAGCATGTTCTTTTTCCACTAGCCCTTTTTATTCCTGTTAAACACAAGGAGTGGTGGCTTTCGGGGTTTTTTTTTGGGAGTGGAAGGCTAAGAGGAATGGTAAGATAAGCATTAATTTGGACACACCCATTGTCTAGTAACTAGTTCCTGTTACATCTGCATCCTCCCTGCTGGTTAAATGCAGGCCTTTCCATGAAGTTAAGCCCAATGTACTTGCTGCACCTTTCATAACTGCCTTGTCTAAACAAAAAAAGGACCCAATTCATGTTTTTGGTCTGCTCACCACTGTGCTTTCTGCCATATATGCCTTGCTCACATTTCTTTACAGTCTTTATTTGACAGTGGCCATTCAGATCGCTGCACCCCCATGCAAACTGGGTTTAGAGAAGATAGAAACACTTGGCCCCTGCCAAGCATGTGGCACTCAGGCCCATTCCAGCTGCTGGTGCAGAAGCCCTCACTTGTCTTACTGACACTGCTCCTTCACATTAGCAGGAATTTTTTTAGACCACAGAATTCCCACCCCAGTGGCAGGCAACTGGGACTCCCAGTTGCTGGGGTTGCAGACACTGCTTTATGCCCTTGGCCGTCTGACTCCAAAGGCTGCTACCAAATGCACTTATGGCAGTCCCCTGCTGAAGATGCTGCTCTGGGCTCAAGGTCTGTAGGGGCCCATAGAGATGTTCCCCAAAGATGTGGTGTCTCCAACTACTCATGCTTGAGACCTTCATTCACCTCATTTGTCACAGACCTGGGGGTCCCTACACCCCAAGCCTGACTCCAGTTGCTGGCCCAGTATCCACTCATGCTGGTCCTTCCAGTAGCTGCCATTCACTCCTGACAGCACATGGAATAATGGGTGGCAGTGCACAGAGGTACAGGTACAAAAGCATCTAATATGAACATAGGACAAACTCTAGTGATAGGTGACCAGCTACTTTGAAATCTGTTTTTGTCTCCACTTTGCTCACTGTTGATCTTTCCCCTCCATATATTCTGTCATTGGTTTGTGTACCATTAATCCAAATCCTCATGTTCCTTCCTCTTAGAAAGTACAAAGGTCAGGTGGCCCTCTCCAAAGTTGTGTCTGAAGTTTCTTAATGGTCCCTTAATTAGTAAACTTGAGACTTTTTTTCTCTAATGTTGTCTCAGTCAGCTTTTGTCTGTCAGATTTGTGTTTCTAGGTTTTCTGGTTTGTGGTTTTTCTTTTATTACTCCCTTTTTCATTGAGCATGTCCTTGATCAGATAGCCTTAATGAAGCAGACATTATTGTACCATTACTTGTATTGACAGCTGAGAAAGCTGTTTTAGTTTCAGAATCTCTTTTTCTGAATCTGAACCCTATCATTGTCAGTGTTTTAATTTAAATCATAAATGTACTCTACACAGGGAGTTCTATTCCATATATATGTAGTAGGTATACTTTTAAACTTGCAACCTAGCTGAGTACTAATATAACTTGGTACACGAGTCAGGGGGAGAGGAGGTGTGGTAGATTCCCTTGCTGTTTAAGAATGGCTTTTTCATGTGCCATCAATTAAGTCCTGATCCTGCATAAACAAGGTTTATGCCAGTGCCAGCTTGTTGCTGGAGGTGTCAGCCCATGACATGGATCCATGCTTTGGAGATTCATTATTGTGGAAAGAAGTTGTGCTTTTTATATCAGACTAGTAACTAAGATGGATGGAACATGCTGGAAAAGCAATTCCATCACTTTGTTTTGGTCTTCCTCTCATTTTTCACAAATGCTACACAGCTATTCAAAACTTTTCTGTTTGCATGCAGACTTTTCAGGAAAAGTCGTAGTGATGGATATTAGATTGACTTCTAGTTTGATTGTTTAAATCAAAATATTTTTGCAGCTTCAAAACTCCCTCACCCACGAATCAGTCCCTGGAGGGAAATGTAAGATAGTAATGCCTTACAAGTAATGGAAAGAAGTTGTAATAATAGTGTATTATACTGCTTGACAAGTGTAATTTTTTTTCTAACCTTCTAGTTGGGAAATCAAGTTGTGTCTTAACAAATTGCTCAAAGCCTAAGTAAGTGTAAGAGTACTGTCTACATCAAACACAAAAATTTTTTATATTAATAAGCACATAATCATTACTAGAGAAAATTATGTCAGACTGCATGGAGAGGTAAGACTGCTTTAAGTCCTTCTGCATGTGTAAAACTTTACTCGCTTCTTTTTACAGAGGACTTAAGGACCTGGAATTAGACACGCCTTCCATTGAGAAACGCTTTGCCTACAGTTTCCTTCAGCAGCTTATAAGATATGTGGATGAAGCCCATCAGTATATTTTGGAGTTTGGTATAGTACCCCTTGCATATTTTAAAAAACAATTACTACCTAAGATGTCTGATGTTATAAAAACAATCAGAAACCTTTTAAAGATTGGTACATTTCTGGACTAGTTTTCCCTTTAATTTTCTGTAGTTGATGAAGATCATGAATTTTGGTGTTACGTAATTGCCATTCATTCCAGTTTCCCATATTCATGCATCAGATTAAAAATTTTCAGCCAAAATTTATGACTTCCATTCTTTCAGAAAGAAAACTAACTGCCTCCTTGCATCGATGCATAAAATTATAATCTCTCACGTGTACACATTAATAATTACTATTCACACGTAATCCCTTTTTCAGAGGGCAAATGAAACCAGTCATTTGTGCCATTCTGAAATTTTCTCTGGAAAAGGGAGTAGAGATACATGTTCAAAAAACTCTGACAACGGGAATGTTCTTTCACAAATACCCAGCACATGTTTTGTCAACTGTGCTATGAAGGATTTAGCTTTATCTGCTTTTAGTGAAGATAAAAGAATGCAAACTTTGGTGGCCCAAGTGAGCTTTTTACATGAGCAGTAAAAGCTAGTAAAATTGGCCAGGTGTAGCTTCTGTTGTGATCATGAGAGTTGCTGTAATTGACAGTAACAGGAACATCAGGGAGATTGAATAAATCGATGCTCATCTAAAAACCAATCTTGTTTTAATGTGGAAATGTTTCAAATGTTTGAGTTATTATGTGCTGTGGTTACTTACAGTAACGAAAGTCTGGTCTTGATAACTCACCAGGTTACTTCTGCTGCTAATGCTTGATTACCATGGGTTCATCATTCTAAATTACGTAAATTTGGAATAGCTGCAAGAATGATAATGATTAAGTACTGAAACACTAGAAACATTAGTGGAACAAATATCATTCAAGTCCCTCAATACATTAATGGAAAGAAGACAATAGATAAATGATAAATAGTTTGAAAGCTGTACCAGATTTTATTTTGAAAGAGATTTTGTTTTTTATAGTAAGGGAAGAGTGAAGCAATTTAAATTTCAGTTGTGTAGCTCTAACCATTAATTTTATTCTTTAGTACAAAGTTCACAAGTGAGGAATGAAAATTTGTTAATTCTGTTTCTGCTGGGAGCAACTGGAGAAAGGTGTTTTATTAGAATCTGAGTTCAGGCTTCCAAATTGTCACCTGTAACATAGGTGATAAACATAGCACCAGATCTTTATCTCACAAAAGCATCCATATCTCTTTGGACTACACCTGCACTTTTATGAAGATTTGGGCAATTATTTTTTATACATTTTATTTGCTGTCACTTTTCCTCTAATGAAGTCATAAAATGCCACTTTAACTAGTGCATGTACTGTTTGGGGTACCTTAAATCTACATCTGTAGATGACCAGTATTATTTGTTTATAGTGTACACTTCCTAAGAAAAATGCGGAGTAGACTGTAATTAGGATATATCACAGGGAACTAATTTTCTTCTCTCTGCAGATGGTGGCAGCAGAGGCAAAGGAGAGCAATTCCCATATGAACAAGAAATCAAGTTTTTTGCCAAAGTACAGTATATTTTTGCTTATTCTTTGTCAACATAGTGAGTAACAGAAGTGAGAACATATTTTTTAGTGACTGTTATTGTTATAGTGATGTTTTTCTGTGTTAAATTAATTCTTTTATTAATTAAAAACAGCAGTAATAAAAATAGCTTGAAAACAATGTAGGATGAAGTATAGATGTGGGAAGATTACAGGACTATATTTTTTATTGTTATTTCCTGCTCCATGTTATGCAGCTACTCATATGATGTTATTCATAGCTCTCTACATTTTCTGTTTTCTGACTTAGTCTAAGTTTTAAGATTTTTCTCTTTTACAGTCTTCAGGCAGGTTAATGTGAGCAATAGTTATCGGAATTAAGACAGCTGTGTGTCTGTCAGTGTCAAGCTAGTTATTTCTCTTGTTTTACAACCATGCTGTTGTCTCCATTATGGAGTCACTCAATGGCTGAGGTTGGAATGGTCCTTTGCGTAGCAGTGTCAGAGAACCTCGTCCAGACATCTTTTGAATATCTCCAAGGGTAGAGACTCCACAATCTCTCTGGGCAACTTGTGCCAGTGCTCAGTCACCCTGTGCTGTAAAAAAGTGTTTCCTGATGGTCTGAGAGAACCTGCCATGTTTCAGTTTGTGCCCATTGACTCTGGTCCTGTCACAGTTGGAAAGAGCTTGGGTCCATCATCTCTATCCCCTGCCTTCAGATATTTATACACATGGATGAGATCCTCCCTGAGCCTTCTCTTCTCCAGGTTAGGGTCCCAACTTCCTCAGCCTCTTGTCATTTAAAAGATCCTCTAGTTCCTTAATTGTCTTTGTGGCCCTTCACTGGACTCTCTCCAGTATGTCAATGTTTCTCTTGTACTGAGGAGCCCAGAGGCAGATACAGCACCAGAACCCAGATGCTGCACTTCAGATGTGGTCTCACCAGTGTTGAGTAGAGAGGAAGAGCCTCTTCCCTGGACCTGCTGACAAGTACTCTGTCTAATTCAATCCAGGATGCTCTTGGCTACCTTTGCAGTAAGATTGCATTGTTGGCTCATGGTTTCCTGTCCACGAGGATCCCCAGGTCCTTCTTTGCAAAACTGCTTTTCAGCTGATTAGCTCTCAGAGCGTGCTGGCAACTGGACTTATTCCTCCCCTAGTGCAAGACTTTGCACTTCCACTTCCCCTTCCCTGACAGCCATGAGATTCCTTTCAGCACAATTCTCCTTTTTCTGTCATGATTTTACACATTATAAACCAAGAAAATATGCTTATGCCTTTCACACATAAAAGCTTGTATGATATTTGCATATTCAAACATGCCTTTTGAATTTGTCAGTGAATAAGAAAAGGCAACTGTTTGCATCATTTTCTAATCCTGGTATGGTTACAGTAAGTTGTAATTTCAATGCCTTAGAGTACTTCTATGTGGTATTATTAGCAAAGCTGATCGGCTCAGAAGCTAGCATTCCACTTTCTTGTGAACCATGTTCCAAAAAGGAAGCAATTTCATATTTTCTTTTTGGCCATTTATTTTGGATCTCCTCCTGGCTGACACCTGCAGTGGGCACTGAGTAATAATCACCACAGGAAGTAAACAGGAAAACTTCTTGGACAAGCCCTTAGTAAGTGAGGTTGTTTCATGAGTTTTATTTGAAAAATCTAGAACTAAGTGCTGTTAGTGTTCTGACAGTTGTTTAAAGCTACACTAAAAGGAACAAAGAGTAATAGTTGTGTTTGATTATGTGCTATAGTAAAAATCCTAAATTGTGAGATAAAATTGAATTATACTTTCTGCCTGGTACTCCTCCTAAAAAAACAACAGATAAGTCCCGGTGATAATGTAAAATATTTTTCTGCTGCCTTTCTTGATGACATATTAAGTGCCTTGAATACGACATAAATTCAGAGGCATAGCTATTAAAGAAAAAACCCGAACAGATAGCGATTTTAAAACAGAAAACCTGTTTGAAATCTTCTGTCTTTACTGTGACTTACAAAGCATAACATAGAACAGAATAAAGAAGGTCCTGAGATAACCACTCTTTCTGATGTAATTTCAGGTTGTGCTCCCTTTGATTGATCAGTATTTTAAAAACCATCGCCTGTATTTCTTATCTTCAGCAAGTAGGCCTCTCACCAGTGGAGGCCATGCCTCTAATAAAGAGAAAGAAATGGTGACAAGGTAAAGCTTAAAATAATATTAATGTCTATGCATATGTGTGTTTGTCTTTTAAAAGCAACAGTTGGTTGTGGGAAAGTGAGAAGTGGGAGGCACAGAAATATTTTGTACACACAAATTTACAACTTTTCACTTTCTTTCCCTGTTAGAAAAATTCATTGTGTAAAATGGAGCGGGGTACAGAGCTATTATTATATGCTGTTTAAAGGGGATGATTTTAGCATGCAGGGAACTTCAATTTATCCTTATATCCAATAGTCGAGCACTTGCATAGTCTGTGGCATAGACTATACAATTATGTATCAGTTTTCACTGTTAGAAATAGGTGTATACTGAAACCATTATTCCTGCAAAATTCTATGTTAGATTTAAAAGGCAAACCTATTTGTAGCTGAGTTTCGATAAATATCATTATTAATGTCCACCATAAAAATGAAAAATAAAGGAGTTGCATTATATAAGTAGCAATAAGAGTAGTACTATCACAGAAATACTAACTTGATTCTTTCCCTCAAGTTACCCTTTTTTAAAGACCATCTCCCTAAGATGTTTTCATTTAATTTCAGTTCTGGTTGAATTGAAACCCACATTTCCCGTTTAGTAAGGGGGATTAGAAGCTTCGCACAGGACCTCTTGAATACCTGTAATCTGAGCACATATGGTGGTTGCCTTCTTGGCTGTTCTTGGGCATGAACCATGCAATATTGAATTGCTGTGTTTTGAGGCTGACAGCCAGTTGGTGGTCATACAGACATGCAGAGCTTGCAAGGTTGTGTGAATACTGAGTGAAATTTCTAGCACGATATTAAGCACAAATGGCTGTCTTTGTGTCATCTCATGGACTAATCTGATCTGGTAGCTTATCTGAATGGTATTCTTCTAGGGATTTAAAAACTCTATCAAAATGCATACATATAAATAATTTTCCAGTCTTACGAGCTGCTATTTTTCTGTCTGTAATGTCCTGGATAACAGTATTTTTACAGTTGTTAAGTCATGCCAATAAACTCCCTACTTCTGGAATATGCCAAATATATCAGCATTATTGCTGCACAGAGATTCAGGATTTATGCACATATGCTCTATAGCTGTGTGAGATTCCCGAACGTACAGTCCTGCAAAAAGATCAGAGAGCTGCTGCCATACTTGATTGGGTTAGGTGCCATCCAGGTATGTCAGCCAAGGAGAAGAAAGCAGATAAAAGGAAATCTTGGATAAATAATAGCTAATCCTATTGAATGCACATTCTACATAGAATTTGCTTCAAGCTAAGGGCAGTTCCTGGCTGCTTTCCATTGAGGATAAACTTGCATTCATTAAGCTATGGAAGAGTATAATTTTGGATATTGATAACGCAGTGAAAATCTTAGCATATGCAACAACATATTCAGAAAATACAGTAAATCCAGATCTGTTTTTCTGACAAATACGTGTCAGGTTTCTTTCTGAAGTATGGTGGCATTATATTCTGTTGTATTTGTAACCAACCTCTTCATTATTGGGTTTTTTGAATTTCTCATCCAGTAGAGCATGTTTCAAGTTCTTGTACTACTGTAGTTGTATGAAATTGGTTCTCAACATCAATATAAGTATTGGCAATTTGGACTCATTTATTTAACCTCAGTCGAATACACTGTAGATAATAGTTTCAGTCTCACTTTGGGAAAGCATAGCATCTACTGAATGGTACAGTCAGTTGAATAATATTAGTATGTCAGAACATAGATGGGTGAGCTATTTATGTCTTTTCCAGAATGGACAAAAAAATCTATATGATGCTAACAGGCTTCTCTACAGCTTTTCCTGTTGGACTTGCTGAACCAAGATCCTCATAAAAGAATATATAGTTCATGTCTGCATCATGGAATAAAAAGTGAACAGAGATCCCTGAACATGCACCAAGCAGATTCATTTCTCATTTTCAAAACAGAGCAGTTGCTGTTGCTAGAGTGGATCACTGTGCACTGGCTAATTAGCTGGATTCAATACCACATTAACCTGGCTGTTGTGATTCTGGACATAAATGCTTCCATTTGGCACTATGCTCTTGTCTGTAAATGGAACAACATGTTCAGATCTCATCCATAGGCTCTGCAGACATGCTTATTGTATCTTTTGCTTTTAAATCAGAGGCTAATAAATAGCCAGTGTGCCTATTAATTAAGCAGCTTAATAAAATGACATGATATTGTTCATGTCATTTATAGCAGATGAAGGGGTTTGCAGCATAAAATAATAACACCAAAATGGGCAATCATGGTGAATATTCTCACACTAAAACAGATCCTGAAGATTGATCTAATTCCTCATTAATCTGGAGCCCGGGTCAATTTGGATAGGACAGTTTGTTCCTGCTTCTATGAATTAACACAAAATTCTACTCTTTGTTCTCAGTGGAGTGCTGTTCATCAGCACAGGGAATAGTTCAGACATGTGAAACGATATCATTGATCTTATTGTTTTAAACCATGTAAGAGGCGATATTTAAAAAACCCCCGACTTATTTGAAAAGAAATTCTTGCTGTGTTCAACTTTACGAGATCCTAACTGAACTAGTTAAACATTTACCAATACACACCTCAGTTAATCTGATTCCCTTGCCTTTTGCCTTCAAATTGTCGGTGGTATCCTGTATAGCACAATGACCACATTTCAGTTTTTAACGCTTTGATGGTTATTTCCTTGTGGTTTATTGTATAGAACGCTTTTATATTAATTAGCTTTGCTTTTATTTATTTTTTTTTATATTATAATATGTGCTTATTTAACCATGTTTGTTAAGGATACGCACTTGAAAATTCTTTCTTTAATATTCTGTCCCACATTCTGCTCAGACAATTGATTCTTTCTGCGTGACATCATGTTGCTTTTCCTGCTCATATATCAGCTGTTATTTTTTCTTTCTTGTTCCCCCCTCCCTCCCTTATTTTTTTCCTTTTCCCTTCTCTTCTCTTTTATTTTTCTTTTGTCTTCAGCCTGTTCTGCAAACTTGGAGTTCTTGTCAGGCATAGGATTTCACTGTTTGGTAAGGAGACCCTTGAAAAATACTAGCATGGCCATCACTTGGTTTTCTTTGCCATTTTTGCATTGTGTTAAGTGCTGCTTTGTTGCATGCTGCATGGCTGAAATGCATGGTCTACACAGACCACTTATTGTTTAGATTGGTAGATCACAGAATTTATTAGATAGAACAAAAAACTTTTGTAGTTTTCAGTTTGGGGAGGGGTGTTGTTTAGTTTTCTGTGTGTCTTAACTAATATTTGGGTGTCATTTACCTATCAAAGAATTTTGATGAGTAAATTAAAATTACTGATTTGTAGTATTATTCTAAATCATTTGGGAAAAACATTTGACAATCAGAGCTGCACACTTGTATTGGAAGGTCATCAAGGAAAATTAGAAGTGGGCTGAAATGCATAGTTATGTTCTGTGGAATACTTGAATATTCCCAGATATGCTTGAATCCACATACGCATGTGTACTCTCTTTCTGGTATTATGTGACCTTGGCAGGAGCTTGGTGTTTGTCTTATGCCATGTGAAAATCACTGAATTGAAGTAAATTTGAAGTCTGTATCAAGTGTATACATTATATGCAATGTGTGACACAGTCATTTAGTTTGTCATTTTTTCTTATGCCGTGGTGCTAGGAGAGTTGGAATAGTACATCCTATGCATACATAGCTTCTATGATGGATGCAGTGCAAACTTCAGCATCCATGAACAAACCTAATTGGTTAATTATCTAGTGAATTAGAATTTGATTATGATAACATGCATCTAACTCAATTCCTGCATATTTCATTCAATTTGAAGGGAAGGAACTCACTTTCTGCAGCAGTGTGGTGTTTAAAAAGCTTACAGACCATAATGAAAACCATTAAATTGAGAAGAAAGATCGGAAGGTGTTTTGGGATAATCAGTTTTAAATATTTTGGGAGGAGCTGAGTGGATTTGCCTATAAAGCCAAAAGATCATAGGAGGAATGGAGTTATTTCTGCAGCTGTGTGGCATTGTTGCAGCATTTTCTGAATGTAGAATATTTCACAAATGTACACATAAGCTCTGATTGATCCCCTAGGTTGTTTCTTCAAAGAATGAACTAGCTCAGGTATACTATTAAAATCTTGCAAATCTCTTTTGTTATTTGTGCATTTGGTTTTCAGACTTTTTTTTTTCCTAAAATAAGTCACGGTTGAAATTGAAAACCCCACGTCAACGTAATTTTTTCAATACTAAAGAAAAGATCTTTTCTATTCCACATCTCAGCTTGTTTATTTCCTGTTTGGCTAGGTTCAAGTACTAGGAGATAAGTCAGATAGGACCAGCTGATTATTCGTGATGGCTAGAGTTTTTTTAACTCTTTTCCTAAAAGACTGCAGTAACTAACGGAGTACAAAATCTTTATGCCAACACAGTAGTTTTTGCATGAATTATGGCAAGGTCATCGTGAGACTAAGGAGCATGATTGGATTGTTTACTGTGGACCTAATAATTCAAGTCAAAGTCCCCTTAAAGTTTGCCTGCCCTTGCAAGTGAATTGCATGGTGTGAGAAAGTCTGATTAAGATAGTTGTACTTACTGCAGCAAAGACAGTGTAGAGGAGGAGAAAATGCTCATAACTGAGCACAGCTGGGGCCTAGAAAGTTTTTTGTACGTTTTGAAGGCATCTTCTGTGAGCAAGAGTTGCTCAATAATAATTTTTATGGATCATGTGGAGTTTGCTATAACAAATAGCACAATTCTATATAGTTTTGCTGTATAGGTATTTTATATTATCGTGAATTTGAATGGTACTTCTGAATATACTGCTGCATTTATGAAACTCATTAGTGAAAGTAATGTAGCTTAAGATGTGTATAGGAGTTTGATAAAACAGGAAATTAAGCATGCATATCTGACAGAGTGAATTTAATAGTTAATCATATTTAGTATCTGAGTGTCATTGAGATTATGGAATTGTCATTCAGCATGGAATCATTATTTCTTTACAATGTGAAAGTAGATTTTTGACAACAATAATTTACTGTTTGAGAGCTGTATCTGTACATCAGGAAGACTGTATTGATTTATTTTTACTAGTATTACTGGGCAGAAAGTGAATAATTAGTGAATAATTTTTGTGAATTGAGCATATTAATTTATATTTACTCAAATTTAAAAAACAGATTTGTATAAGTAGATTGATTCAAATTTTACGCTGTTTAAATTTCTACTAAGCCATTATATTCTGGAGCAGGTTGCTGAGAATTTGTGGTTGCCCCATCCCTGGAAGTGTTCAGGCCAGGTTGGATGGGGTTTTGAGCAAGCCTGGTCAAGTAGAACATGTCCCTGCCCACAGCAGGAGGTTGGACCTAGATGATCTTTAAAGTCCTTTCCAACCCGAGCCATTCCATGATCCTGTGATGGTCTAATCCACAGTCTGGTGTGCTTTGAGTACTTCCCTTCATACCTGCTGTTGTTAGCACAGTCCTGTGCTCTTTTCATCAACACTGGCATTCCAATCACCAGAGCATCAAAATAATAAGGAAAAAATATTTGGTCTGACAAAAAACCCCTTAATCTTTTGGGGTGGTGATTTTGGTGGGACTTTTTTAGGTCACCTCAGCTTTCTTACCTGCTCGCTGTGCCATTGCATGATCACAAGTGTCAGTGAAAAAAAGGTGGGGCTGCCTGGCTGAGGCAGCCATGGGAGCTGTGGTTCAGGTTTGTTTAATCTGCTGTTTAACAGATGAACACCACAACAATATTTCCTAATTTTGGTAGCACGGAACAGCTTTCTCAGTGCTGCAACAAACCCTCCCACACTTTCCTCGCAATTTATCTTTTAAAATCTCTAGTTCAGTGAAACAATTACTAATTTTAGTTGTATGTTCACTTGTATTTTTAAGAAATAACTACCAGTGAGAAAATATACTATGCTGTGTCGCTATATGCAGATGGAGGTGTTTTCATAAATCTGTCTTGAACATTCAAACTGTTTCTACTTTTTTTTTAATCAAGAAAATTTAAAGAAAAGCAAAAAAGGGCATTTTTATTTTTGCATAATTTCATTAAAAAAAAAACAGACTGTGGTTCAAATTTGTGTAGCCTATATCTGTTCTGGACTTAAGTGATCTTGGAGGAAAGAGGCTTGTACATGGCAACATGTTGGGATGTGCATGTCCATAGAAGGCTTGTTGTGTGTAAATCCTCTTTTTACATACCGAAATGGGAAAAAATAATTGTGGAATATGTGTGTCATGTCAGAGACTGTTATTCACACCCAATTAAACCACAAATAGCTACAGCCTATGGGAACTAACATTTAAATGACACTTTATGTAACTGTTCGCTTCCTGCAGTAGCAACTTTGGAAAGTTTACAGCTTTTATGTTACTGAGAGGGAGAAGATAAATATTTAGATAAATGTGAATTAATTAAAGCAAAACTTAGAGAAATCAAATAAAAACAAGACAATACACTACAGCTCTAATTAACCCCACATTTAAGTGCTTCCATCTTGACTGCCTCAGCTATTTTATGAGAGATGCTTTACTGCCTCTAGTTACTGCATTTGTGTAAACAAGGCTAAGATAAGAAACTGCATGTTTTTTAACTTGAATGTTGAAATTATGCAGAAGTTCAGTTGCTCTTCTGCTATGTCATTTATTTTTTCATTAAGTCCAGAGGTACAGTTAGCAGAGTGTCGAGAAGCTATATGCTATGCTCAGCTTCATTGGTGGATAATTTTCCTCCCTCTCTAGGAAACGATGCAACATCAATAGTCAACTGTCTTCACATACTGGGGCAGACCTTGGATGCGAGGTAATACTGATTATATCTTCTAAAGTACAAGGCAAATCACTGAAGAAATTAATGTGCAGTTACATTTGGCCTACCCATGTAAGGCTACAGAATTTCAACACTCAAGAAGTTACAGTGCTGAAAAGAATTGCTGTTGCAAAACAGGTCAATTGCTAGGGTTTCACAGGACAGTATTTGTAAGTTACACTTTAGACTTCTTTAAGGATCAGTGGTGTCCAGAAACTTCTGGCTGTTAGTTTATGTTGTTTTAATCATGTGGCTTTCTCAAAACCACAATAAAGTTCGAAATATTTTATTATTTTCCTTACACTGTTTAATCAAAAAATTCAAGCATTAAATGCACATGGAATACAGTAAATCTGTTTCATAGAGTGGTTTTTTGCAAAATTAATTCAGGTTCTAATTTGAAAAATACCCAAAACTTTTGCATAGACTTCTGTGTTACTTTTATGTTAAATTGAGCTGCTTGAGCTGTTATTTTGGGGTTTATGGATGAGATAGCCTTGATATATTGGAGGGTAATGCATTGCTTTTCATTTATTGTAAAGTCAGCCAGCTCTGCTGATGATTGGTTTTTAGATCTTTGCAGTTGTAAAACAAAATATGATATCTTAAACTGCCTCCATGGAAATTTTAAGGTAACTTTTTTCATTTTGCATTTAATCTCAAAACAATTGGCTGGATTAAGTGCAGATAGTTCTTTTTCTCTGTGCCTTTGCTCAGTAGCTATTATGGATGAGTTTTACATTCCATTTGCTATGGGGTAGAGTCATGATCATGATCATTAATATGGCTCAGCTCTTGCACAATACTCCTTTATTTTGCTTAATTTGCAATATCTTGGGGGTTTTTGTATGAAATTTTCCATGGTCCATGCTATCACACAGACAGAATACAGATACAGGTGGAGGTCATTAATTCAGCTCTTGGTCGAGATGTAAAAATAGTTCCAGATGGAGATTAAAGAATTCATGGAGGTAACATGAAAGTTTAAAGAGATTGCTCTTGAAACTGTATATATTCACTCTTTAAAATAAACAACCGGACTAAAAGAACTGGACTGATAGTCAATTTACTAAAGAACATCAACTCAATTTATTTCACGCATGCCCTAAATAGATACTTTCCTTAAACAAAGGATCTTTGTAATTGAGCTAGTAAATCATATAAGGTAAAAAAATATAAGGTAATAATTCTTCTGGATTATATCTTTACATAATTGACTACGGTACTATAGTTAAATGATCAATGATTGATTGATTGATTGATTGATTTGATTTTAAGAGATGTGGTTGTTTTTACTCATTCTTTCTGATACCCTTATTCTGGAGACTGAAATGTGACTTTCATAATTGGGAAGAATTTCTGAATTCTAGCTTGAAACAGTTCTTTTTCTAGAGTCAGAAATCACACACTTATTAATTCTTATTTTTGTTAGGCAGTTTTTGGTTTTTTCCTCTCTGAAGGCAAATTAATCAATTTAAAAATTTTGAAAGACTATTTGCTCAGCAGGAAAACAGATGAAGTATCCTTGTGTTCTTCAGGATACCCATAAAACATGTTTTCAGTCAATTATCCTGCT
The DNA here is from genome assembly GCA_013396875.1 of Vireo altiloquus. Taxonomy (NCBI): domain Eukaryota; kingdom Metazoa; phylum Chordata; class Aves; order Passeriformes; family Vireonidae; genus Vireo; species Vireo altiloquus. The sequence goes on along the minus strand of VZRF01001132.1, from coordinate 339,895 downwards.
CTGTGGAGATTTCACAATGTTAAGAGATGAAAGATTTTTCTTCAGATTTCTATTATGTATTTCCTATAATCCAAGACTAAGCTTTATTCCATGCTTGTCTAATAGAATATTCTTCTTCATTTTTTTTGCATGCTATGAACAGGACTGTGATGAAAACTGGTCTGGAATCTGTTAGGATGGCATTGAGAGCATTTTTGGACAATGCTGCTGAGGATCTGGAGAAAACAATGGAAAATCTTAAGCAAGGCCAGTTTACACACAGCAGAAACCAGCCAAAAGGAGTTACACAAATCATCAATTATACCACAGTTGCTCTCCTGCCAGTGCTATCTTCATTATTTGAGCATATTGGACAGCACCAGTTTGGGGAAGATTTGATATGTATGTATCATATTATCATAGACATATGTAGATGGGCTGTGCCAGTAAAATATTTGTAGTGTCATGCAGTAAGCATTACTAGACCCTAAATTCTATTAGAGGAGGAAAAATCCTGTGTCATTTTTGACAGAATTGTTGATTTGATCAAACATTTGCTGCAATCAACCAAAAACAGTCCACAGGTTTCACTGGACTTTGAATAAATATTAAAGCAGATGTGTCCATGATAAGAAAGTCAGAAGGATACGTTTTGTTTATAACTTTACCATAGATTTACTGTGATTTTCTTCATGTGAGAATTCACTTTGTGCAAGTTACTTTGTCTTTACTCTTGTCTGTAAATAAGGTGATGTTACAAGAATGCTACAAGAATGATGTTACACCATCATACATGCACCGTCACTCAGTTTCAGTTAGAGAGGGATCTGGGTGGGTCCTTAAATTCTAGGGAAAAGGGAAAAGTGAAAGGAGCGCCTGAAGAATTCAGACACCAGAGAAATATATGACGGCCTGTATACTGAATTTCTGTATATAGGTTCTGATTATGGCAGATTCAGTGGTCCTTTATTTTCCCTACCTCAACATTTTGCAGCCAAAATGTTTCAGACTTTGCACACAAAAAAAGGTCTGCACGCAAAACTTTAATTTTATGTGTTTTAGAAATGCACAGAAATATCACTGTCCAGATGGCACTTAAGGGGGAAGTTCCTGTTTTGCATAACTAACTCAGTTACTCGGTTATGAAAATCTGTGAGAAGGACCTGGAGGAAAAGACTATTGAGTTATATTTTTTTCTCTTTTTAGAATCTTGAAAAAGTATTATTTAAAATAACATTAAAAGAACTCTTCATAAATTCTGAGTTGTATTGATGGATTTGAATGTCATGAGATGTAAATATCCAATCTTTTCATAAAACTATTTCTGTAAAATTCAGAAGACTGTGACAGTACCCAGAAAAAGTAATTTGTTCATCATAAACCACTTTTTGAGGTATCAACATGTTCATGCCTTGTGTAAGTTTTGATCTCTGGTATTCCATATTTTGGAATTTAGTTTTGAATGTTTTATCATTCAAGTTGGTGTTCTCAATCAGCTGTTCTGCTTACGTGTTCTACATGTTTTACACTGGTGTAAAACACCAAATATGGAATTCATGAACTGAGAAAAAAGAATTATTTAAAATTGTGCCTATTTATTTTGCCTAGAGCATAGTGGAAAGACTAGTTTTTCTTACACACAACTTCTCTTTACATCTTGTTAAGAATGAGATTATTTTATTTGTACAAGTATCTTGACTTGGTGCTTTTACCCAAGAGTGCTAGTTACAGAGTTTGCTCCGTGGGGGGAATCACACGCAAAGGTGGGTCAATGTACCTGAGGTTACTGTTCCGATGCAAAAATAACTCCAAGATGATCTGAACTAAAATGGCAGTACAGTAAAAGGCCAGACCATGTAGGCCATTTGGATAAGATATCTTGTAGGCTCTCCCAGCCCATCAAGTCTTACCCTGTTTTCCTCACAATACTTTATTCACTGCATTTTGGGGGATGATATTAGCACTGCAGGAGAGACTATGAAAGATATCCATGGCAAGAATGGGAGTGTTGTCCTTCTTGATGATACTTACCCTGTTGTTACACTATTGCTGCAGAGTGCATTACAAAAGCATTTTTTCAAATAGATGTTAAGATTATTCTCACAGTTTTGTAACTGAATTGTTTAATAATTTTAAAACATCCTTTGGTGAAGTACTCATATCGACTAAAGGGTTATTTATTGTTTTAAGTCCTTTTTAAATTTTAAGTGTAAATTAAGTGCATGCTGTCCACTGGTATCAGTGCTTAATTAAAAAAAATATAAACTGTGTTTAAAATAATTAAATATCTGTTTAACAGGATTGCCTTTATTTTGCACAAAGAGTATTCTGTTTGTAAAGGTGCCACGTGTAAAGAGTTGATAAGCCAATAATTTCATTAAGTTAGTGCACTAGTGAAATAGGTTTCCTGATTTAGCTGTTAGCATATTGAAGTAAATGGAAGTTTTGAGTAAAAAATATAGCATTCAGAGGCCCAAAGGCTTTTCGTAGTTAGCAGGTGATTTCTGTGGATTGCCTTTGTTATCTTCATATTTTTAATTCAGTTATTGTCTAAAGAAGTCTATGGGAATATATTGCAAAAAAATATCTCTTGGTAAATATAGTGTTCTTCTTTTCTTTAGTGGAAGATGTTCAGGTCTCTTGTTACAGAATATTGGCCAGTTTATATGCTCTGGGAACCAGCAAAAGTATCTATGTAGAGAGGTAAGTAGGAAAATTTTTCTTCTGTTTTCAATATTTGCATTTATACTTAGCATCATGAATTTCCAGTTCATGAATTAATATAGGAGGAGAATATTATGGGAAAGATATCTTGAGAGAAAAAAAACAGTGCTCAGATGTTAAGTGGAATGCAGGTGCATTTATTATAATGCACTTGAAATATTGCATTATATGTTTCTCAAAATATTTTTCTTATCTAAAATAAAATTTGCAATTAAAATTATCTGACTTTACAATAAATAGCACTTGATTTGAGGTTTAACTGGGGTATTGCAAAATTATGTCATTCAGCTCGGCAATTTTTATTCTTCCTTCTATAATCTTTAATTATGATGTATATTTCTTTCTCATTACCCTAAATTTAATTTAATTTGTCACTTGTACAACACTATTTCTTTTCTAGCTCATTTACCCAGGTAAATGAGGCATTACAATTGCTTTTTTATACATCTCTGTATCTGCTAACCCCCCTCCAAGTTACTTTTGGTCTGTGTAAGCCATGTTTGGTCAAAAAGTAGAGATACTTAGAAAAATTCAGTTCTTGAAAGTGAATAGTTGCACTTCAGCGACTAACACTGTTCTGAAGGAAGGCTAAACAGAATTCATGCATTTTAGATTTTGGCAGCAGTAATCTAGGAAGTTCACTGTTTAGGAAGTGACACTCTCCAGCAAATCAACCTGTGCTTAATTCCAGAGGAGCCCCATGACAAACCCTTGCTTCCTTGGTGGTGGTATCCTAGCCAACAATATGAAAAATGGTTGGGACCAATATTTAAGTTTAAAAAAAAAAAATCTGTGGAAAATCAGGTCTCATTACTTTCATCAGGGATATAAAATTAATCTATTTTGCTGTTTGGCAAATAAAGTATATGGGATTTGTTTTGAAGACAAAATGTATCAGTATAATTTTGTGTATGATTGCAACCATTGCTGCAATTGAAAAGCACATAGCATGCTCTTTGCAGGTGTGTGTGATGGATGTATGTTTTGCTTATGAAGACTTAATGAAAAGGACAAAAAGGGAAGGAGAAAACAGTATAAATAACCATGGGAATAGAGTTAGATTTAACAACATCAATTTAATGAGTTAGATCTAGAAAGAATAAAATCTCCAAGGCTGAGATAAACTATAGAGCGAGGATGAATCTTCTTAAATCACAAGATCAGTTTTGAGGTCTTTTTTTCCTTTGAACTTGAAAGTTCATGTTTCTCCTGGGTTCAAATTCTCTTGGATTTCTGCCATATCTGTGATTTGGTATTAGCTAGGGATTTCTCACCTCTCTAAGTTCTGTTGTGATCAATACAATTGAAAATTAGAAAGAATAGTTTAAATGTCCCCTGAAGAACCCAAGTGAAGTGGCAGGGCATCATTTACTTCTTCCTAGAAATGTGCTTTTTTAAATTTTGACACAAAGAATTTTGATTATCAAAGAAATGTCATATATTTGAAGATATTAAAGCCATGTCTTTGTGATAAAATTTCAGAGTTCTTGATCATGAGAAGTAATTTTCCACTCACTGAAGAGCCTGATGTATGCAAGATACTAGACTAAGCATGAAAGTGATTATCACTATTTCTCAGGAAAAGGAAATATCACATAAATAAAACGATAGTTTAGTTTGGTCTATTTTTCTATCCAGCAGCTTTTTCTCAATAGTAGGGATTATAAAGTCAGTTAAGCTGAAAGTAACAGAACAGAAGGCATTTTTGCAATTACTTTGGTTTCCCCTGCATTTTTTTCATTTTCTGTAAGCCATGTAGGCCACCTTTAAGATTTTATGTCTTATGTCTGTAACATTTCATTTGTATATTAGCAGAGGGTTACTAGACTTCAATTTCTGTTATACCTTCTTGTGTGGATGATGCTAGTAACATCGTGGCTTATCTCTTTGAAATGCATCATCTCAGAATACTAGCCCAAGGTGTGGTCAGTCAGTACTTACCAGGTGACCCCACTGGTGGTCTCTTCTGACCTTATCTATTCTCTGGCTCTGTGATCAAAGATGTGTGTAATTAATGGTGTTTGTTAATTCACAGGCAACGATCAGCACTAGGGGAGTGCTTGGCTGCTTTCTCAGGGGCCTTTCCAGTGGCTTTTTTGGAAACTCATTTGAACAAACATAATATCTACTCAATCTACAATACCAAGAATGCAAGAGATAGAGCAGGTATTTCCAGAAACTCACATCATGGTTATGCAAATATGATTTCACTATAAATGCTGCTTGCCTTAAGACATGTGGTTTTGCATACATTCTATAGCGCAAGAATTTTCTTGTAATGTCTTGGTTGTATTTCTTTTCTAAATCCTTCTTTCTAAATAAATTTTCTAATCAATTTCTCTTCTAAATCTGATAAAACCAATGATTTTATGTTCCTATTGTTAATGATATTTTAATTTTGAGATATCATTCTTGAAATACCACTTTGCAATTGATTTAATGAAGAGACTTTGCACATATTTAGTTCCTCAGATATTCTATCTTTGATCATAAAATTATGCATTCTTATCAGTAGCTTTGGTTCCTCGGTTTGCATAAACAATATTGGATCCCTAAAACATACATACTTGCAATTGAAGGAAAATAACTTTGCTGTATTAATTACATATTAAGTCCTTATAAAGTAAATAAATTGCAGAGTAGTATGTAGATTGGTTTTTATTTTGTTTGACATACAAGACAGTACAGATAGTTTACAGTGACATTATGTATGTTTATTTTGTATATACCCTTTTATTCAATTCTTGGTGTTTCTTATGCTGTAATAACATGATAGTTGAATTAAGTCATGTGCACGAACTGTTCCTGCAATAAATAGAAGTTGCAGCAGAACTTTACAAGCTCTCCATATATGCTGAGTCTGAATCATGTTACAAAGATGACAGTGTATGGTTGTACCAGATGCCAGTTTATAATTCATTTTATAACTTCACCTTTATTTCTTAAAAAAGGGAGCATACCAGTTTTAGTCTTCAAAGAGCTGTAGTATTCAGACTTGAAAATATCAACAGCTGTGCATAGTTGCCATGTGTTCTAGATATTTTAATGTATCTAAAAGAACAATCCACTGTATTGTCACGATTTTTAACAGAAAATTGAATTTATTTTCCAAAATTGCATTAATCTTTAAGGAGACTATGTGATGTCTGTATAAAATATATTTGCTCTAAATAGAAGATACTGCTTTTCAAAAAAGACTAGCCTTAGTACTAGGAATTGCAGAATGCTGGTAGAGACATTTGTATTCACAAGTTGCCAGCTAAATTTTTGATCTATAGATATCTGTGTATGTCACAGTATATGTATGTTAGTATGTTAGACATTCAGGACCTACAGGCTGTGCTTGGAGATATTTTTTTGTAGATGAAAGAAACTACCTCAAAAATAAAGGCAACTGCATTGCCTTTTTAGAGGAAGGAACTAAAAATTCAAATTCTAAAGTAAACATTTACAATCAGACATTCACCTCGAGAATCAGTTTCTCAAATCTGCTCAATTTGTTATGAGAGGCAATGATTTATTTTTTTTCTGTTGGAATTCCATGTCTCATCTGATGTGTTTTTGAGAGAGATTTAATTTTATCTATTTGTTTCCTCAACTGCAAAACTTAGTCTGAAAGTAATTTTGAAATTCAAGCTTTATTTTGGATATAGAAAAGTGCATCTGATTTATCTGAATTTATTCCACAATATTTACATTGTTGAAGCTTCCATGTAGGATTTTTTTATTACAGAACCATTCATATAAACAGTTTATTGCTCAACAGTATGAAAGGATGTGTTTTATATTTTTGTGTTTGGTTTGTTTCCTTTGGATCAGAAGGGTGCAAATGTAAATAGAAAACAAATGCTGTATTGAATAGCAATTGAAAAGAATTACTTTCCTTTTATGACCTAGTTTATTGATTTTTGATTGGTTTGGTGTTTTTTTTTCCCAATAGTTCTCAATTTGCCAACTAGTGTAGAAGAGGTTTGCCCAAATATTCCTTCCTTGGTGAAGCTAATGGAAGAAATAGTGGAACTGGCAGAATCTGGTATCCGCTACACACAAATGCCACACATCATGGAAGTCATACTGCCTATGCTGTGCAGTTACATGTCACACTGGTGGGAGCATGGGCCAGAGAACAACCCTGACAAGGCTGAAACCTGTTGCACAGCCTTGACGTCAGAGCACATGAACACTCTGTTGGGTAACATACTGAAAATCATCTATAACAACCTTGGCATTGATGAAGGAGCCTGGATGAAGAGATTAGCAGGTAAGATGTGAAAACAAATAAATAAACAAGCAAATGTGTGTATATTCAGAATGTACGTGTACACACACAGACTCTGAATCACTCTGTATTTATCCTGTTAAAGCTAAGGAACCCTCATATTCTTACATTTTTGAACAATATAGATCTTGATGAAGCAGAAATACTAAGTATAAAGAAAAAGCAGCATAAGCAGTATGTTTTGATCTCTCAATAAGTAATAAAGGAAGTAGATTAGACTTTTTCCAAAGAATATACACATGTGCCCTTTGCGGCATATTACATTCAAGGACTATAGTAATTTAGCCCCATTTTCATTATATAGCAAGTTTTCGTTTGCAGGCGTTATACAGTTCCTTGCTATTCTGTATGAGTGCTGGATCCTTAAAACCTGGGCTTGAAGGTGTACATGTCACTTATCCTTTACAATGAAATGTTGAAATGCTCATGCCATTTTAGTAATAGTTGCATTGACTTCATCGCATGAGCAGCGTGAAATTAATTTAAAAACACTTTAATTCTCAGTGTTATGATCTCTGAGGAAAAGTCACTTCAGTGGTGTGGATTCAGTTTTTCAATTAGACTTTCTTACGACTTTTCAGTTTTTACTGTAGTAGTAATTTCATTCATGGTAACATTCAGAATTCTCACTGTTCTGAAAGTTAGTAATGTAATGCACTCTTAGAATAGGTGGTAACTGCCTAAAATTCTGTGTAATTCAATCAATATATTACAAATGGTTTTATACTTAATTGCCCAGTTAAACTACTAATTTACTAGTTTACGTAATTGCTCTTGTGAGTAGATTTGCAAAAAGCTTGTGGTAACAAGTCTGAAATGAATGGTTAAATAGTCTTGTTTGTATCTTCATATAAGACTTCTTAGTGTGCATAAGAAATACAGGCCAGCTGTTTCTACGAGTTTTCAAATAACCAGAGCATGCTTTCCAGTTCTGCTTCACTCAAGCAAGGTTCGAAAGAGAAACCAGTAGCCGAGAAAACTTGTGTGTGCACTATGTAGCTATTTATGTATCCATCCATACCATTACACACTTTGGCATTGCTCAATAAAACTATGCAGACAAATACCATGTTGACAGAATACCAGTAAAGAGGTATTTCAAGTTTTATGATCTTGCAGGCTTAGTCTGTGAAGCTGCAATTTCTGCCCTCAGACAAAATGAATTGACTTTGTGAAATCCTGACCACATTTAATTCTTGGCAAAACTTCTGCTGATTTCAATGGGGGCAGGATTTGACTCTGTAGCCTAGAAATAAGATTCAGGAAAGTGGGAAAAGGTAAAAGATTTTAGTTATATTTTGTGGCCAGGTATATATTATAATATTCATTGCCTTAAATAGTGTTTTCCCAGCCCATCATAAGTAAAGCGAAGCCACAGCTCTTAAAGACACACTTCCTTCCACTGATGGATAAACTAAAGAAAAAAGCAGCAGTGGTTGTATCGGATGAAGAACATCTAAGAGCAGAAGGCAGAGGTGACATGTCGGAGGCTGAACTGCTCATCCTAGATGAGTTCACCACTTTGGCACGGGACCTCTATGCCTTCTACCCTTTGTTGATTAGATTTGTGGACTATAACAGGTATGTGGAGAGGAATAGGTCAATGAATCTCGTAAAACCTTCCTTTTTATTGATACCACCTCTTATCCCTTGATATGCCTAGCACTGAATTAAAGTGGCTTTTACTCAGTCTGACAATCTTGAAGTTGATCAAGCTAATGCTTTTTGACGTTTAGGAGGACCTGGGGTCTTTCTGAGACCAAAACAAAACAAAATTGCAATCCAAATCTATTGGATTAGAACTAGGATTAACATTGAAGGATTTTAAGGGATCTGGAATAGGACATCAAAAAGCCACTGCTACCAGAAAGGATTAAAAGCATATATGATTGGTTTTGTCAACTTATATCCTTGTAAAATGTTGAAAAGTGATTTCTATGCATAAAGATAGCGAGGATCATGCCCTTTTTCACCCTTTTACCAAATTTTAGGGCAAAATGGCTGAAAGAGCCCAATCCTGAAGCCGAAGAGTTGTTCCGCATGGTGGCTGAGGTCTTCATTTACTGGTCAAAGTCTCATGTAAGTAATTCCTTGGTAAATACTTGTTTTAATGATATTTGTTAATAGAGCTCAGTTATTTAGTAGTTATGTTTGTAAAATACATTTAACAACAGAAGTGAAACTGCAGATGGGAAGGTATTCATGACTCCAATTTCTGACACATTTGAAATGACAGAGAAGATAGGAGAGTTGGATAGGTGTTTTGTAGCATAGTAAACTGATTAAAGATATTTTTCTTACAGATTCTGCTTTGTTGTGGATTTGTTGTTTGCTTAGTTCGTTGGTTTTTTTTGGATTTTTTTCCTAATATTCTAACCTCATTGTGTTTTTTGTCTTTACACTTTCTTTTTTTCTTTTCAGTTATTTTGACCCCTTAGCCTTTTTGTAATTACACCTAGTAAGCATTGATAATTCTTAAATAAAACATGATTCAGTGAATAGGGGAACACAAAGAATTAAAAACCCCAAATAGCCTAATTTCTTTCAGGCATTAGATCTTTGTATGGACTGCTTTCTATACTAAATTTCTTTATATGCTATAGCTTCAATTCTCTCATTTTTGAGGAACAAGATGCCTTATAAGTTCTGTACTTGTGCCTGAATTTGACTGTAAGATTTATTATAAACTACAGTATGCACAAAAAGTGGTTACACTGTAGATAGATACCGGATAATGAAATCACCTATGTATTCATAATTTCAGTCTTTTATTAAAAAGTTTCTTATGTACCTGAATATAGTGGAAATTTATAATGGGGAAAAATAAATCAATAATTTGCTAGCAAGGGAAAACCTGGACAATATTTTTATATTGAATTAGAGGAGGAGTGAAATTTTTATCATGTCTTTTTCATAGCCAAGGAAACATTTCTTTCTCTCTAACATGGGGAAAAAAACCTAAACATAAACCACCTGAGTTATGCAATATAAATGAAGCTGAAATTCAAGGACATTGTTGATCATCTTTGTTGTTCATTTTTACTGTCCTTTTCTTAACCTGTGGATTATACAGATTTCTACTTAATTTATATATTTTTTTAAGGTATGTTTAGATAGAGTCCTCATATAAATGCTTCTAATTGAGTTCTTTATATTTCCAGAATTTCAAAAGGGAAGAGCAGAACTTTGTGGTACAAAATGAAATCAACAACATGTCTTTCCTTATCAGTGACACCAAATCTAAGATGTCTAAGGTAGTGTGAAGACTTTTATATTTCTCTCTTTGCAAAGGGAAGGAGTCAGGAAGACTCCAGAGAAGAACCTTTTATTATTTGATTTTTTTTTCAGTTTTTTTTTTTTTTCTTTTTTGGTAAAGAAATCTGTTGAAAACACTGGGTTGAGATTCAAAACACAGTCCTTTGAGAAACACGTTGCAAAATTTTGGCAATGATAAAATGCCAGTTCCATTGGATAGGGTCATACCTGTATAGGTAATAAGGAAATTGTCAAACCAGAGACAAGTACAACGTTGCTAGTAGAATTCTTTTGTTTAATATTGGATTTTTTTCCGATCTTTACTTAATTCTGTAGGCTGCAGTTTCTGACCAGGAAAGGAAGAAGATGAAGCGAAAAGGTGACCGGTACTCCATGCAGACCTCTCTCATTGTGGCAGCACTGAAGAGATTGCTTCCAATAGGCCTAAACATTTGTGCTCCTGGAGATCAAGAGCTGATTGCACTGGCCAAAAACAGATTTAGCATGGTAGGTGCTCTTTTTGCACTTCTAAAAGGTAGAAATATTTACTAATTAAAATCTTTGGATATTTCACCCTGTGTTCATTCTTACAGCATGACATAGAGAATCAAGATTATAATTTTGTTTTATAAGGGCACAGTGCGTGATTATGGTCTATATCCACATATTTTCCTCATGGCTTAAAACATTTCAGTTTGAACACACTTAGGATCAGTATGGATGTACTTCATAATGATCAGTATATGGATAGAGATAGCATTCAGTAGTTAAACTAGTATTTTTCTTCCTTAATTTTAAATGCAAAATAGTGTTTGTTATATTTTATGAAGCTTGAATTTGGTTAGACTTGATCTCAAAAGTCTTTTCCAATCTTGTTGATTCTGTGACTGTGACAAAATTAAGAACTAGTTGTTTCTTAACTTCTATGCTCAATATCGTAACTAATTCCTTTTAACCACTCTCATGTGAATGCAAGAATTTCTGTATGGATAGACTGATTTAAAAGTTATCCTTTTGATTATATACTCAAAGTGCAATAATGTGATTATAATTTGGAATAGAATCCTTTCTCAAGCTATAATACTTTATACAGTCTAGTGGGTGATATGACCATTGGACTCCTGAACTGAATGCTGTAAAGGATTAGAGCTGTGCGAAACAAACAGAAATCAAATCACAGAAGGCTCTGTTCATGTTATCGGTTTTATTTGGTCAAACCTTTGGTATATGTATATTAGTAATTTGAATTCAGACCCACATTTAAGTGTGTTACTGTGAACAGATATGTATGATGCCATCCAGAACTTGATCCTGTGAGCTTGGATTAAATAAGATTTGTCTCTGAGATTTTTCTCAGTCTTATACATTGTCAGTTTAATTCATCATCTGATGGAGCCCAAGGTTGATATTTAAATGAATTATAACTTTTCCTAATTACCTTCTATTCCTAATTTATATGATTTGTAATCTATTGACAGAAAGACACTGAAGATGAAGTACGAGATGTCATCCGCAGTAATCTTCATCTTCAGGGCAAGGTAATCCATATGCAGTTTTTAAATTTGCCTTTTCTTATTTTGAATTCATTTGTTAGTGCTGTATGATGACAACTTGCCTTGGTTCATTAGGATAACTTGTAGTCCCTTATTCTCTTCTGTCAAGTAACTTAGTCAAGTCAAGTGTTAAATGTTAGGGTTTTTATGTACATATATATATGTTTTATACAATAACATATGGCCCTTCAAATCTCTCTCCATTCACACCATTAATACAAAGATGGAGATGGAAGAGAGGTCTATCACTGTTTAAAATCTACCTACTATTATTTGAGATAACATCTGCAAAATGCTCAGTTACTTAGTATCAGCTTGAAATGTAAAGGAAAAGGAAGCTGCCATTTTGCCGTACTCTGTAAAGTGAAAAATCTCCAGTTTCCTCTATTTGGTTTCTGCTTTTCAGCCCAGGGAAAAGAAGATATTTTGGGGAAAAGTACAGATTTTTTTGTTACTAGATTCCAGCTGAAATGTCCAGCGTAATTAAACTGTTTTATTAATGCTTCAAAAAAAGACAAAGAAGCCAGAATGTGGAAGTGTAAAAAAATTATGTATGTTTCTTCTCTATTGAAGAAAGATGGATCACACCTATGGATGTTGCTTTACTTAGGATTGTCCTCTACCTCCTCCCCCTGCCTCACGTTTTATTCGCCTCAAGAAAAAACTAAACTAGTATTTCCTGTGCTCATTAAAAGGTCACAAAATGGTAAACATGAGTTGAAAATCTGGTGCCTTTTTTTTCTGAATAGAAAAAAAATCTGAAATCTTTTCTGAAATCATTCAGAAGTCTAGATTCCACTGCAGTTAGTGCAAGACAGAAATAATTTTTTTTTAATGAGCTGGTAGGGAGATAGTTCTTCCTGAATAATATGTGAAGATTAGTTTTCTCCCATCATGTTTTCCATATATCACTTCCATGTCAACAACAAAAGTGTTTTTCATAAAATTCTACAGATAAAAATCCAATTGATATAAAATACAGGATTTGCATGTAGAAAAGTTTACTGTGAAAACAAAAGATTTGATTAAATCCTAAAAAGCTTGAAATATTTATCCTTATACAGCAAATATTGTTATATACTGAGAAGCAGAAAACACTAAGGCTAGGAAGTACTAGGAAAAAAGGAGTGTTTCTGAAAATCTGAATGAACAATGGCACGTGAACGGTGTGCATGCCATGGAAATATAACCCTTAAACATGAGGTGATTTTCTGTGTAAACTTCCATGGTGTCTTAGTGACAATGATAGATATTTCTGTTCTGACCTTTTCATTATGTGTATGTTGTCATTTTGTGAGCCATGCAGTTAAAAGTCTTGCCTGGGACTTCATGTTGCTGTTTAGCACTTGTCCTCCTGTTTTAACTACTTCAGTTTCTATTTTGTTTCTTCAGTGATACATTCTGCTGTTAAGAAATTTCTGTCTGTTACTGCTTTGTTGCCTGGAAGTAAAGATACATCCTAATACCTTGACCTGTGCTTTCTCTTCAGAAGCTTCCGATGCTTCAATTAAAAGTTTGCTATTGTTAAGCAACATACGTCTCCTCTGTTTATACTACACGAGAATAAAAGTGCTTTTAAATTTCTTTGATTGATGCAATTTCACAGTGCCTTGATGATTAAGAAAAAAGTAATTTTGTCTAATCCAAAGTACACATTTTTGGATTTTCTAGTTGTAATCTTTTCAGCAATGACTTTAGAATTTCCTATTTTAAAATGAATTTCTGGTGGAAGATGAAAATCTGAAAGAGAACCAAGTAATACATAGATAAAAAAACTAAACTGCTACTGTAGTTAGGTTTTTTTTTTATAGCTATTTACATATTGCTTTATTAACTTTTAAAAGCTCTGATTTGTGAAAAGACAAATGATGATTTATCAGTGACACATTCTAGAGTTAACATTAAATGTGTGTAACTTAATTACTGAAAGTAAAATGTCTTCAGTTCAGTAGTTATGTACAAAGTACAATACAATTTATTCCATAATCGTCTACTGTCATTAGGATTCGATGATTTTACAGTCAAGTATGATGTTTCTTTTTAAGAAAAATGATGCCGTCATGCATACACTACCCTTTTGTTGTCTGATTGAGTCAGACATAATGGGAATGTAGGCCAACTGGTCTTCCAAATTTAAATTATTATTCACTACTATGAATTAATATGTAACTTAGTTATTAATGGTATTTGTGTAAAGTAGCTTCCAAAATACAGGAAAAACGCCACTTTTTGAAAGGCTGGTTTTCTTCCAACCATAGCAATATTATTTCTTCAAATGGTGTTTTCTTTTAACCACTTCTTCTCACAAACACCTAACATACTGTTATTTATGTTAGAGCTAAAATGTAATTTATCTAGATTCCATGTTGGAGTACTGCACTGTTAGACGATCATCTTCTTCAGTCTTTAGCTATTAATGTTGTAGCATCTATTTCATGCATTTGTCTACCTTTGCCTACATTTGTACATTTGTCTTCACCCTGTTTCTGTCTTTCCTTTCCTTGCATGCCTGCATGCTGTTACTCAGTACCAAGCCTTTTATTTCAAGAAATTGATGACGAAACTTGCATTCTTTTTGACATGGATGAAGCTCAAGTCACCAAAATCTTCTTCCAGCCATTCTAATTCACACCTTGAAATGTCAACTACTCATACCCTTAGAAAACTACCAATACAAAAAAGCTGTACCTTGATAGAATGTGAGTCCTCAGATCAAAAGACATCTCCACCTGTGATTAAAAAGTCTTTTATGGACTATCCATTCATGATGATCCAGTCAAATGTTCACACAAAGACTGTGGATGTGGCAGTTGTTAAGAAATGGAAAAGCCGAAAGGTGGAAGAAATGCCTGCAAAATGTGGCTTTCTAGGTTATAATAAGCTATTAATGAACGACTGTGTAAGTTTTTAATCATTCCTGGAACTTGAGTAAACCGTGTATCATAGTATGTTTTGTGGAGGTAAATTAGCACTATTGTCTCACCTTAGGCACAAATTGATATCTGGATCCACAAAGAAGTTTTAGACAAGTAAGTGTTGAGTTCCAAGCCTATGCAAATCTGTAGGGCTTAGCCCCAAAGCTCTCTAGCCCTCTGGGCCAGTGTGTCTTCAACAGTAAGTGCATAATCAGGAATGATCACTGGCCACAGTTATCAGCAAAATGGCACAATAAATGGCTGCAAAGTGTTGCATCAGTCTTGATTTGCTAAGGACTGGGGAGACAAAACAAAAATAGAAATAACTAATTGTAAAACAAAGGAATACCGGTCAGTGAAGTAGAAGAAATTAAATGTAAAGAGAAAAACTTTATAAAAACCATTTTGCTTCTTACAGTTCTTTATAATTTGAAGGCTGATAAGCAAATGAATCTTGAATTAATTTTTCTGAATTAACTTTTAATTTTTTAGCTAGTAATCAGTAAAATTAGGATTTTCTAACAATTAAAAAAAAATTATAATAGCGATAAATAATAGCAATACTACTAATTTCCATTACTGAAAACTAAGTAATCCCAACTAGCAGAGCAACACTTCCAATGTTTTTTTGTTTAATAATGTGAAAGACAGTGTACTAAGTTATGGCTGTGTACCTCATATTCATTACTTTCCTCAAATATTGTATTCATTGCTGATGCCAGTGCTATTTGTTGACCAATGATCATTTGCTCTTTGTATGATTATTAGTGTTTTAGTTTTGTGGGACAGGTTGCCCACAGAAACTGTGGATGCATCATCTCTGGAAGTATTCAAAGTTGGACATGACTTTGAGAAATCTGGTCTCATGATAGGTGTCCTTGTGTATGAGGGGTTGGAACTAGATGGCCGTAAAGGTCTCTTCCAACCCAAAACACTTCATGTTTTATGGAAGCTCTTATAAAGCATTGCACAAATTATTCTTGTTCTCACAGCGTAGTGGATGCTACACGGGTTAGCCATGTAAAGGTGTAGGTTAGCCTTATAAAGTGTTTCAGTCGACCTGTGAAGCAGTTTCTCTACTAGTTAAACTGTTTGGAACATTTTGCCTGAGTGACATGTGAAATGTTTCTCCTGCAGCTTGAGGATCCCGCCATTAGATGGCAGATGGCACTTTACAAAGATTTACCAAACAGGACAGAAGATTCTTCAGACCCAGAGAAGACTGTGGAAAGGGTCCTTGATATAGCTAATGTACTGTTTCACCTGGAACAGGTTAGACACATTTTACCAATTCCATTGCTTCTTATCTAAATAAAACTATTCACCCTTCCATTTGTTCTTTGACCTGCTGTATTTAATGCTATATTCTTTTTTCTTTCTTTTGATGACTACTGTTTACATGATTAATCTTTTGTTTTGTAGTCCAATATCATGATTATATTGATCTCAGAGTGTATTTGCAGCAGCTCCAACAAAAATTTGTTTAGCCAATCTGGCCAACTCATATATTGCTTGCTGCTTTCAAGAAACAGCAGAAGCAGGTTGGAAGAATCATTTATTTTCTCAGAAAGATCTGTCAGAATCTTTTAATAGAGCTTTAACAAAGCTCTATTGTATTATCAAATATTTTATGCAGTAATATCTAATCTTCCCATGTGACCTGAACTACAGTAACTTTCATTTAAGTAATTCTGTATTTTATTATCTGTCCTTTCCAACAGCGGTATTCTTTAAAATACGAAGTTAAAAAATCTCCTGTATTGGTACATCTTAGAGGTCAAAGACTAGTTGATAAATTCATTTTGCAAGTTCTCTTTTTGAATTGTTACCTATTTTGTGCTTTAGATTTTTCTGTGTTTTTTTCCTTTTTAAAATGTAATAAAAAACCAGGATATTGGAGGGTATTCCTAATGGAAGAGATGAACGCTGCTGGTTGCACACCATAGGCTACAAATTGTCTTCATATAAAATTTACTCATTATTTTTTTTCCCTTTTCAAAGAACATTTGGAAATTCAAGGTTCCCTTGCATTCTCATTAGATTAGTTGGTTTCCCTCAGAAAGTTCTCAGATCCAATGTCAGGAAGTTTCCACACTGTGACAAGGTCACTGGTTCGGTCAGTAGGAACCTGAGATATGTGAATGCACTTGCATATACACTCTGCAGAAGATGTGTTGATGTGAATGTTTGTGTCACATCTGTTGCATCACACAACTCTTCTTTTATATAGTTTTCCAGCCTTGATATGGACTTGGTGCAAGTTCAACAGCCTTGTACAGATTGGTAGAACCGAATGAGGAGGAGTCACTAATTTTACCTGTTACTGGATACGTGTGGAGCAAGCAAAATTTGATAGAATATGGAAGTAAATCCTTCTCAATGGTTTGCCTATGAGAGAGAGAGGAGAATGGGTGCTGATTTCAAAGGATATAGGGTTGCTGTGAGGAAAGAAGACTAGAGAAAAGCCAGAAACATGGAGGAGAAAGAGGTTTTCTCTTTTACCCTGGTTTTATCAAAGTTGACTGGGACAATGCAGCAGTAGTACAGAACAGGATGGATTCCCACTGTAATACCAGATCAACATTTAAGATTGATACTTCTGGTCAGACTTAGACAAGTAAATGCTTTGCTTGTTGTCAAGTAAATGCTTTCTGCTTTTTTATTACTACCTTGCACCTCTTGGTTTAAAGATTTAGCCCCACAGTTTTACTTATCTTCTGTAGATAAGTGCTCAGGAGCTTTTTTTACTGAAAAGGGAAATTTGGTGTCTTTAAAATAAATGAATGTGTGAACACTGCATCTGTTTTTATGATAGTCTTGAGTACCTTTACTCTCTGCATACAAATACTCTGTTCTCCATATATACATACTCTGAATGCTTTCTGTATTGCACTTCCAATGATCATTTCATTCTGCTTGCATTTTCTTTCCATGCAGAGCTAACTTCTTTTTTTTTTTATTGTTTTCAGAAATCTGCTTGCGTAGGCCGAGGCTATTTCTTTTGGGAAAGTATAGAGGGATTTATAATTGCTTGCGAATATATTACTAATTACCTAACTTTCACATTTGGATTTGTCTGACTTTTAAATTACTAGAGCTGGTGCTTTTTTTGTGACTGTAAACATGTTTGCAGTGAATGCTTTTTTGTCCTTTCTCTTAAAAAATAATTTTCATTTGTATTTTATCTTTTAGAAGGAACTTATTTAAGATTGTTACCACTTAATCTTACAATTACATATTTCACTGAATGGCAGTGTTTTTGTTGGTTTAATTAAATGTTCATTGTTTAACTATTAATTTTTTTTGTACTTCACTAAACTGGATAACCAAATTTGGATTGAATATTGACTCTACATAAAAATCAGAATTGTCACTACATATTTGTCATATAATGCTTGATTTTGGTAAATCAAGCATTGATTTACCAAATCTCCAGGATAGAAATGGTAACTTGCACTGCCTTCTTTGATGCTGTTGGAACACAGAGGAGTATAGTTTGCAAAAGAAAGAAGCCCCCCATTAAAAAACCAAACAGCCCTTCCCCAAAAGTCATCCCTGACTTAACTTGACAACAGTGTTGTAGGTTAAATCAAATTATATAATCTTTATGGAAGATGTGTGAAATAAACCACAGAAACTCTGAATAGTCTGTGAGAAAGGAGTGATCTGTAGCACAGCCTGCAATTGTAGTTTCCAGTTATCCAGTTAGGCTATATACAGAAGTATGCAAGTGCTCTTCAGCACCACAGTAGTCATTTTCTTTAGATGGAAACAAGGATGAAAGATAGAAGAAAAAACACTAAAAGTGCAAAAGGTAAAGATGGAGCACACCCAATTTTATGTCATGCTACTGTAGAGCCAGGATGCAGAAAGGGAATGTATCTTAAGACAGAGCAGCAGTCTTATGAAATGTAGCTAAAGTGTTTTAAAGTATTTTATGTACATTCTGTCTGTGCTAATTCATGAAAAAGATTTAGTCTTAAGTCTTTGCACTTGTCACTTTTCTTAAAGTTAATTCCTTTCCATTGTAACTGATCATGGTACCTATTACAAATAAAAGATTAATCGTATCCATGAAAGTTTCTTTAAAAATATTGTCTGATGCAATGTGAAGCTGTACAACTTACCTGTACATGTGTAAAGAGTTACATATGAAAGATGTAACGAATGAAGATTCTTTGCATTAAAAGTTAAGGTTTCCTGAGAGATGGCCTTATTGGTGATAATATTCTATCTAAAAGATAGAAAAAGTTGAATGAAATGAAATGAAAAAGAAGAATACCTGTATCATACCAGGAAGGGAGATTCTTGCTTTATTTTCTAAATTCTGATTTTATGATTTGGCTGAATGCTTGAACTCTGTCTGGAACATTTTTTTCTGATCTGTTCTTCTTCCTTTCCTTTTCTACTTGATTTATCTGTTAACTAACATTTTTACTAATATTACTATTTCCAGGCATTAGGGACATTGCAACATTATTTTTCCATGTATTTTATGTAACAGGTTGAGCATCCTCAACGTTCCAAGAAAGCTGTGTGGCATAAGCTGCTGTCTAAACAGAGGAAAAGAGCCGTAGTGGCCTGCTTTAGAATGGCACCACTGTATAATCTGCCAAGGTAAAAGCTATTTTGTTCTGTCTCTCACAAATGCACTAATATTCATATGGACCTATTTGGCAAGATAAAAATGAAAAAAAAGTAAACCAGTAATTGATAAACTACTTAGTAATATCGTTTTTGTACTGCTTTCTTTTATTAAGTTTAATTACTTTTTTCTATCTTCTGAAAAAAATAAAAAATATAATTTTCAATTTATGATTTCAAATCTAATCCTGAACATTAAAACATGCAATTATTTGAGCACAATCCAAATATATCTATTTCTGTTATGTTAATATTTAAATTAAAATAATATGAAAATATTTTCTACTAAAAAATAAAACTCTGCAATGTGGCAATGTAGTTCATTTATTTATGATTTTAAAATTTCTTTAGAATTTTATTTATTATCTGTTTATAAATAATTATTACTATGTTTTAGTATCAGTTTTACAAGTTAGTGGGACACAGATTTAAATAGAATATTTTAATGTAATTTTTTTTTTTAATGGGTGCATTTGA
Organism: Vireo altiloquus; assembly: GCA_013396875.1. Classification (NCBI taxonomy): domain Eukaryota; kingdom Metazoa; phylum Chordata; class Aves; order Passeriformes; family Vireonidae; genus Vireo; species Vireo altiloquus. The sequence continues at coordinate 320,069 of VZRF01001132.1, read as the reverse complement.
CCACAGACATTTTGCTTCCCTTTTAAATTATTGTTGTAATGACTGGACAGTTTTTCAAGCTAAATGAAATTCATATTGACCAAATCTTCTTTTTAAAATTTACAGCTTTTGTTTTAAATGTTCCTTTTTAGACACCGAGCCGTCAATCTCTTTCTTCAAGGTTATGATAAATCTTGGATTGAAACAGAAGAACACTATTTTGAAGACAAACTGATAGAAGACTTAGCAGTAAGTCTGGGTAAAAGGGTTGTAGGAATGTATTATGGATTAACATTCATCTTGTATAGTAATAATTATAAATCTGTGAAGTACCTAAGATATTACCTAAGATATCTCTTTCCAAAGGGATGAGCTATAACCAAGTCACTCTGATAGCTTATAAAAATTACAAATGATGGAGATTCCAAAATCCCCTCAGGCAGTTTGCTTCAGGGCTCCAATAATCTTATAAAGCTTTTTTTCTAAATTGCGTATCAATTGCTGTCATTCCCTTATTTCTTATCTTCTTTCCTATGGAGAACTGGAATAGCCTATTCCCTCTTGTTTTATAGCTAACCTTTGTGCATTTGAAGACTACATAATCCTCATTAAAGCCATTTAAATCAAAAGGTTAGAATATGAAACTAGAGGAATTCTAGTCTTAGAGCAATCAGTCCCTTAGAAGCTGTCAGAGTCTGCTTCTTCTTCACAGAAGAATCCTCTTGCCAGGGATATGAGGATTTTTCCCAATGGCGAAGTGTTAGAGCCGTGTCTTTAGCCCTGTAAATACCTTTGGTGATTTTCAGTTGAGTCTGGAGTCCTCATCCCTTACAATTGTCTCTCTGAAAGGTATTTTTTTCACAGGTTGGGCAAGAACTAGTACTAGGAATTCATTCAGTCCCTGGGAGGTCCAACAGAACACAGTATTAGATCAGTCTTTTCATTGTGAGGAAAGCCTGCTCTCTGCATTAAAGAGAGGAAGCTCACTAAAATTTCTGTTAGAAAAAAAGTAATAATTTGCTTTTACTGCTTAAAGCTTATGCTTAAAACCAGCTACCCAAGTTGTAAACAATTTTGAAAATTAGGATCAAAATAAGGAAAAGGAAATCAGCAGCAATGAGCTCAACACAGACTATGGAAGTTCAGTTTCGCCTCCACACATGCAGAATTAATTGCTTGTGGCATCCTTATTGTACAATCAAGCATTGTGAAAAAACAAGAGACTCCTACAAATGTTTACTTTGTATATAGTCTTTTAAACTGATAATCCTTAAGTATCCCAACACAATGCAAGTAGTGCAGGTTCAGTCTCACAAATAATTATATTCCAGCATTTTGAAGCATGAGTTTGCAGTGGAACAACATAATTCTTTGCAAGTGTGCATGTATGTGCAGGTGTGTAGATGTAAAGAAATAACCCAGCATGGTAATTTGGCTACACCAACACGAAGGGTTATCTCCTTTCCCCCTCGATGAACTTATATATTTAATAAGTTTATTAATAACTCCTTGCCAACAGGTAGCTTGAGTGAAAAACTGTCTCAGAGGAGACAGAAACAGACTGGCCTGGATTTTATATCATCTTTTATTAAAAAATTACAGGAATTTCCTTGTAAAAGATAGGTGTTTCCATTGCACCTTTCATTCAAAAGAGCACACAAAACTCCATCTGTCTTTTAAATAAATTTCTATTACATTCTTGCTGCCATAGAGCACTCGCTCTCAGAAGGGTTAGAGTTTGAGGTTCAGCTCTGTAGAGCTGACCCAGAATGCTTTGTGGAAGTGATGAAAAATGTATTTGTGTTGTTGATGAAGGTTCCTCTTAGGAAAACTATACCCTGGTGTAGCAAGGAATTAAAAATTTGTTGAACAGTCAAGATGGAACCACAGCTCAGGCTATGGTGGCAGAACTCATCTGGAAGGGGAGAGAGGAAGAACCTTGGGCTCTCTGATGTATTCTTGAAGGATCATCTGAAGTTTCTGGACTGTTCACAAATTAATTAGGAAAATGGATCAATCCAAGACCGAGAAACCAGAGGGAAGATTCTTGTCCTTTAACTCTCTGTAGTTAGTAAACTACAATCTTTTATGCTGTAATGAGTTCTTTCTCAATACTGAAAATCTTGGCCATTATTTTCTGCTAAGTAAACGTAATTTAAAGGAACAAATATGGTCAAAGCTACCTTCTTCCCGACTTTGTGAGATCCAGGCAATTTATGGACTTGTGGTAAGACCTTTTTCTGGGGTGTGGGAGTTGAGCATTTCCATCACATAAAAGAAGAGAAAACTGAAACTTGTGGTTTTGTTGCCTGAATCTTCTGTCCTTAAGTCTATTACACAAAAGTGGTACTCTTTCTTCCACTTGTGAAATTAAAGGAGAAAAGTATACACTTCTCCTCTTTTTGAGTAACTTAATTGTGCTGATTCTTAATTCTGGTTCAACTAATCAAGTCTCTGAGTGATCAAGGTTTTTTATGTTTGATGTTAACATCATAAGGTATTCAACAGTTTTTTTTTAATCTTAAAAATACTTCTCCTTGAATAAATGGGTTATATGAACACTTAAGCTTATTTGGCGTAATTGTTGATTTATTTTATTGGTAGACATTAGTGGACATAATAACTTGTAAGAACAATATGTTTAATAGAAATTTAGATTATATAAAATAATATTTTTTAATTCTTCAAAATTTAGAAATGGCAGCTAAAACTCATCCAACCTATTTGTTTTACCCTCTTATGTTACATTCAGGTAAAGCCTTTTGTTTTACACCAAAGTAATTATAGGGCAAATGTCTCAAGACATTGAAAATTAAGCATACCTATTTCCCAGAAATGTCAGAAAATAATTTGATTCTAATATTCATACTCTGCTTAATAATGAGTACTACTTAACACAGTCATTGGTGAATTTGATCCTCCAATTAATTTCTATAAATCTATGTAAACTAGTAACACATTAACACAACTTCTGCCCTTTTGTTTCATCAGTTTTTATAGCATTAGGGAGATATTCTGGTTGATAACATTATGAAGTACAGAAAACTACCAGGTAATTAAAGAGAAACGTCAAAATTCTAAATGAGATTGAAATAAAGAGCAGGGGAAGACATCCACAATTGTTCTGATCTTGTTATTGATACTGTAAATGTTATCACATACTGAAAAATGTGAAATGAGCCTTGAATGGCCATCATAGAGTGGCATATGGAGCAATAGTTGTGCATATACAACTATGCAAGGGAATTCTCAGCTGCAGCCAGTCACGTTTGGTACAGCTGAGTGGGAAAGGTGAACTTCACAGGCCCATAAAAAGAGTATTGCTCACAGACATCTATAAACATTCCCACAGGACTCTGTTTGGCATGCAAAATTTGTTTTCTTAATAGACAACAATCCATTTTTCTTGTGTCTCTGAAGTGGCCAAGCCATCCATATTGCTTAACAGATAGCATGTGACAATATAATAATATATTGCTTGTGCTCTCTTTTCAGTGCATGGAATTCTTTTTATCTGTATTTTGGTGTATAGTATTAGGTGAAAGCTAGGAGGAAGAGTGGGCATATTTTATGCAACCAATTTTCTTTCAGCTATCAGACTCTTCATAGAAAAAAGTATCTGGATGAAGCAATTTTGTTAATAACTTTATAGGCAAAACTTACTTTCTGAAACGTGTTTTGGCAAAACTCAAAAAGTCAGAAGACATTTGTATAGGTTTTTTTCAGAACACTGCTTTATTTAGTCCTAAAGTATTTATGACTACATTATTCTTTCAAAAAAACTAACTAGAACTAAAAACTAAAAGCAAAATAACCACATGAAAAAAGAATCCTCTTTATGCATTTATATATATTATTGAATCATATATGATTACTTTTGTACATTATCGATTTGTCATCTCCCAAAAGTTCTACCTCCTGCCAACATAACTGTTGTTGGTAGAGAGAGCTTCTTGTGTCTAAAACTGCTGCTGAGCTTCAGCTTTGGATTTCTTCTTCCTCAAAGTCTCAGAATTTCTCAGTGAACATTATACCTGGCATAGACTTGAAACAGAGGATTCTCATTTTTTCTGATAAAACTGGTTTACATAGTGAGCAACAAACAGTATAATAGTAAATTATGGTGGTTCTGGATAACAGAGTAAAAGGTTGAAGTTATTTTCAGAATCTAGGGGAGAGGGTTAATTTTTATGAGGAAAGGAATTCCAAAGCTTTGCAAGTGGTAACATCTTTGTAAGTCTTTATGGTCATAAACACAGTCAGGGTTCAGTTTTTTCATACTTTGTTGGAAGTTGCTTCCTCCTGGCTGTCCAAATCAAAATTACATATGTTAATATTTAATGTTTAGTAAATTTTACAGAGTAAAAAGTTGTTCTCTAGAGATAATTTTTAAATTTTTTTTTCCCTAAAGAAACCTGGGGAGGAACCACCAGAAGAGGATGAAAGCCTTAAAAGAGTTGATCCTTTACATCAACTTATTCTGCTATTCAGTCGAACAGCCTTGACTGAAAAATGGTAGGGATGGTGTGAGAGACTACAGAATGCATGCAGATTTTCAGAATACTCCTTTATTTGAAGTCATATATGTCTCTTTTCAAGTGAGAGTGCATAAGCTAGGCCAAAATACGCATGTGAACATGTGGTGAGTTTGAGTTACGCTCAAACCTCTTTAGATTGTGGTATGTAAAGAGATTTTAACATCACTTTTTCACAGTTACGGATTCTGTGTTCAGGATGTACCACTCCTCTGTCGGATATTGTTATATTCTGAATATGAAGTATAATTGAAAAATTAACTATAGTCACTTAATTGGAAGGTGTTTATGAATTTCCGAGTATTGTGTTTGTAGCTGGTTATACTTTTCCATTTGTATAAGTTAATCAAATCTTCATTTTCCAAAAATACTTTTGTAATCATTTATGAGCATAGAAATAATTTAAAAATATTTATAAGACATTTAAAAATATTTTGGCCCTTCAGTTCTACTATAATGACTCTAATCTTCCTCATTTACCTTTCCTTTCTCTATTAACCAGCAAACTGGAAGAAGATTTCCTGTATATGGCTTATGCTGACATTATGGCAAAGGTAACTTGTTTAATATCTTTTGCTTATTTATAAGTTAGGGAAGAAAATCAAGAGAAATAATTTGTAAAGTGTTACCAGTAAATTGTGAGCTATCAGTAAATATTTTCTTTCTACATTATATCAGAGCTGCCATGATGAAGAAGATGATGATGGTGAAGAAGAAGTGAAAAGTTTTGAAGTAAGATTATACTTGTTTTGTTTTTCTTGTCATGTTAGACATTATTTCATAGCTTCCAGCTGACATTTATGTTTCTTGGTTCATGGCTTACTGCAGCTTATTATGCCAGTGAACTGCATGTCACAAGCTGGATATGGCAGATATGAGTCCCCAGATTAATATAAGGGAAACAAAAACGTGCAGTATCACATAAGATTATATAGAAAATAATTTCATGGATCTTATATATTTACCTCATTGACTTAAACTTTTTACTTAGATATTAAAGACAATAACTTATTCTAAAATTCTGATAATAACAGACTGTATCTTTTAAATTATTCTGCCCTCCCTTTAGTTTGGATTTCTAAAATATTTAAATAATACTACTTTTTGCAGAAGTACATTCAGTACCAGTAATTCAAACATTCAGTGGTTTTCTGTTCACATATATATTACTGCTTCTTAATAAAATGTGAAGTTTTGTTCATCAGTACTGCTAAGATTTTTGCTTATGTTGGGAGTAGGAAATCTATATTTATTGTTGTTTAATGTTGAGTTTTTAGTGATCGTCACTGTTTAAGGTTAAACACATGAGTTGGTTACAGTAAGAGATGAGTCCTTGTCATGTGCTTGATCTGGGATCTGTCTCTTTTTCCATTAATAAAATGGAGTTTGCAAGAAATTTGCCTCTTCCCTCAGAGGGGTACGGAGGGAATTAGCTTGTTAATATTTTTAATATTTTAATGTATTTTGGCTTATTACAATTCTGACATTAAAAGGTGTCTCTTATGTCTTTCAAATCAATTAATACTTACATTTCATATCTCTACGAAAACACAGAAACATGAAATAAATTCTTTTATTATTTCTTAAAAAAAATTCTAAATACACTGATTGATTTGCTGTAAAACTATCTGTGCTGTTCTGATTGTTGAGGAGTGGTTTGGGTCATTTTTACTTTTACTCCATTGTTTTATATACGTAAAATGTTCTGTGTGTTTTCTGTACGATGCTGCATGATATAGCACTGAATTATTTAAGTACGTAATCCCTATTTGACTTTATAAAGAAATCAGAATATCAATACTAAATTCTTTTCAATCACTTACAAGCAAAATGCACAATATATAAATTTTTGTTTCTTGGTAAATATCTAAGTATGAACCCAAATTTTAGTGGGTTTTTATGATTTTTTTTTCTTTTCCTCTGGGAATGCAATATATGACTTACCATTGACTAAACAAAGAGTATTCATTCCTATAAGCTTCTATCAGTTAGCCCATACATGCTTTGGGTATCAACTAGGTATCAAAAGCTTTGTGCTTATAAATAAGAAAATTGATAAATAGGAACTCATTAAGCTGATCAAAGAAATTTATCAGTAAGGAATTGGTTAGTGCTCCTTACCTAAATTGTAATGGGTTCTTTGTTCAGTGTTCAACTTTTTGTTTTGAGAGAAGATCCTAGTCATTTGTTCCTCTTTATTATTTTTCCTGTAGCTGTGAAACTTATGTTTAAATAATGTATTTATATGTTCAAAAGACAATTTTCTGATTGTATTTGGTCAGTCGCCTGCAGAAAAAAAATTTTGGACTTCTTTTTCTTATTACTATTTCGCTTCTTGTCCTTGCCCTTCCTTAAGGTGACAGGATCACAACGCAGCAAGGTAAAACAAAAAAAATATGTGTGTATTTGTCTGGGTCTAATTTTGTGATTTTTCAGGCCCAACATCTTGGATAAGTTCAACTAAAGGGTCTTGAAATTGTTTTTAACATTTCAGTTCCAGCATGACATCTCTACCAAGTCCTTTTTGTGCACAAGCTCTTTAAAGATTGCAGGAATTATTTATGCAGAATATGCCATGTAAAATTGCGATACTGTTTTGGGGAAAACAGAAATGTCATTTGGCTTGTCCATGTTGTTTTGCTGTTCATGCCTTTTGTGCATCAGTTATCTTCTTTCTGCTTATAACTTAATTTGAATTATTGAAACAATTATTTGGCTATTAAGGGAGAGTAGTTGAGCTTTTCTTCTGTATCTTAGCAGGCACACATTTCTGATATAGTGGTAGACTTCTGTTTCCAATATCTGTCACAGAGAGAGCATCAATCATAGTTCGTGTCTGATTGAGATCCCTTGGTACTGACTGAGTCCTTAGCCTTCCTCATTATAGTATTTGACAGAAATTCCTTAGCTACTCCTTACCTGAAGTGAGTTGTTCCTTGTTTTCTCTAAAAACAGAGACAATTGTTCTGAAATTTCAGGGTTAAGTTTTTTATTGGCTCAATTTCTTATGCAGCCTTTTGTGTCTCATCACCATTTGTTTTGAAAGGGTGTCCCATGGCTATGCAGCAGATTACTGCCCTGCTTCACGCAGGTAGAAGTCTCAGTTCCATTGTTGACTCAGACCACTTGCTGGTGGTGCTGCAAGGTTGATATTCTGGGAGAAGGTGTGGTGGGTGGAGTAGCTAATTTTTGTAGCTAATTTCCGAGGTGTTTAAATACAGTTATTTGTGCTGTGGCTAATGACAGCTGGAGTAAGTAAAGATGACTTGCTTGAGATTTGAAATGCACAGATTTAGGTCAGGCTTCAGTCAGTAACTTCAAATTTCATTTCCTGTGGTAATGTAGGGGAACAATTATAACCTTCTCCATGGAAAAGAGCGAGGTGATTTTGGTTTTTTGTTTGGTAGCCTTCTGTTAATATTCAGATCACAAAAGAAAGAGGTTCCCATGCATCTGTGGGGAGAGAAGATGTATTGCAGGATCAACTTTACTCTTACTCCTCCAAAAATTTGCAGAGGTCTGTTGCACCTTCATACGATAAAGGCATTATCCTAGAAGATGGATGTGCTCACAAAAAGTTATTTAAAAGGTATTGTAATTTCTACAAACACAAAGTGCATATTAAAAAATCACAAAGAAAATATATAAGCAGTCTAATAATTTCTTATATTTAATTCCAATAATTCAGGTATTTAAATACTGCATATCTATCACTCTGCTTACCTGGTTACTATGCACTAAGTCTTGTATGTTCCATAGAAAATTACTGTCTTGCCAAATGAGAAGTGTTTTAAAAGGGGAAAAAAAAGCACAAGAAGAAATAACCCTTGCTTTCTTGATACATGACAGGAAAAAGTTGTGCCGATGTGAAACTCTATATACCAGCTGCATGTGTGCTTGTGTGTGCATTCGTGTGTTTCTGTCTGGTAATTAACTTCAATGTTGAAGGCAGTTCTTTTATTCTATCCTGTGTGTGCATGTGAAAAGACTGACTTCAGTTCGTATGAGGATAAAAGTCTACTGCTCCTCTAGACTTTAAAAATATGTGGTATTTGAAATCTTGAATCTTTTCATAGTCATAGCAACAGAGACATTTGGGCAGGCTTAGAATGTGATGAAAATGCCAAGTGTATTTTATTGGCAGTTTCCGTGCCCATATCTCACACAATGTAGTACATTCATTTTTGTACAATTAATCTGTATTGGGCTAATAGTGTGGACAGCAGGGATGTGACAATAATGTTACTGTGTTCCTATCAGCTTTTACCTGCTAGTATTTGCTTTGAGTTATTACAGTTATCTTTACCCCTTGCCCTTTGCCTCTAAGTTACCTTTCTGTCGTATTGGATAGATTCTCGATTGATTCCCTGTAAAGTTGGTGTCACTATCCCCTTTGACAGAAAATTCTTGGAAATCAAACTGTTTCACTAGCTAAATGCAAATAATTTTCTGCATTTGAGTCATTGCTACATACTAATGTGCTCTAAATATGTGCAGGATGGCAACTCAAAGGAAGAGCCAAAATCTAGCTCTTATTTTTAAACTCTTTTTTATTAAATTTATTTAAATTAACTCCTCTCAGGAAGAAAATAAACGAGGGAAAGGGAGCTTCCTGTGTCAGTTATTTTCATTTCTGTTACTGGTAGCAACTTTGTTGATAGACTTCTGTATTCACAGCTGTTTTGACTAAATGATATGTTGTGCTGTCACCTCAGACAAAAATTTTCAAGTTTCAGTACATACAAATAATGCAACCTCCTAAGGGTCTAGACCATTGTAGATGGCTGCCTTTATCTCTTACTCTCACAAATCCTGAATAAAACAGAGTGTCCACGTATATATAAAATACCACATATTTACAATCAGTAACTACTTATTATATGAAATAAGGTCAGACTCATAATCAGTTTATCAATTCTAAGAAAGTAAGCATTCTAACCAGTATGTAAAAATGTGTTTTTCATCAGTTTTTCTTACATGTGATGGATTGTATGGAACCTGATACATGGTTTCACTCTCTGCACTGAAGAATAAATTATTTGTGCATAGAATAGTTTGGATGGGAAGGGACCTTTAGAGGTCCTCTAATCCAAACACCTTGCAAAAGGAGTGAATTAGGAAAAATTTAGTTTTATTTATAGAGCAGAAACAAGCATATATTGAACTTAAAGGATTAATATATATATAAAGATGTATATATAAAAGGATAAATAAATATTATGCATGAGTACTTGATATTTTAATTACATAGCTTATGTGTGCCTGACATTGAAACAAACAGACGTTTTGCCAGTGAAGACCTGCCTAATAGGATTTGTTGTCTGGATTAAACAGAAGTCTTAAAAAGTATAAAATATGAAGACAATTCAAAGGAGATTTCCTCTTCTAATAGCTGAGATGAAAGTAATTTCTCCTCTTTCTGTCTTTTTGTTTATTCTCTTTAACTTAATTTTGTGATTTCATATTAAAAAAAAAGAAAAAAGAAAAAAGAAATTTCTGTAGAAGTAGGATCTTATGCCAGCAGTCTGTGACTTGGAGCTTAGTGGTGGCAGCAAACAAACCTCTGCATATGTCTTAGCTCCAAGGGAGGCTCCAAGAATCAATCTCTATATGAATTACAAGGAAATTAAGAATTTGAGTGATACACTTGTTAGTTACAGCTTCTCTTTAGTTTTAGCAAGTTTTTTGCCTACAGATTCAAACTAAAACTTGAGGTTTTGCTCAATGTATTTTGACATATTATTGCTTGTAATGATTTAAAAACAACAAAAAAAAGAAGAATGAAGTAGAAAATATTTGGGTCTCTGCTTTCAAAGAGTATGATTCTAAAGTTTCCTTGGCTTGGTAGGTTGCTGGAAAAAGTCTATAATATGAGAACACATATATAAGTATATTTATAAGTTGTCAACATTTTCCCAATTGAATGGAAGACATCCAAGATAAAATAGATTTGTTCTTCATTGAGTGCTGTTTTGGAGTATGTTTTTCTTGGTTTTGTTTTTTTTTTTTTTTAAATCTGTTTAATTAGTTTAAATTTTTCATTCAGTGAAGTATTTTTGCTGTTATTGCTATGGTTTGGTGAATGACAGAAAAATCATTGGCTAATTATTTTACTAGTTTTCTTGACTTCAAATGGCAAGCAAGTGGATAAAGTGCAAAAAGCTGAAACTGGTAGCACCGAGAATGATGTAAGCAGTAAGGGCATATTAGAGAAATGGGGATAAATTTATTAACTTAGTATACTTTGTAGGCAATGGGTGGCCCACTTCATGTAAGTGCTGCCATTACATATGTATTTATATATATGTATTGGCTTTGCACAGAGAAAGCAACAGTGAAAATGCATTGTCAAGCTGAAGAAGGAACCATGATCTTTGTGGATTATCATCAAAGAATGGTTGCTTTTAAAAGAAATGCTTGTGGTGATTTCTGTTGGTGGATTGGTTTGGTTGGTTGGTTTTGGTTTTCTTTTTTTGGTCTTTTTTGTTGCTAATGTCCTAGACATCTTGATTTCCCTGGGAAATGCCACTTCTCTCATTTTAAGCTGTTTGGCAATGCCTCTTCCTACTGTTCTTCTGTAGTGCCATTGCAAGGAGTTAGTCTGTAGATTATGCAGATACATCCTCACTGTAAGCATTCTTATAAATCTTGGCTATTCTTATCAGAAAATATTATACAATGAAAGTAGTATAGCTGGTGTTAGGCTTGTGAATAATAAATTTTGCAGTGAAAGATGAAATGTTGGTGGATCTAAAACTAAAAGTATCTAGAAAGAGGAAATAGTTTTTAAGAAAAATTGCTGATCAATTTTCGGTGGCTTCTGAAGTGAATGAAAGTATTTTATTGTAGCTATACTGAACCTGTGATGTCCTGGTTTTCTGGTGGTTTGTGTGTGTGGTGTGTGTGTGTGCGTGCGTGTATGTTTCTGTTTCGTTTTTGTTGAACTCCCAGGAAGAGGTTTAAACATGAAGGCAAAACTTTCAAACCTTAGCATGGCTAAATACAAAGCAACGCTGCCATTTTTTTTTTCCTTTTTGTGCCTCCATCTAGATCTGTCACATAATTTAAAGCAAAAAGAAAGATACGATTTAACCACAGGAGAGCTAATAGTGTGAAAAAAAAAAACCCTGATGAATTTTGTTTCCGCAGCACGATATTATCAAAGATTTAAGAAACAAATTTGCCAGCCTCGGCGAGAACTCTCTGGTAACAGCATAAATGTCTGTGTTGGTTTGCTTTTGATTTAAAGGTTTCTTTTTCATTCATTTGAACATATTTCTCTTTTTTACTTCTTCTTTTTTAATTTATTACTCATACCCTCTATTTAGCAAGCCTTCATTTTTTAAACCTCTTCCATCTTCCAATGTATTTTTTCTGTAACTTGGATGGAAAGTTTATGGCAGCAAAGCTGTCATTCTGGCTACTTCTGCTGCAGCTGTTCCTGCTTTTAGGTCATACATATTTTGGGCGTTGTGTTTTTGGACATGATACTAACTGATTGTGTCATGTTCCTTTTGAGTAAGCTTTTTACCACGCCATCTGATGGACTCACTTGTCATAGGGCTCTATGCAACTTCCATTTTGCAACTTATACTGCTTAGTCATCCTCAATTCTCCAGCAAACTTCAATTAACCTGATGAAAGTTGAAACTCATCTGGAATTAACTGTGCCTTTATGTTTGCTCTTTATGCTCTTTATGTTTTCAGTAGTATAAATTACAAAAAACAAACCACCATTGCTCAAGCAACGCCATGCAGTATTGTTTGTTGCCGCTAGAGAATACAAAATATAAAAGCACAGTGTATTCTGTCAAATATTCTGTTAGTAGGGTGGGCAATCTATATTGTAATATAATGATATGTTTTGAAAAAAATTCTGAGATGCTTCTTTTACTCTGGTATTCAGCAACAACTTGCAACTCAAGAGCCACATACTGAGCAGTATGAAGTTATGGTCACGCTATAGAAGATTATTAAGAGTATGAACTGTTGCACAAAAACACGGCACAAAAGTGCAAGTTTGATACATGCAGTATATATTTAATGAACATGGGCTTTGAACTAACCTAATGATTTACAATTGAGATGACTCTTTCCAGATAAACTGCTAAAAGCACAATAAAGAAAAATGCCAAGTGGAGATTATTACTTGAACCTGTTAATTATTTGTTCAGTAGCATTGTATGTATTAAAATGGTCCATGATGTTGCCATAGAGCCCATATACTAAGAGAAAACCGAAAACCTTTGGAGGATTGATAGTAACTGTAATCTCATCTTAAATGACTGGAATTTTTATTCAGGAAAAAGAAATGGAAAAGCAAAAACTTCTGTATCAACAAGCCAGACTGCATGATCGGGGTGCTGCTGAGATGGTTCTGCAGACAATCAGTGCAAGTAAAGGTAGGATTTTGGCGTTTAGATTAAATTTTAGACCTTATTTCTAATGAACTTCAAAGTGATTGTATTTCTTATTGGGCAAAACATGTGGATGTTTATCTCTAAGGTTTGCTTTAAAAAGGAACTTGAAATTTTGAAAATTATTGACAGCTAATCCAGAAAAGTAAAATAACTAATTTTCAGGAGACTATTGTTTCTTTTGTAGTTATAATTAATTTTTCTAGTGCTGATTTAGAGGAGGTGTGAAGTACTTTACAGCTTTAGCAGAACTGAATGACAAATGGCCCTCAAATTCTGGAATGTATGCAGTTCTGAAGTAGGTGTAGGCTTTAGTCCTTTTTTTATTTCCCATTCTCCAAATGTCTACTGTATTGATGTACTTTGATAAAACATTTCAGAAGTATAAATGAGGCCTTTTTCCCTTAGAAACCATCTTACTCTAAGGTTTTATGCTTTTATTTTTTTCTTTTGTGATTTGTTTCAACAATATTGATGTTTTAAAAATTCCTGATTTGAAAATCTTGTTTACTATAGTCAAATGCTTTGGTTTTGGTCCCTGTCATTTTCTAAAGAAACCAGAAGAAAGCATTTAGATTGTCATGCAAAGGGGACACATCGTTAAATTTGAAAGCTAGCTTAATATTGTGAGCCCAGCCTTATATCAACTGTTGGATGCTCTAGTGATTGAAACATGATTTATATTCATTTAACTCCGTTCTTCCTGCTTTATATCTTGCTTCTTCTGTGTACTGTGTATATATTACACTATGTCTGTAGGCAGCCATGAAGAAATTAAGGAAAAAATAGGTTGGTTTTGCAAGTCATTGAATGGATAAATTAATAATTAAAGCATTCTCAATTTTATATATGATCCAAAAATATATTTTAAAATATTTTTTAAGGTGAGATGGGGCCAATGGTTGCAGCTACCTTAAAGCTGGGAATTGCCATCTTAAATGGAGGAAATTCTACTGTTCAACAGGTAAGGTACTAGTTTCTTTCCACCCTTTCTAGTCAGTATAGATCTTTATACAATGGTTATTATTGCTATAGTAGTGCATTACATGGTGTGACTATTTGTCACATACCCTTTAACCTCTTACTCTTGTTCCCAGAATAATATACAAAAGTACCTTTTCTGGGGGGTATTTCTTGTTTATTTGCAAGGCTAAAAGAAATTTGTTTTGCACTTCGTATAAGGGGGAAATTTTATGTTATATCATTTACTTCTATAGGAATTCTTTGAAAGGGAGGGTTTTCCTGGGAGATTGCCATTGTCCTGTAGGCAGTAAAGCAAAATTGCAGACCCTGGTCTTCTCCAAAAAGAATGATACACAACTTCAGAAGTCCTTAGCTAATGCAATGGAGACTCTTGCTGATAAAAGCAGAGAACTCAGGCCTGAATAACTAATCTATCATAAAATAATCTGGTGCCCAGTGGACAAGTCTAATATGTTAATAGAATCCTGCACATGAAGGAAGAGACTGATACAGGGTACACTCAGTGTTCTGTACTAGCTGAAGGTTCCTGAGTTGAGAAAGGTTTATACCTGCTGTTACTAAATTATTGTAGTACAGTTTAAAGAATACAGACTACTGGGAACAATTAAGGTCCCAAGTAAGCTGAATGCAACCAAAATAACATCCATTTCAGGAGCTCTTGCTGCCAGGAATTGATGTAAAAGACTACAAGTAGTGCAGACATTATCTGCTTGAACAGCTGCCAGTTCCATATGATGTCATGATATTAAATTAGGAAAATTATGAAATTTGTACACAGTAGCATAATTTGAATTTTTAATCTGCAATCTGTTTTTATAAATAATTTGTTAAAGTCAAATCAAAATGCAGGAAACAGTTATTAGTATTGTTATATTGATACAAATGCTACTACTCTGAATTACATACTAATAAAAACATCAGTAATACAGTTAGAACTCTTGCTTTTTCAGTTGCCTCATTTCTGCCTGTTTTCCCTGGTGTTATACTCAACTTTCCAATTCTCCTTTAGGTCCTAAGATCAGCTCTTCAGTCTTCCTTGGGAAGAATTATATGGGTGGGGGGAGAGGTGCAGTAGTGGACCAACTTTCCAACTTTTTGGAAAGTCGTTACCACCATCCTCCTCTGGAGTTCATTGCTTTGATCGGTATAATGTTGTTGATTGGGGTATCCTTTTTCTGTAATCTTGGGTCTACTTGGGTTTTCACTGCTGTGGTTGGTAATGCTGTCTGCTTATGTGCTCTCCATTTTGGAAGTCACGTATTATCTACTTTTTCTATTATTTTTTCTACTTGCAAAAACAGTTTTAATTCATTCAAAACATGAATTCTTGTAGCTTTCCTACTAAGACTGAACGTTAGCATTGTAATTTTTCTTCACAACAGAAAGCTCTGGTATCATCCCATATCTTCACTTGACAACAGATTGCATTCTAGAATCAGAGTTCACTCAATAAATTCTTATTAATGCAATCTGTTTTCAGATAGCTATTACACATTATAATAAAGATAAAAAAAAATTTAAAATGTGCAGCTAAAATAATTTAAACAAAACTGAGATTATGAAAATCCCAGTCTGGTGTTGAAACCGTAGTGTCAATACAAATGTTTAGCCTAGTAGGGGCAAGATAGCATTTATATAAAACACTGAATTCTTCTGGCTGTGTTGACTTTAGTTACTATCTTTTTTTCCATGCTTTAGGAAGGCATATCCAGAAGGCATATCCAAAATGGATGACCTTTTCTATAAAGTAAATGATCATTAAATATTAATTTTGGTTTTGATATCTGGATTTTTCTCTTAAATATTAGAGACTCTTAAATATTAGTGATATTTCCAAACACCAACATCACTAATAGTATAGAATCCATATAGTCTTAAATTACCTAGATTAACACATAATATGAATATTAATTCTCTGTGTAAATTATTTTTTTCCTGCAGAAAATGCTTGACTACCTCAAAGATAAAAAGGATGTGGGGTTCTTTCAGAGCCTTGCTGGTCTTATGCAGTCCTGTAGGTAAGAAAGTATTGACTTGAAAAATTTATTATTTTGCATTTATATTTTATTCCATGGGATTTATAGTTCTGGAAAAATCCTCTACATAGTGCTTGCAAACAGCCTTTGGGGATTGTGATATGCTAGATTTGGGTTAAAGGACAGGATGGTGCTCATGGTGTGAAAATCTTTGTGATATGCATTTACCTTTGTAAGAAAGCTCTTTTCAAAAATGTTTATGGAATTTGTGTCTACCTGAGATATGACAGAAAACAACTCTAGAGTTAGGAGCATTCCTCAGAGGCAAATCCTTAACTCTGAAGGTATCCAGGAATCCTGCAGAGATCAGCTTAATGATTAATGTTAAGTAATCATAAAGATTTTGGGAAAACCCAGCTTTGTTAGAATTATTCATAGGACTTCTTAGAAGTCAGAAAAAGGAATGGAATATTGTGTTTTAATAAATTGAGGTGATACTATCGCTTTTTTTGTCCATTCATGCTTATTTATGATTCATATTGATTTCATATATAAATATATGTGTTTAAATGTTTTATATATAATTCCTAAGAAAAAGCCGTATCAATAAATAATGTATTACTGAACATAAAACATAGGACTAAAAGGGACTCCCTTGATCAGGTAATTCAGTCTTTTTATGTCCAGGGTATCATGTTATATATTCTTTTTTCTTAATGCTGTCTGTGGCCAAGTTTCGTCTTGAAATCAGTGTGGTTTCTTGCCAGCAGAAGTGCTATCATAGCTCTATGTTCATCTGACTTTTATAACATTTTTGCTTATGAACAAAAGTTATCCTTGGACAGCTGACATGCAAAGCCCTGAAGGGAAGAACCTTGCAGGGTCACAAATTAAATATGTAAGGTATATGTTCCTTAAATCTGGTTAGTTTTCCCTTCTGGCAACTTCAGTTTTTCAGAAATTGGAGGGAGAGAAACAATAAGTATAACTAATAATGACAGTTTCTCAATGGACCTTACTGCTTGATATGAAGTGGGCTATAATTCAAAAGTAGTCAATAACTTAGCTTCTTTATAGAACCTAAAAATGAATATGTATATCATAAATGCATACATTCCTCCTTTTTTTGATCTGTCATAAAAAGCTTAATTCTGTCATCAGTTTCAGGGCAAAAGCAAGTTAAGGCTGTTGAGCTGAGTTTTGTAATCTGGTAACAGACACATGTATCAAGCCATTGGGCTGTATCTTCTTAATAATCGTATGGTTGTAAACATAAATGTAATCACAAATCCTTTTTAATTTCCACAAAATAAAATATTGCATATATATTTAATTAATCACAGGACAAATGTAATTTTTCTCACTGCAGTGTTCTTGACCTAAATGCGTTTGAACGTCAGAACAAAGCAGAAGGCCTTGGCATGGTGACTGAAGAGGGATCAGGTACTATTGATTCCACAGAAATTATCCATGACCTTTTCCTTTTAAATTTTGCAGAAGTAAACTGAATTTGAAAGAACCGAGGGAGGCTTAGGTTAGGTGTAAGGAATGGGTTCTTCATGCAGAGAGCGGGAGGGCACTGGAACAGGCTCCCCCAGGAAGTGGTCACTGCAGCAGTCTGACAGAGTTCAAGCAGCATTTGGACAGTGCTCTCAGGCACATGGTGGGATTTTGGGGTGTCCCACATGGGGCCAGGATTTAGAATTTGAAGATCCTTGTGGGTCTCTCCCGACTCAGGATAGTCTGTGATTCCATGAACCCTGTAAATATGTATCTAGAGGCTGAAGCTAAAACAGAATTCCTAAAAGTGGTTTTCATTTAATTGGCATACCTAAATCCATCGTTGTCAACAGTAAATCATTAGCATGTGTTGAGTTTCAGAATGGTCTCAGAAGACTCTTTCTCATCATTCTGAAGAAGTGAAGACATTACATGCAAAATTGAAAACATATTCTAGTTACAAACCGCAGTGTTTATCCATGTAAAACATTTCAGAAGTCCCCAAACACTTTCAGCATAAAATGAAATTTAAGAGTTCCCACCTGATTTCTTGAACTAAAAACCACACAATTTACTTAAGATGTAAATTAAATATGAGAGGTTGAGGGAAATCTATCTGTTGTGTGGAAAAAAGTCTGGGAAAGCTTTTTCTTTGAAATAATTTTTTTCTGTTTGTCTCTGGGGAAATATTGCAAAATTTTTGCTCTACTTTTGACTTTGAACCAATTTGGCTCTCCACCCTTGGTGTTGTCAGTTCACTGTTAATTTCTTTCTTCTGTTTGACAGTAAGTTCTACTACTCCCTTACTGTGATTGTCTGGATACATTTAGTTCATTCTTACATACTTAGTAGAACTACCAAAGCACATTTTCTTCCCTTATCTTCAGAATTTTTTACAGAGCATTTTTGTGTTTGAATCCTACAGTGACCTAACCTTTTAACATGTTTTTATCTTAAAAGCAAGGTAAAAAAGCTTGACTGTGTAATCCCTATTGCATTTGAGGGATCATAATTCATAGCAGCAACACTGCATATCTCATTGTCCGTTGTGCCTGTAGGTCTTTTATGCAGCCTATTTCTTTAATATTCAACTGCTTAAATAATGACTTTTCATTGACTATTACATTTGTATGAACGACTTCAAGGCCAATTCAAAAATTCTGCTTCTCTGAAAGTGCTCCCACAGTTTAAATGATACATTAAATCTTTCTAGACTTACTTATATGTGTAAACAAAAAAGTAAACCCATGTGGATGAAATTCAGTTACAAGATTGTAAATTGGGCACTGGTGCAGCTATCTGGCATAGAAATTTTGGCCATTACTCCCATGTTTTACTGAAGATTATTCTGTACTTTGTTTTGGTTTTTTGGACAACATTTCTACTATTACATAACAAAACTTACTCATAATGTTGGATTTTGAAATGGACTCTCAAGATAGTGGCTCATTTTTCTTTTGATCTCTGCCTCTGTTTCAGAAATGACTGATTTTGCGTGCAAATATAAATAAATCTTTAAATGCTGCATAATTGACTCTACTGATGTTAAGAGTATTTTTGTGCTTCCTCATTGGAGGGAATTTTTTTTTTTTCACTTTCTGTTTATTTGGTGTTTCTCTTTTAGTACAGAACTAATTTTGGCAAAATTACTACGAAATATATTTTGTATTTGCTAAAACAAATTCTCACTTTTTTTTCTTTTTTTCCTGTTTCTTTTTCTTTGAACTAATTGTCCTGTCCTCCCTTCCTCAGTCATCACCCATGAGCGTGGTAATTATTAAAAACAACTGCCTATTCCTTATTTTCCCTGCTCTTAGCTTTGTGTCAGCACTGTACAGCTCCTGAATATCACTAGATTTTTTTTTCCTATAAGACTGCTAACTAGTGATTTTTCTGTTATTATTACAATTGTTCATTCTAAAATCCTTAGTTTACATGTCAAATCTTCCCAGTTTGGTCTTCCTCTCTTTCTCAGGATTTGCTCAGTGACTGACGCAGTAGATGTAAGAGCAGCAAGCTTTTTAATACTTTTCTTTCCTGTTCTTTTTTATTTATTTTCTTTTTAGTGAGCCCACTTTTTGCGATGGATGGATTTCAAAAGGAAAAAAACATTAATATATACATACTCAAAGCCTTGTGCTTTAGTCCTCCTGTAGCGTTTTTGTTGTGTATTGAATGTGGCTTTATTGCTGCATTGATTTGTGCAAGCACAGGAAATCAGTGGTGGATCCAGTGAGGATTTGAGGTTGGTTAGTAAGGAGAGGACTTGCCACTGGCTAGGTTTATCTAATGCGGTCAGGAATTGATACAAGAAAGAGGTGGTGCATTGCTAATTTAGAGGAAGCAATACTGTGGTACAGGTGATTCTCCCTCACTCTGAATGCTACTTGATGTGTTATGGTTGTTATACCTCAAAGGGTCCTTACTTCAAGTAAAGGAAGAGCTTTGTAGGAGCAGTTGCCATTAGATGTTCATGTCACCATGTGAAAAGAGAATTTAAAATACAAAATGTGTATACCAGTCAGCAGAAACAATGAACTCAAACACAGCAGGTGTCTTTTCATTAGCCAAATGTTCGGAAGGAGGATGATCTGATGTTTTATTTGTTTTCTCAGTGGAAATTTTCTATTTGGCAGCTTAACAAAATTCTGCACAGTGATCAGGATGGTTTTTTTTGTTTGTTTTCTTTGCTACTGAGCAGTAGCAGTGTCAAGATACAGTAATCACTGTGTCAAAGATTCCTTGGCACAAAGGGGTAATATTTGCTAACACCATCTTTTTGTATGTATTAATACCCAGCTACTGAAAATTCCAGACAATAGAAAAAGCAAATCCAACAGAAAAAAAAGACTGTAATTTTCTGTTTCAAAGTGGCATTATTGTTCATAATATACAGTTATTACCTTCAAATAATAATATTTTTTTATATTATGAAGCACACCTTTTTCAATTCTTTGAAAAGTAGTTTCCATAAGAGCTGTACAGGTACTGGTATTCATACCTGATAGCATTATGAAAGCCAAGCCAGTGTGTCTGTGGGGAAACTCCTATAGTGAACAGTATCCTATATTTTATAGGATATCTGAGCTTTTATGTCTGCAATCCTGTGAATAATCGTCTGTAAATGCTACGAAAGAAGTAACAAAGACGAGAAAGATTTTCTCCCAGATTGTTTTTTGGTTTTGTTTTTTTCTGAGACAGATGCTTAGTCTATGAGTAATTAGTTACTCCTCAATTAAAGATAATTTTATTGATTCCCAAGGCAATGATGGGATGTAAAATGTGCATTTTAGCCTGTTTCTCATGTCATCTGAATCGGCTGCAGAAGCACATTCATGAGTAATTGTCCTTGAGTTTGCAACATATAAGCCTGAAACTATTATTCCCGAAGTCAAAGAAAAACTGTTGAAACTTATGGGAATAAAGTCAACTTTTCCTCATGTTCAGTGCTTGTTTCTGGTCCCATGTCAACCTTAGCAATAGATAGAAAGCCCTGTATTGAGTCAACATGGATGTGAAATTTATTGCTCTATTCCAATTGTTTCTTTGTGCTGTCCACATCGTAAGTGCCTTGTCCTGATATTCCTCTGACTGGTACTACCTTCCCTTTCCAAACCCTGGAACCCCCACTGGTAACAACATTGATGGTTCTTTAGCAAATGTGTTTCTTACTTGTTTTTGTGGCGTACTCAATGTTGTTTCTTCTGTATGTATTTTGTTTTGATTGTTCTGTTTCCTTTTCCAAAAAGGGGGGTTCAAAATCAAAGACATGTAGAAATACTTACTATTTTGCAATGTTTTTTCATTTAACACTCGTACTCCTTGCCATTTCACTGTGAGTCACAAAAATCTTGAAAGTGCCATGTTTTTCTTCTTTGGAGAGACTTGTCTTATTTACATGAAGTACAAAAATTTAAAATGTTAAACTTAGATTATTTTAACTTTCTTCCCCCTTTTTCAGGAAAGTTATGTTTTAATGTTCAATCTTTTAATATTGTATCATGGCTTTCTTTCATTTCTCTGGAAGTTCACAGAAGGCTTATTTTAATAAAAGGCAATTTCAGAATGAGCTAGTAGCTCTTAAAGGACTTTTACCAATCTGAGTGAGAGTGGTACACATGTGTACCAGCTGTACCACAGCTGTACTGTGGGCTCATGTCAGGGCTATTTTCAGCCATTAATAATGTGGAATCAATAAATATGCTTTTGGCCTTCACCAACCTAGTCACAGCTAAAGTAGATGCTTAAATTCTGTGTGGTCTGCTGTAGCCTGCATTGGAGAGGTGTTTTCCACCTTCATAAACCTGTATTTGAATCAGTGTTTGCATTTAAAAGGGAACTTGAATAACTTCAGAGAATTTCACTAAGTGAGGGAAAAAATTCTTACTTGAATTTGATTGTTGAGAAGTCAAAAGGCATGCAGCACTCATAATCCAACCCAGTACTGTATGGATCTTGTGATAAGAATAAATTCACTTGCTTTATCATGGGACAGATTTGCTCTTGCTTAACAGCCATTGTAAAGGAGCCCTGTTCCCTTCTGAAAGCTGAAATTTCTGCAATATGTACTACTATACCTGTGTTTCTGAGTAGCAATAGAAGTCAGATCTTTTCCACTGATGATTTAAAAATTAAAATCAAGAAAGAGGGAGAGAATTATTGAACTTTGACACATGCACTTTCAATGAAAACCGCCCCATGTATTTAATTTTTCATTGAATTTTATTTTTGTTTCCTATACATACATACCTCTGTTCCTATATATCACAAACACAAACTGCCAGTTTTGCAAAAGCTACAGGCTTAAAGCCTTTGTGTGTACAGCCATACCATTTACATACAGCATGAGCAATGGCAGCATTTTAACATCTAAGCAAATATTTATCACAGTATATCTCATATCAACAGAAATTAAAGAATTTTTTTTCATAACAACCTAAATCATAATATATGTAATGTATATGTTTTTAAGTACATTCTTTATAAATATATGTGTGAACTGGCATGAGTTTGTGTGCACAGCAGCAAAGGTTGCTCTCCTGGATTTTATAGAAAGAAATGGATCTCCATTTCATTTCTGTAGTTGTCAGTGAGGCACCACTTCCAGTCAGTAAGTACAATCTGAAAATTAAAATTCCTGTCAATACCAATATTGGCTGTAGACTGATTTTGATCAGCTGTAAAAAGTGAAAACCAAGATTTTGTAAATCTTAGTGTGGCTAGATGGTTTGAGATGGGGATTTTTTGCTTCATTTTAAAATATGTAAAAATATTTCCAAAAGGAACAGCCATTTCAGATTTCATGCAAAGATGTACATAAACACCTTCTGATTTTGAAGAATTTTGCAATTACTTGTATTCATGTTGGGATCTATTTACAGTGTAGCTAATTCAAAGACCCTTCCAAGCACTTCCAATAATAAAAATGTAATATAATTAATAAAAATTCCTAAAGTCCAGTAAGTGTACTAAAAGCCAGGATCTGTATAACATTTTAACTTGAGACTTGTTTTCCTTCTTATTCTGGAATATCTTATTTCCTAAGAGAGCAAGAAAAATAGAGGTCAAAACTATTAAGCTGTAATTTACTCTGTAGTCTTATTCATACAAATGGCTTTGATTCAGGGGTGCCTTAATATGCAGTATATACATGGTTGGGCCTTTCATGGGCTTGATTTTTCCAAGCAAGTTTCCTGGTGAATTACTTTCTAAAATCATTGCTATCTCAGCAGTCCAGCTACATGCATTACATATGTGATACAGGCTGCACCAAATATTTGGCTTTCTGTAATGCTTATTTTTGCACCTAGTTCGATAAAGCATGTGAACCCACATGTAACTGACAGGACTTCAGTTAAATTGAGAAGAAGAAAGTAACTAACCCTGAGAAATCTTCTATACTATGGCATTTGATCAGCAGCATACGAAACTCTCTTGCAGGACTGAGCCTGCAGACAATGTTGAATAATAAGAGCCCAACCAACTCCTGTTTTTGCCGTCTCGGGCGTATATTGTGTGTATACATGCATCAGCCCTGACAGAAACAGTCATTTATTTTTCATTGTTTAATCAGCTGAAAGGGTTTTCAGTCTTCTGTGATTGAAAAACGATGTGCCTGGTAGTTATATTTGCAGTGGAGAAAAATGTCATGGAATGTCATTTATAGTATTTGACTCATTCTTGGAGAAACAATTAGGTGTTTCTTGTGACTGCCCTAAGTTCATGTCTCGAATTAGGAGGGAAAGCATCTTATCTTTCCCTGTGTTACAAGAAATTATGTTGGCACATACCTTAGTGATATATCCCCTTAATACCAAACATTGTCTTGAGGGCAACAGAAAAGTGTGAAATTTTGTACTTTAAAATATTCGTATTAGTTTCCAAAATGCTTTTGATTCTATTCCTAGTGTACTGAAGATTCTCACTTTAAAATTCACAGTCTGTGGATTGATAAATTCACTATCTTGAAATTATAATTGGTCATGACTTTATGTAAAGTTAAACTTCTGATCATGTTTATTTATATTCCAAATCGTACTACATATTGTTTAAAATTCAGCTAGCTAGTATGAAGAAAATGAACTTGATCATAGCCAAATCCAGCTCAAACAGTAATAATCTAATCATAGTAATACAATAATCTATAACTGTGAATATTACAATTGGAATTATCTACCAATAGAACAGCATAAAAGTAATTGTTAATTTAATTAATGTATCTACAAACTTTTTTTTTTAAATTTAATGCCTTTGCTCAATTTCCTGGTCTCCTGTTCACACACTAAAATCACTCTTTGTAGAGCCTAAATTATATCCTCTCAAAGAAAAATTATTCCAAACTATTTTGCAGTTTTCTTATATTTTTATATATTTTTATATCCCTCCTTTTCTTGTTTACAAATAGCGCTCAGTATATATATTTGAATATATATTCAAATTATGTATATTCTTAAAACTTAGAAGTTTTTGTGACTTCCTCCTTTGCATACATAGTCAAATTACTTTCCCAAGATTCTATATTGGGATTTTCTTACTTTCGATAGGTGGCCTGTATTATTTTAACACCTATAGTGTTGTCCTCATGTGTAATTTTATAAACTGTTCTACATTTTCCCCAGTTGTGATTGTTTTCCTGGGTGAATGGTTATTTCTCCTCGTCACATGTCCTGGTACAAAGTTAACTGAATGTATTGATGTACTTGAAATAATGATGTGTTAAGTGAGGGCTTTTTAATACACTGTTTCCTGTGGGGGGAAAAAAAAAAAGAGTTTGAAGCTTTATTCATTTGGATATTAGTTGTTTACCAAAAAATGAACTGAAGGGCCTAATTCAGTAAAGCATTTTGGCATTTGGTCTTAATTCATGTCTGGGTTTGAAAGACAGGTATCTGCTAAGGAAGACCGGAGCCTCCCTTTGCNTAATTCATTATAAATTTATTGCTTTATTTTGTCAAAGGAGACACGTCCACTTTGTGTCAGCAGCAGACAGATACTAAATCCCCAAATATTCACATAGCTGTAAATTTCATCAGTTGTTTTAGAATATTTTAACATCTAATAGTTTATTTGAGGAGTGATTTTCATAACCATTTGATTAAATCTCATTCTGTGTTTTGAGTACCTTCTTCTGTGATGAATGGGCCAAATTGATCCAATCCTAACCTTTGTATGTGACACAGCCTCCATGCCCAGTGAAGTCAAACAAGAATGTAAATCAGGGATTATTTGTAAAATGTTGCCAAGCTCATGCTGCCATATTTATAAATCAAAAGTTAAGTTTTGTAATTTAATTTTTTTTTTATAACCAAATAACTATCTGCCAAGCACAAGTCATAGGTGCTTCAGATAGATTGAAGGTTATAAATTTTCTCTCCCCTTCTCTCTTTCTTAATATTAATTACGGAGATTTTCTTCAGGGGCTGTGGGGTGTTACTTGGCAGACTGTGATAACCTGCTTCCATCTGGCCTTCCCACAGGAGAAAAGGTGATGCAGGATGATGAGTTCACCTGTGACCTCTTCCGCTTCCTTCAGTTGCTTTGTGAAGGACACAATTCAGGTTTGTGGGCAGGCTGCCAGGCAGCAAAGGCAAGGTGTCGGTGACTGACCATGAAAGCTCTTAATTGTCAGAGGTTTGGCAGCCTTCATAAAATATCGTGGAAGGTGGAGTAGCTGCTGGACTGGACACGAAGGGAAAGTATTCAACTGGAATTAAGTTGCCAGGTTGTTTAAGAGCCCTAACTTTGTAGATAAGGTAACTCATCAAAACTCATCAAAAACGATGAGTTTTTGATCTTGAACGACTAGGAAAGTTAAATTTCCATACGAAAATGTACAGGTTTATAACTTCTAGACATGGAAGATTCAGAGGAAACTGTAAGAGGAAGTTACATTAACTGTTCTTTGCCATGTTTATGCTTTCTGGCGCACTCTGTTTCCCGCTAATGTCAATTAGAATTGTATGTGAAGTTACAATGTATGCAATACCTTTCTTGAAGAAATAACATACCTTTTAAATATAAAAGAACACATTTTAAATGCATAATTTAAGTGTATTTTTATCATTAAGTATATTTCCCTGTGTTCTCTGTCATTCTTGGGAATAAAAAAAAAAAGGATTGTTTTCCTTTCTAGGTATTAGACATATTTTTGACTTAGTTATCAGAATTTTTATAATTTTGTGATTTAATTTAGCTTAAAAAAATTATTCTAAGTATAATTACATTGGCATGGATGTAGTTTTAGATATGAATAGATTAAAATAACCCCAAGTTAAGTTTCACAGGGGAAATATATAAACAAGGGTCTGGCTTCAGAAGTTCACTGGTATGTGATCTCTGCAATAAGATATTAAAACTGTCATAATGGTTTATTGACAAAAAACAAAAAAAAAAAAGGGAAGAAAACCCAATCCATGTCTCTAAGATAAACTTCTATAGATCATCTTAAATCAGAATTAATTTTCAGAAATAGTTTTAACACTTAAATTATTTTAAATTATGCTTTTGTTTGAATTTTTAGATTTTCAGAATTACCTGAGAACTCAAACTGGTAACAACACAACTGTTAATATTATTATTTCTACTGTGGATTATTTATTGAGAGTTCAGGTAAGTAATTTATATACTAAGTAAGTACATGATAATAATGACTTACTTCTATACAAGTTTCATTGGAGGAGCACATTTATTTGTCATCATATTTATTCTGGTCCCTGTAGCCCGAACTAATGAGAAAGGCTGAAATTCTCGAGTGGTTGCAGTTCTTTAAGAGTTGTTACTTTGTACTGGGAGGGTCAAAGGTGGCATAAAGGCGAAGGACTGGTCTCAGCCTTTGTAGGCAGGAGTGTGATGGAGTCTGTTAAGCAAGGAGAGCAGCGGGAGGCAGCTGCATGCCCAGGCTGACTGCGAGCACAAGGAGCCAGGGGTTCACTGAAACTGGAAACTGCCCTGTGAGTGAGAAGTGTTTTGTATTGCTCAAGGTCAGTTTCAGCTAGCTGCTTTTTCATCCATAGTCTGATTTAGGCTGAGCACTGGCAGCTCTGTGAATGAATGCTCCTGGGCTGGTGTGGACTGAAGCATAAGAACAGCACTTTTTCTGAGGAGGGGAAAAAAAGGCAAAAGGGAAAAAAACCCTGAAGAAGGCTAGATAAAAAACACTTTCAATCATCTATTTTGAATTATCTCCCAAATCCTTTTAATATGACATTTCATTGTCACAACCCAGTAGAAAGTGATAAAAAAATCTACTTTGTTTCCAGATTGGAGCATGTGAATGATGTGAAAACATATTTTGTGATAAATGTTCATAATTTTTACCTATAATTCTCTTATTTCTGAAAATCACTTCACTTGATAATATATTTTGTTTTGTTTTGTTTTTAAATTATTTATCTAGTTAAGTTCCCTTTAGCCATTTATTTATTTGCTCTGAGAATTCCAGATGCTGAAAATTCTTTTTCTTTTTCTGTTTACATTGCCGCTGCTATCAACGTTGCTTTCTATCTTTACACATTCTGTAGAAGTTGTAGAGACAATACAGTGATTTTCATTCCATTGCTTACTTTGTAGAAACTTTAAAGCTTGCCTTTGGGGAAGATGGAGAGAGGAATCATGCACACAAAGCAACATTTGCTCCCACTATTGACTAGGTGTCAAGCACGCAGTATAAAGAGACATTGTTCAATGGGCGTGCAGCATGGCAGTGCTACTGAGCACTCCTTTTCAGAATGCAGGAAGTTGTATTTCTAAGAGTAGATACCAACTCATCTAATTTTAAATTTTTTTTTCTTTTGAGGTTTGCTGTGGGGTATTTATTTCTTTCCTTGTATTTGTTTTCCTACTGATTCCCTTGAGATGAAATTGCAATTCTTGAAGTAGTACTTGAGAATCGCTGAGTGATTCATTTCAAGTCTTTATAAATTAAGTAATTTTTTGAACTAAAACTATCTAATACTGTTTTTCTTATACTGATGAATATCCACTTAGAGCCAGTTTGGCCACACAGTCTCTTTGTGCTTCTCACCACTGTTTTGTCTGTAGGAATCCATTAGTGATTTCTATTGGTATTATTCTGGGAAGGATGTTATTGATGAACAAGGACAACGAAATTTTTCCAAAGCCATCCAGGTTGCAAAACAAGTTTTCAATACTCTCACAGAGTATATCCAGGTAAATTAATTTCATTAGAATGTTATGAACTTGAAATAAAATTCATCATACATTTGGCATGAAGATATAAACTAGCTAGATATAACATAGAAGTATAATACAGATGCATTTATTCTTCAACATTATTTTAGTGAATTTGCTTAGGAAGGAAGCAAAATATTCAAATATATATATCTGTCACTACTCTTTTGCAATCTCATGAATTTATTAAACTTTAAAATTATTAGTAAATAATTATCTCTGTAAGATTGTAGAGTTTTGTTTTAAATTTTGATTAGACTGCAGCAGTGTTAGCCACTTTAATGCCTTTACCTTTAATCCACTGAAAAGATTAATTTCACCAGAGATCATAGTTGCTATTTAGTCAATATAACATTAGATAGTATTTTCTGTCAGGAATAAGGTTGTTTTAAGGCATCAATGCTATGTTTGAAATGGTGAAGTCACACTTTATATTTGAGAATAGTAGAAATGCACTTCTGGTGGACTCAGCAGTAAGTGAGATTGGGATCAATTCTGTCAAAATAAAAATATAGCATTTCTCCCAGGATATCTAAAGAATTCAGTGTCATTTAGTTCTGCATTAATTGCTTGTGTAAATCAGTCAACAATATTAGAATTTGATTCTTCACATAATAAGCAGGTTAGAGGGAATCTCATTAAACTGTTAGGTGTCTATTTTATAGTTTTCATTTGGATGAAAATTATTATGAAAATAATAATTTCATAAGGATGAAATGTGATAGAATAGGATGGAAAAAAATGAGAAGAGGCAACTTGTATGCATGTGTCTAAATATATTTAATGTATACATGTTTCTCAAATCACAGGTAGTGTTTTTATCTGGTAGACATTTTATTTGTTATCCTTTGACGCTTCAAAAGGTTTTCTGTTCCTGTTTTTCAGAAGTTAGAATTTGCTTTCAGCATTTTTTAGCACTGTGCTCTACAATATGCTCGGGAGAAAAAGTCAGGAGACTAATCATCTAATTCCTTATGTGAATTTTCCATTAACATTCTATAAGGCTTGAAGATTTGTACCCCTTTAGCATTTATTGTTTAAAGTTATAAGGAGATACACACTTTGGGGCTCTGAATTAATATATTGAGACTTGGCTAAAACAGACAAAATGGTTATTAAGAGTAGGCAATGTTTACAGTCAGTGGTGTTATTAAATACATAATTCTAGATGTATTTAACTTTTCATGGCAGTTTCTAAAGCTCCAGCTTATGGACTTATGTATCTGACTTCCTCTTTTTGTTGAATTTCTTGAAAACAAATGTTGGTTTTCTTTTCTGTTTTTTTGGGGTTTTTTCCTCAACAATAGGGTCCGTGTACTGGGAATCAGCAAAGTCTGGCACACAGCAGATTGTGGGATGCTGTAGTTGGTTTCCTTCATGTGTTTGCCCACATGCAGATGAAGCTGTCTCAGGTATATTTTTGTTTTACTTTTTCCTTTTTAAGTCACTAGCATTTTTGTAAAAGAGAAACAAACATTTTAATGTGTTTAAGTCATTAATAACAATAGTAAGAAAAACAAAAGGTGGAAGTGATAGACTACATTAAAATTGAGGGAGTAAATTACAAAACTGTATTGGGTGTGGATAATTGGATTAAAGGCCCCAGGTACAAAGCAGATTAGATCAAACTGCAAATGAAGCAAATCACTGATATTCAGAAAGAACTCGCAGTTGTGATCTTTTGTACCAAAATCCTCTCACAGTGTTTTGTGCAGGACCCATCGTGTTCATTGATGGCTCCTGTATTGAACCCTAGTTCATTATTGAACCCTTGTTCAACACATGTCTGCATCTAAGCCTTTTTCACTCTTAGTAGGGAGTAGTCAGACCTTATAATGGGTGAATTTCTTTGAGATGTGAGTACTCTTTTAATAAGCTGTAGAAATAGTGAAGAGGAATGGCACAGAGAGTTCTTTGGGGTGTGAAAATTTTTCATTTTCAGTGCATTTTTCACCTTCTTAACTTTTTTAAATAATTACACATCTTAATTGAATGCAATGATTCTAATTTTTTACGTAAATTGACATTTTCAGAGATAAATATCATACGCTTGTAAAAGTGTTAGTTATTGTTAAGAAATACAACTCTGAAGGCTCTGAAGTTTTGTATTTCATTATTTAGTTCCAAAGGTGTCCATGTAAATATTATTTGCATAAATTAAAGTAGTCTTGCTCAGATTGTTATTCTCCCTGCCCTTGGAACATTATGGATGAAAGTAGGCTGCTTGCTTACACTTGTGGACTTTGTGCTACAGGTAGGCTTCTCATTCTTTGTGGCTAAATAGAAGTCTTCCCACAAATGGCATTACAGTCAAATCTGTTTTTCAAGAGAAATGCATTGAATTTCTACTGAAGTGCATTTAAAGGTGTCTGTAGATACTGTTCTGGTTTTGAAACATCTTTGTTTTTTTCAGAGTTTTTAAATAGTCACTATTTGGGTAGACCATGATGAAGGCTGTTGTGCTTTTTTCCTGTTCCACTAAAGCAAACTGGAAAGAGATGTTTAAGTAGTTACTGACAGTGAGTCAAACACATGGCAGCTATGTATTGATTATGAAATATGATGTAGCTATTGGCAATATTTGCTTTTACAGTAATGACAAGTTTATAGTCTCAGCTGTGCCCAGAATGGCTTCACAGCATCTGATTGATGTGATTCACATTTGATTACTCAATCTAGAAAATAATGATACTCGTCCTTCCTCTTCAAGGACAGTCCAGAAGCTTTGCACAACAAGATCCACTAAAGTGTGTGGAGCTACCCATGATGTTCTGTGGCATGACAGAAACACAGTCTACTCCAAGTGTATAAATAGTGATTCTGTCTTCCTCTTGCTTGGAGATCAAGCTTTTGGCTTTTGGAAACTCTTTATGGGGGCCAGCAGGAAATACCAGAATAAACATCAGCTCTTTTTCTTGTTTATATTGATTGCAAGAATATATTAATAAACTTTTCAGATTTGGTTTAAATACCAGTTTTCAAAAGTGTTGAGTGTGGCTGAGTGGAGTTAGAAGGAGTTGCCGTATGGCTTTTGTCTGTAAGAGGGGCCTGCCTAGGCTAAATAATTGGGTTTTGTTCTCAATCCTGACTTTCCAAAGCACTTTTGGAGAACATTTGAAGATTTTACTAGGAACAAAATGAAATCACTGGGTTTTCTTGGGTTTTTTAGAGGTTTTTTTTGCGTTTTAATTCTTTATCTTGTACCAGGAAGCAACAGTGTGATAATGGTTATACCTCTTAAGAAATCTCCCTAAGGCAGAAAAATAAAGTACAAATTTCAATCCAAATGAACACAGATCATTTGGGTTGCAAACAACTTTGTAGTTAAGTTTCTTAATGGAAACTTACAGGGCAAATATATTAAAAATCTTAATATTTCCAAATTACATGGTTTTCAATCCAAGATCCAAATTGTCATTGCTGAAGGTGGAGTGAATAGTTTAGACAAAACTTATTATGAAAACCTTTTCTTTGAGTCTGTAGAACAGAAAGAATTCCTTTTTATATTTAAACTCCTTCACAGAAAGGGGTTTAAATGTAAGTAAATCCTTCCTTAGCTTCAGAT
This sequence comes from Vireo altiloquus, assembly GCA_013396875.1. Classification (NCBI taxonomy): domain Eukaryota; kingdom Metazoa; phylum Chordata; class Aves; order Passeriformes; family Vireonidae; genus Vireo; species Vireo altiloquus. The sequence goes on along the minus strand of VZRF01001132.1, from coordinate 288,424 downwards.
TTTGTTAACAGTTTAAATTTAAGGAATTACAGAGGCGTGATTAAATCACTGTCCTAAAAGTTTTAATGGTGGCAGATCAGATAAATTTATAAAAGAAGAGTTATTTATTACGACAAATGAAATGACAGATCTTAACCAGAATTACCTACCACACAATATAAAAGCTAAAAGCACTGGTCAACTATAATATTAATGTCAAAGGGCACTATATGGAAGCAAGTCTGTTAAAGTAGTTATATGCAAGCTAGCAAAAGAAACATTGCGTAGAGGTTAATGAATGTCACCACACTCCTTTTTGTGGAGGACTTCTTCCTCTTTCCCTCAATCCCTGGGAAGTAACTGAGGACAGGTGTCCCAAACCCACGGGAGAAACTCCATGTACTTCAAGTTTGTAGAAGAATGTAATTGTGAGGAAGTGGCCTGGATTTTTATAGCCTAAAGGAGTTGTCTGGCAGTCATATGCCTCTAGGTCAGTTTAGCAGCTTATCTGTCCAGTCTGACTTCAAAGGGACAAATATGTGTTTGAAGACAGGAAACCAGGCTGGCCTTTTAGCATATTCAACACTAAAAAATACCACCATGGTGCCACCAATAGCTCACCACAGATGGCTTGCACTGCTTTGTCTCCTGACTGGGTTCCAGGCCAAGCAGATAAGCTTTATCAGGGCGGAGCACCCTGCCAAGCCGTAACGTTCCTTGAGTTTGTTGTGCCACTCACTGAAATCCATCAGTGCTCAAGTATTTGTTATCAATGGCATGATGCAACAGAGTATCACTGAGGAAGAAATTAAGTAATTGAATAAATCTATCCAGATAGACTCCAGGCAAGTGGCATAGTAAACTTGATTAACCCAATGAGATAAGAGATGGCTAAAAAAATCAATTTAATATATGTCTAAGGATTTACTAATGGAACTTTATTAATAAATAGTTTTAGATTTTATTTCAACTTTTCTTTCCCCCTCCAAAAATTCAGTGTCTTGTAATGAAATCACACATTTGAATCATGTTATACTTTGAGCACTATGTGCTACTGCTGTTGCTGTTTTTACAATTTCCATAGCTGTAAACTTGATTACACCAAAAGCGACAATATTTTAGCTGGCATGAAACATCACAGAAGTATCATCTCTGAGCTTGACATACCCCATCATTCCTTTAAATCTTTTATCACGTTCAATTTTGTCTTTATTAAATTACTTTTTCTAAACAGATGATGGTGTAAATACATTGTAAGGAGTTAAACAACTGAATATATTTTCACTGTATTACCATTTTTGACACTTCTGGCTTCTTAATTTCTAAGTCTGCTTTTTACAAGGTGAAATAAGCATGCACATAAATAAATGTTAAGGAAATCAGTATATCATTTATATTTATATACTGTGTTTGTTATTTAGGATTCCAGTCAAATTGAACTACTGAAAGAATTAATGGATCTTCAGAAAGATATGGTTGTCATGTTGCTGTCTATGCTGGAAGGTAGTAAAAATTTGAAATGTCTTTCACAGTTGTTCTAGCAAAGGTTTTGTCTTTGTGATTTTCTTATTTCGAGAAATAATACTCTATTTTTCTTTGCGTTTTTAATTTTCATGTCTATGCTCTGACAAAACCTTTTAGGTCTGAAAGTGAAGGGGAGATAGGTAGTGCAGTTGACATAGGTTATATTAATTCTGAATATCAGAACTTTATAAAATCCAGGGCTAACAGAAGTTTTATTTTGTTTTCATGAACTTGACTTATCTTTCAGGTTTAGATGAAAAGGTTATTACTATTTAAGTTGAAATCCTGAATTCTAGGGACAAAACAATTTATCAGTAATTTTATTAACACCCTTAATATATTGCATTTAGTTTGGTAGTGATCTTATCCATAAAGAACAGGCTTGATTCATCTAGTGACTATGTTCAAGGTCCTGAAATTATAATTCCCCAGAGAATGCAGTCATTGTCAAGAGATACTCCTACTGTTGCTTTAGCTACTTTAGGGCATGGTAGTAGTGCTGCTAGCATTACACCAACCAGACACACACATACATGATCCAAAGATCTTTTCTTCCTTTTGGCTTCTTACATGCATCCTACCACATTCTCTTGTGAGAACTTGGAAGGCAGAAGATGCAGCATAGATTGCAGTGTAGCAGGCACTGCCACTGCTACTGCTTTGCTCATAGAAGGTTACTGAGAAGCAAAGCAAATTCTTAGTACTGTAGGCTGTGCTCCCTGAGGAACCCATTGAGATGCTCATCTGGTTAACGTGGCACTAGCTTTGTCTGTGTTGCTCTATAGTGAAATTTATAATGTGCTACCTCCCTTTTAGTACTGTATTAAATGTAAAATCTCCCTCTACAGACCTTGTTAATTCTTCCTTTCTGTAATGGCAAATACTTAGTCACTTATGTTTTTGATTAGAGTAGAGTTAGTAGTAAAAGATTCCAGATTTCAGAGCTAGCTTTCTCATCTGAGTGTGTTATCCAATAGTTTATCAGTCTTATCTTTTGATTATTTCAGTAAGTATTATAATACACTTTTCTTTGCCAAAACATTTGCTGACATAATTATCTCTAATATCATGTCATCACCTCTAGGTAATGTTGTGAATGGAACTATTGGAAAGCAGATGGTTGATATGCTTGTGGAATCATCGAACAATGTGGAGATGATTCTGAAGTTTTTTGATATGTTCTTAAAATTGAAAGATTTGACTTCCTCTGATGCATTCAAAGAATATGACCCCGATGGTAAAGGGATAATTTCGAAGAGGGATTTTCACAGGGCAATGGAAAGCCATAAGCACTACACTCAGTCTGAAACTGAGTTTCTGCTGTCATGTGCTGAAACAGATGAGAATGAGACTTTGGACTATGAGGAGTTTGTGAAACGATTTCATGAGCCTGCAAAAGACATTGGTTTCAATGTTGCTGTTCTCCTGACCAACCTGTCAGAACACATGCCCCATGATACACGCTTGCAAACTTTCCTTGAACTGTCAGAGAGTGTGCTGAATTACTTTCAGCCTTTCCTCGGACGAATAGAAATCATGGGCAGTGCAAAGCGCATTGAACGAGTTTATTTTGAAATAAGTGAGTCAAGTCGGACTCAGTGGGAAAAACCTCAGGTAAAAGAGTCCAAGAGGCAGTTTATATTTGATGTTGTAAATGAAGGTGGGGAGAAAGAAAAGATGGAGCTTTTTGTTAACTTCTGTGAGGATACCATCTTTGAAATGCAACTGGCTGCCCAGATCTCTGAGTCAGATCTGAATGAAAGGTCAGCTAATAAAGAGGAGAATGAGAAAGATAATGCTGAGGAAGAAGATCCTAGAATGGGTTTCTTCTCTCTTGTTACCATGAAGTCAGCTTTAGTAGCTCTCAAGTACAATTTAATGACTCTTATGAAAATGCTCAGCATGAAGAGTCTAAAGAAACAAATGAAAAAAGTGAAGAAAATGACCATGAAGGACATGGTCATGGCATTATTTTCTTCCTACTGGAGCATTTTGATGGGCTTACTACATTTTGCTTGTAGTGTTGTCCGGGGCTTTTTTCGCATCATATGCAGTTTGTTGCTTGGAGGAAGCCTGGTAGAAGGAGCCAAGAAAATCAAGGTGGCTGAACTGTTGGCTAATATGCCAGATCCCACCCAGGATGAGGTGCGTGGGGAAGAGGAAGAAGGGGAGAGGAAGCCACCAGAGGCTGCATTGCCTGCAGAAGACTTGACAGATCTGCAGACCTTAACAGAAGAGAGTGATCTACTCTCAGATATATTTGGTTTGGATTTGAAACGAGAAGGTGGACAGTATAAATTGATCCCTCACAATCCTAATGCTGGTTTGAGTGATTTACTGAGCACCCCCTCCTTAGCCCCAATGCCCGAAGTACAGGAAAAAATCCAGGTAATTGTATATTTTATTTCTGACAGATATTTCTCTCTTTCATACATTAAATATAGTCTTGACATAAAACTTGTATCTTTGTTTTTATGGGTTTTCTGACTTTTTTAAGAAACCACATATAATTACTGGTGTTTACTCTTTATCATGTCATAAACTTGAATTTCCACAGCCTTCTCTAAGTACATGATGTTTTGGATTGCTTTTAATTCTGTGTAAATTGCCTCTCTTTAGTAATGTAAATTGAATTATCATCTTTTCTCAGGTTTCCAGTTGTTTAACAAAAAAAAAAAAAACCCACAACAAACCCCCTAACATTCTGCATTCTGGGTATTCTTTTAACTAACTGTACTGTATAATAGTGTTTAGACAGACTTTTAAACCTGATTTTCTGTAGGAGAAGGTGAAAGAAGATGAAAAGGAAGAGAAAGAAGAAACAAAATCAGAACCTGAAAAAGCTGAGTACGTATTGCTTTAACCCCTGATCCTACAAAAAGCAAAGGGATTGTTTCACTGAAAAAACCCAGGCTGATTTGTACTTCTTTACCTTTAATTTTCTGTCCATTCACATTCCAATTAGGTTGGATTTTTTTTTTTAACAATCCTTATCACCTGTGCACATTTGCAAGGAGATGCCATGTAGTGAGCACCACTCTACATCTATGCATGTCCCTCTACCCAGAACTGTCCGTTATAATCTTAATTTAATTTATTTTAGAATGTGCTTGATTGATTAATTTTTTTCTTGGCAAATCTGAAAGCTAGAAGAAAATCTCTTGGAAACTTTGTAAGAGCACCTGAGTTCCAGAGACCTGCTATCCATCAGTGGTAGAGACTGAATCTGCTTTACCTTCTCCCATTTGCTATGTTTTGAGTTATTTGCATTTTGCAAAACCTTAACATTCCAGCGTAATTTTAATGAATTACAGAATACTCTCATGTCTTTATGAAGAGATTTGATCAATGATCATTTAAACACTTCTAGGACATGTTAAAATGTAATGTTAATACCATTAGCTTAGAATAAAAATAGTGGAAATAAAAATATAGTACTTTCTTTTTACCAGAAAAACAATGTCTCTCCCTCTCTGTATTTTATGGTTCCTGATACATGTACATTTTTGTATACAGTTTCTGTAGCTGATTTATCACTGTCAAAATTCTAAGAGGATCCCTTAGTCTCCAACTCTTATTCTTATTGCCCTTCTGGGATGACAAACACTTGTCTGTGACAAGAACTCTTCTACCTAATCAGTACAGCAAATTTCTAACTTGCCCAGAATAACTTTGTGAGGGAGAGTCTTCCTGGCTTTTGAAGGTCACTTCACTGTTTGCTCTGCTTGACTGTGTGAGTTGCACTAATAACTGTATTCTCTATGAGGAGTGCAGTGCCTGACACGATTAGCTTCCCTGAAGCAACTCCTAACATGACAAACTTTCAAGTGAAAGTTTATCAAATGTGTTCTAGGAAGAGGAGCGGCTTTGGGCATCAGTTATTCTGTTTGTAGATGGGTACAGAAAAATTAATAATGTAACTTAGAAGTTGCCTCTCGCTCTGGTTTGGCTTCAAATGGACTTCTGTAATCTTTTCATCTATCATGCTGACAGGTGAAATTAACTTCTGAGATAATTCACAGTTCTTTAGATCATGTGTTTGGAAAAGGCAGCCCAAGAACTCTAACTTTCTCTAATGAGACAGCATGGTGATACCCACACACCAGATACTGACAAATTCTTGCTTCATCTCCTCCTGGAGTGGGTACTTAGGAGTTCATCAGATGGGCAGAAATGCAGAATTTAAAACTTGAGATTTGACTTGTAAGTGCAAGAAGAACCAAAGTTTTCTGCAACCTTTGTGAGAACTAGATTGTTCAGGTGCATGAGATTGGAGGGGAGTACTTAGATGTACAGGCACTCACGCAGACATAGAGCTGTCAGCTTACAGACATTTTATCACTGCAAGAATTAGCTGCACAGTTATGTAGAAAAGCCTTTGAGAATAAGGTTGGCAGATTCTTGATTGCTTGCTTGTACCAGCCAGCATTCCCACTTCAAGGTGCCAAATCAATAAGGTTATCTGTAGCCTTGACCAGACTGTCACCCTTGCCAGCACTTTGGACTGAAGAGGGATATTTGTCCTGTGCATGAGCTGCATGAGTCATGGCTACTTGAGCCTCATTAAAAGATGCAATAGCCTATTTCAGAGTGTGATTTTAATTTAGCTATTTTATTAATTTGACATATTATTTTCTTGTCCTTTGTATCCCAAGAGGAGAAGATGGAGAAAAAGAAGAGAAAAACAAGGAAGACAAAGGGAAACAGAAATTAAGACAACTGCATACGCACAGATATGGAGAACCAGAAGTTCAGGAATCAGTTTTTTGGAAGAATATCATTGCATACCAGCAGAAGCTTCTTGTAAGCTGTTCTCTAGCTTATGTGTTCAGCTCTTGGCAGAGACATGTACCACCATGTTCTAGCGATGTAAAGACAAATAGCATCTACTTCACCACATTTTTCTATCCGCCGTTGTCCATAAAAAGGACATGAAGCAAAGGTTTAAGGGGATGTCAGACAAAAGAAACACACAAATAACTTAGTATACCACATATTAATTCTTAGGGAGACAATTGTTGTCCCAAGCCCAGACTTTCAGAGATGCCTGTGCATCACTAGGAAACATCCATGCATTTTTCTGGGAGTAAAATTCTTGAGATTTTACAGCAGCTAGTGAGCCCATAGGATTTCTCCTTCCCTGAGAGACAACTTTGGGAAATTCAAGCTCTCCTATAAAAAGAATCAACTAGGATACGATGCTTAACCTGAAGTGCATAAGAAAAGATATTGCAGATAATTTTGTTTTTTGTAAAATAGCAAGTTAATATTTATCAAGTTTTTCAAAACCTGTGGAAAATAAGACTTAATGAAAATGTAAAACTATGTCAGAGAGTCTCTCAGTAAAATATCAGATAATATCTGCTCCAGAACTGCTCAGAATCCATGCTTTTATTAGCTAGAAGATTCCATTCATATTCTCTGAGGCTAGGATGAAATGCAAAACAAAAAGAAACACACTTTTACTATATATATAGTATATAATTGGGTAGGGATGGCCTACTTCTTACAAGAGTAACACAGCAAAACTATGAAACTCCAGTCAAAATCTTATTAAGAAATCAAGTGTTTAAATTTGGCTTTTGAAATTAGATAAATTTTTAGGCTAGCACATTGCAATCATGTGAATTTAGCTTAATTTTTTTTCTAATAGTCTCATTTTATATTTCTCTGATAGTCATCAATGATTAGGGCTGAAAAATGGAAGAATTCCTATGGGAGAGTTAAAGCATTCAAAGTGTATATTGTAAAGGTTTCTGAGTTGTCAGGAAGGGGAAAGGTAAATTTCTGCAGTCCTTTTGATAGCATCATAAGGTCAGAAAAGCTTTCATGATACTCAGGTCACACACAAATTTTTGCTGACCTGGTAAAAACACAGTTGACTTTGGAATAAAAAATAATTAAAATAAACTTACATGCAGAGGTTTTTTTTTTGTAAAAGTAATAACTTGCCATATATATGAATATTAAGCTGCAGGGAAGATAGAGACTTCTGTATTGTTTCTACATTATTCTTACTTTGTGATGTCTGTGTTGCCTTCAAGTGTAATGAGAGGACAATGAAAAAGAAGTAAGAGGCAATTAGAAATCCTTCATCCTTTATGCATGGAGTGAAGTGAAAGCTCCTTTATCTATTATTTCACATGTAGAGTAGAAGAGAACTTGTATATCACCCAAAATGTTTGTTGGTTTGGATTTTTTTTTTTATATTTCTAATTCTATTTAAAAGTTCCATAAGGGAAAAAAAAACCACGAAAATCCCCTCTCAGCAGCAACTTACTAATGATGGTTTAATCTTTATTAGCAAAGTATATTTATATTCTGTTCTCTTTTCAGAATTATTTTGCACGAAACTTTTACAACATGAGGATGTTGGCGTTATTTGTTGCTTTTGCCATCAACTTTATCTTGCTTTTCTATAAGGTAAACTTCTCGAAATATTACTTTTCAGATTGCACATTGGAAAACATTTGGATTTTGCAGACAATATGCCATGGTAAAACTGCCTAGCCTAACAGATTAAATACCTGCTTCATCCTACCACTTCAGAAACCTAACATGGTGACAGCTGAACGTTTGTGTCAAGTATGAGTAGACTTCCAGTACACAAATAGCTATTTACAGAGCATTGTGCTGGAGCAACAGGCAACAGGCTGAGAGGCATACCTGTGCCTCAGATGCTCCATTTCCCAGTACAGTGAACCGGCCAAGCTCAGACTTCATTGACACCTTGGGTTTTAACTTTTATATTTTTTCAAATCCTGTACTGCCCAGTGTAACTCTGAAGTGTCTTGTAGCTTATTAGCTGCCGCCCTCTTATGCTAAGATAGACATAACAAAGCCTCTCTAGCTTGCTCTCCAAGGACACCCAGACTGTCCTAGGCCAAAAGTGTGTAAACCAACATCTTGAAAAAGGGAGGTAAGATTGGAGAAATTACATCATTAGCTAAAGTTTTAATTGGCGAATTTATGCAAATGGACCAAACCTATGAAAGTGTGAGGAACTTGTGACCTGTCGTCCATCTTGGGATCCACTGGGGCAGGAGCCTCTGGACCCCCATTTGAAGGCCTTTCAAATAAATACCTTCTTTATTCCCTTATTCCTGTCTAGTATCTGTTTCTAGTTAGCCATTTAAGGCATTGTCATAGGTAACTTAAACTGATCCACGTTAATTGAGATGTTTTCTTCTGCCATTATGCTCTCCCGAAAGGGTGTGTACAGGCAGGAGTCACATCATCTTAAGCTGCCTAGAATATCACTGATTTTGTCAAGACTTTTAGTACTGTTAGTGCAACTCTAGAGTCTTTGGACTCAAATGAGTTTCTGGCAGAGCCCTGGTGATAAAGACTACATGTGGATTTTTCAGGGGTTTCTTCTAAAAGAGCTGTGCTCTTTCTTGAATTTGAGGTGATAAAATCTGTCATGGACCAAGTTTGGTAACATGGACAGACAGTGAAAAAAAAGAAAAATAAAAACACGCTATTACAGACTGTTGTAACAAGATGAAAAGATTTTGCTATGGTGTTCTTTGTGGACATTTTTATGCAAAAAAAATTTATTTCTTTACAGTGATATTGTTCTTGGTATCATTCTTTCCAGCTCTACTACTTAACTTGTAGTATTGTAAAGCTCCTGACAAAGGAATATAGATGCAATATTAAGTGTTTTAAACAGGTCTCCACATCTACTGTGACAGAAGAAAAGGAACTTCCTGTGGTATCTGATGGTGAAAGTACCAAGTTGAACATCCTGGAAAGTGATGATGAGAGGGTCATTGCGGTGCATTATGTCCTGGAAGAAAGCAGTGGTTACATGGAGCCCACACTGCGGATTTTGGCCATCCTACACACAGTCATCTCATTCTTCTGCATCATAGGCTATTATTGTTTGAAAGTAAGAAAAAAAATAACTCTTTTTTTCTAGGTCTAAACTTTTTTTATCTATCGAGTGGTATAAATTAGAACAAACTCAACCTGCTTAAGCAGGTTGGGGTACCATTTAAAGAAATACTGTTTTGTTAATGTAATGTACCCAGAAAGAGTGTGTTAGGTGATCTGTGTATTCAGGAAGTTGGAGACCAGAGTCTGATTTGCTTCAACCAGACAGTAACCTGCTTCAGAAGCTGCTTGTGACTGTCAAAGACAAGGTGTGAATGCACAGGGCCAGAGGAAGGTAGGTGACAGCATCTGCATGACAGCATCTGCATTACTGCTCTGTCAGCTGCGTCATTTGAAAAGAATGCAGCATTTTGGACTACTGCTGCTGCATATTGTGACTGAACAAAATGCCTGCTTTTCATACAAACACTCTACTGGTAGTATTTTGGCAGGAGCCTAAGCATCTTTTAAAGGAGTATCTTGGAGAAGATCTCTGTTAGGGATGTGAAATATAAAGATGGTAAAACTTCCACTGGCAAAATGCTGATTGTAGTTTAAGAAAACCAAATGTCGTAAATCTCTGGAGCTGGGAGAAATAGATCTGAGATGTACTTCCCCCATTTTTACACTCTTCCAGGGCAAAAGCTATATGTCAAAGTGCAGGATAGTGCTAAATTAAATGGACCCTTGCTATGACCCAGCTGTTCATTTGCCCTTTTATTATAAGGACCCTTTTTATTAAGGTCTTATGTGGTCCTTAATGTTTTTCTTTTCCTCTTTTAATGGCTAATAATTTGTTCTTTGCTAAAAGAAATGATCTGCATTTGAAGTTCAAGGAAATTTTCATCATATTATTACATTCAGGGTTGATTTTAATCTCTACCTTAGGTATCCTTGCAGGTCAATAAATACTAAAAAAAATTTTTGTTGCACTGGTTGCCATACAGCATGAAAGCTTAGGTTTCTGGCCTTTGAGATGTTTTCTTTTGCCACCATTTTTGTTTGTTTCTACTACTAATTTTTATGCTACCTTTTTTTTGAACATTTGTTCTCTGAATAGGAGGGGAAAACATTGTTATCAATATTTATCCTAATGAATTGCCTTCTTTCCGGTTCTGAAACCAAAATATGGTCCAATGGTGGTTTTAATCTCTATTTTGGAGAATTTTAAATCCAAAATCTTCTGAACTGCAGGCCTGTGAGTGAGAGGTTTGCTTCTGGATATTGCTTAGCCTGAAATCCATTACGTTTTTCTCATTTAGCGGTCTGAAAATAGAGTTGGTACTCTTTTTTACTGTATATGGTGTAATCACCACGTTGCTTGAGTAGTCTCGTTTTTCCTTACTACGGTTTTGGTATACTCATGTCCACTCTTGACTAGTATTACAGTCAAGGTGGATGATGCAAGGTTGGGTACATTTTGGGGACCTATGAAATAGTTCCAGGAAAGAGTAGCGTTTACTCATTTTTGGTAACAGATTTCTTAGGAAAATCCTCTCATCTTTGGGCACTGTTTACATCTGCCTTCTTGGAATGTGCTTTTGAAGTCATTCAGCTGATGAAAGAGAATTGTAGGCAAAGCCTGGCTGACAATTCTTTTTTTATTGCTTACAGTCTTTGCTCTCTGCAGTGAAACACTTTCTTTCTCACTGTGAAACCTCAAAAAATCTTCAACAAATAAAATGAGCCTCTAACATCTCTGTGTAACAAAATGAAATCCAAAAGTGTGGTCCCAAGTTAATATTTTGGTACTAGAATTTCTAAGGATTAAAAAAACATATTTTGACTTTCTTTCACTTGACTACCTCTTTTATAGCACTGAAAAACTGTTTTTATTTGAAGGATCCCTCTTCAGGGGTTTTGGCCATCTTTTTAACAACTGTTTGGTACACTGTAGTTTAACAATTCTGAATGACCTGATCCTAGTGTATCAATACCTTTTCTGTGTTCTGGGGAGTGGTTAAGCCTTTTAATTTCTTAAGCACTATTTTTGCTTTCTTCAGTTTTGATACTTAATTTTTCATAATAACCAGCTTTTCTTAAAGTTTGCAGACATATCAGTGTATTTTAAATAATTCTTGCCTTTTTTTTTTTTTTTCAACTGCAGGTTCCACTGGTTATTTTTAAGAGAGAAAAGGAAGTGGCAAGGAAACTGGAATTTGATGGGCTATATATAACTGAGCAGCCATCAGAAGATGATATTAAGGGACAGTGGGATAGACTTGTAATCAACACACAGTGAGTTTTTACTTAGTCTCTCCTTACAGCCTTGCAAGTAATTGTTCTTCTATTTCCACAATTACATACTTATCATCCGTCTTGTCTGAAATAAACAATTATTAGGGATATATTTCTAGCAAGGATATACAAACCTTTCAGGTGCCAGTGAGGCTAATGTTTACCCTCATTTTTACTATTATTGTTTAATCTTATCATTCCCAGATTTTTGCCTTAAAATTATTTCTCTTCATAGAATTAAAAAAAGATGCAATGAGTTTGTTTTGGCAAGAACAATGATGATGATTGTGCATTGCTCTCAGTTCAAGAGTGAGCTGTGCTTTGCATCATCTATTTAAAGTTCTGTCCCTGCCTGGTGGGACTGTGTGTGGGAAGGATGTAGTTGCTCTAGAACTCTTGTCTGCAGGCATTGGCTCTGCTGTGCTTCTCAAGCCACGTTTAAATGCTAGGCTGAACACCATCTAGCAACTCTCACTCCAGAGGGTTCACAAGTGACTAACTGATGATAGCCACCACATTGAGACTCTTAGAGACAAAATTGGTATATGTTTGTCTAAAACGTAATCTTGTTTATCTGTATTTTTCAGGTCTTTTCCAAATAACTATTGGGACAAGTTTGTGAAAAGAAAGGTGAGGCTTATTTTTAAAAAGATAAATGAAATTAAAATAAAATTTTAATGCATTTTTCTTTTCATGTTTGGAGGAATGTGGACTACCCTTCTTTGAAATACAACTTTGATTCTGTGTAGATTTCCATATTTACAATTTTAAAATAAACAGAATTCCTTACCTCATTCTTACAACTGTTTTTGAATGGTTTCGCTAGTTTTTCTTTCAAACTTTCTCTACATACAGCTTTTTCTATAAAATGGGAATTCAAATACATTCATGAAATTAGATGAAGAATTCTGTGTGCACTTACGTATATAATGTAAATTACGTAAAATGTTTTGTCTGTGTGTATTTATGTATTTGCCTCTATATGCAAAGAATGGTGTCTCTCACTCAATAGAAGGTTAAAAAATAATTAATAAGAAGACGTCCTTTTTTGTCTCTTTTGACCTTTGTCCCCTGTGTCCTGCTGTATTTTTCCACAGTTTTTCCTCCCCAAATCACCTGAATCCATCCCTTTCTCCATCTCTGCTTTCTCCTTGTAACCTCCAATAACATCCCCTTTATGGGATGCACAGTGTGTGCATCCCCTGGCAGTAGTCTTAGTCTGACAAGTGGTCTGGAGAGTTATTATCAGTGACTCACCTTGATGGGTTTCAGATTTGGACACTGGGTCTGAGGCTCTCCTGGGAGTGCCCTGGGAGGGACCAGGCAGAGCATCCATTCACTGTGAATCCATAGTTTGGGCTCCTGCCTGCCACTGTGCCACTGTAGTCCTCTAGGTTCGAGGAAATGGGCCTTTAATGGCCTTGGGACTAGCTGGGCAAGATATTCTTTGTACTGTCCCACAACTATTGTGCCTCTAGGATCCGTTGTGGATGTGCAGGTGAGCTTTTATTGCAGATGCTAACCATCTCTCTCTCAAAAATAGTCCTCTCTTCTGTTCTGCAGGGACTGCAGAAGCTCATTTCTCACAAATGCTATTTTACATGTTCTCTCATCTTGCTCTCAAGAAATAAATCCATTTGTACAACAGCTTACAGCAAAAATAATCTTTTTAGTGTGTTTGGTCACAACTGAAAAAGAGAGTGTGCATGTTGTTGGATCAGATTTATCCCTCCTCCACACTTTAATACCAATCTTGTATCATACTTTTGAAAACATGTCTTTTTTAATGCTCTTAGTTCTTCTGCTTTGTAACAGTCTTAGGTCAACCTGAAAAAAAAATTCCTTTGAATTCTCTATTCATTTCGCTGTGTAAAATGTTTTTTTCATATTTTAAGTAGTTACGTAAAGATTTCTACCTCTCTCTCTAAGCAAAGGGGAGGCAGTAGCTCTCACAGATTACTCAAGAAAGAAAATAAAATTCTACATTGCTTCTTTCAATGTAGTTGGTCAAGGAAGGCTCAAATCAAAAGCAAAGGTGTATGGTTTTAAGTTGTGTGGAAGGTTTGATGCTTTAGCTTTGGCTAAGGAACTGTGCTGTATGATTTAAGTGCCTTCAAATATACTGGTTTGCAAAGAGTGTCTTCTTTTATATATATTTGTATTTTAATCACCAGTCTAGAGATGAATGCAGTCATGAAGCACTGCTTTCAGGCTTGTTACAAAAAAGGCTCATCTCTAAAAATCTGCAAAAATATAGAAAAATATTTAAAGTATTTCCTTTTAGAAAACTTGAAAAATACCACCTAACCTGCAGGAGTCACTGAATTATGATCTTGCTATAGAAAATTTTGTCTTTTTAAAAACTATTTGACTATTTTCAAAAACTTTGACTATTATTTTCAAAATGAGAAGAGACAGAAAATATTTAGGAAGGAGGTGTGTGTTCAGTCAGAATGAGAGCAAGTAAAAGTTTATTTCCATAAAAATTACTAAATAAACATGTTAAATTTTTAAAGAAAGAGATAAGGGATAGTTTGAATTCACTGAAAATAATATTTTGTTGTGACTGTATGTTACAATTGACTGATCTTGTCATCACAATGTCATCCATAGTCATGAAGCACTGTTTTAAGGCTCCTTGTATGTTAAACCTCTTGTCTCGAGATCCAGGCTAAATAACAGCTGGTCTACCCAACTGATGAATATTTTTGAATATTCCTTCTAACTTTAGGTCATGGATAAATATGGTGAATTCTATGGCCGTGACAGGATCAGTGAGTTACTAGGAATGGACAAAGCTGCTCTTGATTTCAGTGATGCTCGAGAAAAGAAGAAACCAAAGAAGGATAGCTCATTTTCTGCTGTGTAAGCATTTGCCTACAGTTTGTTTCCAATTGTATTTTTGGGGGGGTTTTCGGTGTTTTGTGGGGTTTTTTTTGGGAGGTTTTTTTGTAAGTTAAAATCAACCATTCAAGGTTTGTCATTCAGACAAAAAGTTTGTTGCACATTTATGTAAATCTATGTAAGATAAATCAATTCTTATGTTGAACGATATAGTAAATTTATTTAATTATAGACAATGTGTATGCAGGATTCCTCTGGTTTTTATATACAAAGATTTAGTTTAGTGCACAGCTGCTTGAATACATCACATTCCCACTGTTTCAATAGTGTCATTACAACTGGGCTGGAATCTCCTTTTCAAGTTCTCAGTTCAGCTCTGCTGGAAAGAATGGGCAAAAAATGGCAATGTATTTTCTGATTATAAAGAAATGATGGAATAAATTTAAGTGCTAGTGACTAGTAATCTAGCAATTGGATGATTAATCTTCACATCCTTTTATAATTTGTTTTCCCTAAGCTATGCATTTGTTTATCATTTGAGAGACAGAAATAAAGAAACATCCCTAGACGTTCAGAGTAAAAAATTCTCCTTTGCAGGGCAGTGGCATCCTCAGTTTTTGTAAAGCATGGCAAAAATGCTTTTTAAAAAGCCTTCTAAAAAAGGTATTCAATTAGATCATATTTTAACAGATGGAATTTTAATGCTATAGAGATTCAATGTAAGGGTTTATTTAAAGCTTTCTTTAAAAGCAACATTTTATCTATGGGTTTGCAAAGATTATGAAAAGTAGGCAGTGGTACTACTGGTGGATTAGCCAGACATTGAAGCAAGAGCTGATTTTGTAAGGATGGCTCTTTTATCCATCTTTATAAAAGGTGGATATTAGTAAGCCAGGAGTCTGTCTGAACAATGAATCATGTGCAATGTTTAGGCTCAAGGACTCTCTGGCATTTTGGTACTAAAAGGAATTTAATATTGTGGCAGAATTTAGAATTTTTCAGAATGCTTCTTACATCCAGTTTTGCTCCTGCTGGATTATAGTAGGATCCACGCTTGAGTTCAGGAAAAAGAAATTACTACTTTTATTATTGGTATAAAAACAAAATAAAACTATGTTCTCTTCCCTGTGTGCTCATGACTCATATGAGGGCAAAAAAAATTTAAATAATGTTTCCATGAATAATCTTGAAAAAACAGACCAAAATGAAGCAATTGGGGAAGGCTGATGAAATATTTAATTTAAGAATCATGTCCGAAGGATGCCTGGTTTTTTTAACATCTCTAATATCTCCTCCATGTTATATTCAGTTAAAAAAAAAAAATTATGACCTCATCCATCTTTCCTGTTTCCCTGTAGGAATCATTCCATACTCATAACAGATTAATATGTTGTGGGAAAATAAAAAACTGTAATAAAAATTTACAGAACTAGTTGCTTCAGGAAGGCACATTTATCCACTTTTCAACAGTTTCAAAAATGAATACTAATAAAGCTACTAAAACTTAGACATATTCCAGATTCAAAATTTGAAATATATTTACCATGCAGTGAAGAGACAGGTGGATAAAGCATCGGAGTTAAACCCTTACTGCAGTACTTTGGGAAGAAAATGCAGAATGGTGAGACCTGGTGCAGCTTGCAGCTCTGGTGCTGCTGCTTCTGCCTGTGCCAGGAGGAGGTGGTGCAGGCTGAGACCAGACCACCCATCTGTGTTTCTCACAACACAGAAGGGAAGTGCAGCTTGTAGCGTTTTCATTCCCAATACAAGCGCACAGGTCTCCTCAACCCCTAGTTCCCACTTTTTCTCTCCCTTTCCTTTGGAAAAGTAGCCTGGGAATTGCATCTGTCTTTTTGCAAGGGACTTAAAGCACTCTACTTGCAGGTAACCATGCTTCTTCAAAAGCTTCTACCTGTCCCAGTGATACACTGCAATTAAAGAATCTGCATTGTACTGACTCTTGAAGAGCCATCCAGGTCATCAATGCAGTCTTGAATATTCTTAAAGCACATTTATTTAACTGTATAAATATTTTAATGTTTAAATGATTATTTAAATATATTGCAGTATAATTTAAATTAACCGACTAACAAGAATGATGCAGTTGGATCTACTATAATACTAATCTACTGTAGATTATACAGTGAAGACAGTTATGTTTTGCATACTGAGATTGAGACAGCCGTGCTGTTTTACTATTGAATTAGTTTCTTCTTTGGGTGGATGGTATTAAACTACATGCATCATGGATGTGTAGTACATTTGAGAGAATAATATGGAAGACACAAATATGAAAGCTAATTTTCAGAGGTGCTGTCATTAGTGTTACTTCCCTGTCCCTTTACCTTTCTAACTGCTGTTGTTTCTGTGATCATTAGTTTAGTCAGAGTCAGTAGTAGAGGCAGATAAGGCTCAGGCATCTGCAGCAAGCAGTGACATAAGGCTAATTTGGAAGATAAGCAGGGCTTCTGTCAAATACTCACATGGTAGAGAATTCTTCCACTTTCAAGAATCGAAAAAATTTAAATAATTTTCTACTGGAATATCTGAAATTTTTAGTGGTTGGTGAGAAGTTAAACCCTGTCGTAAATGCAAAATGTACAGATAATGAGTGCAGTTGGCCTCAGAATGTAAAACATTTAAAAGACCATTTAAAAGGTCTTACTCCTCCTTGTCATGAGCAATAATAATTTGGTTTTTCAAAAGATTGTCTTGTGGGTAACCCATTTTTAGTAATGTAGTATCTCGGAGAGTGGGATTGTTCCTGGAAAACCAGTAGACTTTTTCCTCAAGTGACAGTCTGTCTCTTGGCAATAACGGCTGCTGAAAAAGTGAGGAATTTTATTTGCGGTAGTTTTAACACCTAAAGTCTCAAGATTTATACTTGCTATGATGACACTACAGGATTTACGAAGTGAGGATGTGCCTGTTTGTCTAAGTGGAAGTGTATAACAGGAGGTTAAGGCCTTTGGCCGTTGTGGTTGCGAGGCAGGCACACTCCCTGTTAATGTCCAAATTCCCAGCCTGCTCCATCGAAAGGAATGATGCACGTGTAGGGACCTCAATTTCAAACCTTTCCCCTTATGGATGCTAGTGTAAAATACCTCCTCTTTTGATTATTTACCTGGGAATCTTAAGCCTAGTGGATCCTCACAGAGGCTTTGTGTAGGATACCTCAAAATAATAATCTATTCTGCGCTCAGTGTCCAAGACTCACAGAAATCTTACAGTCACCCAAAACCTCATTGTTTTGGTTTGGTTCAGTGCTTTATTTTTTGTAATGGTCAAGTGGCACCATTCTCTATGAAGTATCACCTGTTGGTGTTGTTCAGTGCCTAGCACAAAATTTTGACACAGTGCAATAAAAATGGTATTTCCTACCTAGTTGACAATTAATAAAGAATGTTTTTCATCTGATGGGATGCTTTCTATTTTACAAAAAGTAACATTAATAGAAGATTTTCCTAAGTACCTGTATCAAAACTCATTAACTGGTAAGAATTATCATATTTTCATTAATGAATTTTCTTACATCCTTAGAAAAATGGGTCAATTTTCTGAACAAGCTCTGAAAATCATCCGATCTAAATTTCTCTGTCTTTAATGTCATCCTATTGTGTCACTCAAGGTATGCTGTAATAACTAAGGTAAAGAATTGGCATCTTAAGGTGCAAATTTAGGGACCTTTTTTGACAGCTACTTTATACTTAGGTGGGTTGCATTAAAAAGAAAATAAAATCTTTTTGTCTCCAGTTTATTTCATTTGCATTAATGATAACATTGTAGAAATCAATCAGCATTAGGTCTGATGAATTCAAAACAGTATTTATGAATTTGATTTTCAGCTTTTTTTTTTCTTTGACAGATTCATTCCAGAGTAAAAGTGTGAATTAGACAAGGTTCTGGTGTATTTCAGCTTTTGGAGAAATATATCAGCTGTGACAGTACACTTCCTACAGATTGTGTTTCATGTTTTTCAGTTGTGTTTTGCTATAAAAAGCAAATTTTTTTTTTATTTTTACAGGCTAAATTCCATTGATGTTAAGTATCAGATATGGAAATTAGGAGTTGTTTTCACTGATAATGTAAGTTTTTTCACTATATAAAAATATATATTCATGTTCTAAAATGAAGTACGCACTTGTTAATGCAAAGTGCTTCAACGAGAGCAGTGAAATACTCTGACTTATATTTATTTTACTACAGAAAGAAAATCTTGAAAGCTTAAAGAGACATTGTCAAAATATTTTCGCAGTTACATTGGTAGTAGTCTATAGAATTCTCAGTCAATTCCTGCTCCCTTTCTGATATGTTTTACTAGAAGCAATAAGCAAGCACTGCACTGTAGAATTAGAAAACTGACTATATAAATGCTAATTGCCATTTCTCATACTGTTCATAAATTTTATGAACGCTTGAGTATTCCTGGAGCACAATCAGATCAATATAGTTAATGTATCTGCAGTTGCTAAATTTGTATCACTGAAACTGGTAGTAAGATGTGCCGTAGAATAATGCAAATTATTTTAATAATTTGAAAAAAAATACCAAAGAGAGATAAACAAGAAAGTTAAAATGTTTTAGTTTAGTTTAAGTTTAAGAAAAAAAAATGTAAGAATTCAGTCATCATATAATTTTTAAATCTTAGAATTATTGCTTCTGTAAGCACTTATTTTACTGATAAGAAAAATGGTTGAGGAAAAAATTATTTTGGAACTAGGACAGACGGAGAATAAAAGTGTAATCTGAAGGTACTCAAGAAAATTGGAAACAATAAGTCTCCAGTAGAGACAGCATGATCTGTAAACATATGTTTGGGACTAGAATTTTTTATAAGGGATGGAGTGTAATTTCTCTTATAAAAATGTACTAGTCTTTAAGTTCGATAAAAATTAATTGATAGAGGAACATATTAAATTAACATTTTTGGTTACTTAAATAATACTTGTATGTTTAAGTCAAAGTTGGACTAGCTCAAATTAATTATAAAATTCCTGTTTTGTTGCTTGCAGAGTCCTATTAGTCCTATAAAAGTCCTAAATATAGTTAGTCATTAACTAACTTTGGGCATTATTATTTTCATGTAATTATTTAGAAATTAATAAAAAATAATTTAAATCAGAAAACCTTTTTTTTACAGTAGAGCCATTTACAAATAAGGATTTAAGAATTTCAAAATTATTTTTTGCAATATAAACTCTGAATTTCCTGATTTTGCCTATATCTTATGGACTTTGTATTCGAGGATTTAATATTTTTGCTCAAAGAGAAAATTTTCAAAGAGATCTAAAAAATTCTCTGTTTAAAAAGAACTGTTTTCTATTTAAAGAAAAACATATTTGAGAAATATCTACCTTTCCTTATTGTCTTGAATTAAGTTAAAGATTAAAGCCATGAGTTTTATTTTGAATGTACTTGTTTTCTCCTGTTAGTCTTTCCTTTACCTAGCGTGGTACATGACCATGTCAGTCCTTGGCCATTACAACAATTTTTTCTTTGCTGCTCATCTCCTTGACATTGCAATGGGATTCAAGACATTACGAACTATCCTGTCGTCAGTCACCCACAATGGCAAACAGGTATCAACTGCCTTCTCTTTTCAGCTCTTTTCTCTTGAGTGCACAGGAAAGATCCCTTCTTCACTTGATTCAGGTATTCTGTAGGTTGACAACAGAACTGTTCTTTCATCATGAACTCCAGAACTTGACTTGGTGAGGAAACTGGGCACTGGGATTTTTATGCAAAAGAAAAAGGGGCTAGGATTATCACAGTCTCTATCTGCTATGAGCGACTGTTTCATAAAGTTGCTGTTTAAACTTTTTTCAAGGTTCATTTAAAGAAAGGTCTGTTTGAGTCTCAGTCATTCTGTTAGAGGACTGTTTGAGAAACTCAGCTCTTGGATGATGAGAAATCTCTGCTTAAACTATCAAATCTGAAATTGCATTTCTGGTTTAACTTAGAAAAAAAGTAAGGCTTTTTGTCTACTGAGATCTGTGGTAGAAATGGCATTCAATGTAACCTGAGACTCAGTGTTCCTCAAGGCTGATGGCCTTCCCATTTCAAAGGAATTTAAAAAAGCCATCCTTGGTCTCCTCAGAAAATCTTCAAGCATGACGGCTACTATAATTATTCTCCCTTCTAAAAATAGTCCAGAAGTTTCAGCAAATTACCTATGAATTAAGGGGGCATTATTTATAAGGAACTTTTTATATCTGGGAGCTACACAAGTGAAATATCAATTTACTGAAGCTCCCTTCCAGTTGCTTTCCATTAAGCTTAGAGCAAAATCTGAATGATGCTGCAGCTGAGTAGTGGAGTACTTGTTGCTACTTTTCTAAGATATTTTAATAGTAGGAACAGGGTTTTTTATACGTGATTTCATACACGTTGAAAACTTTACTTCCCTATTAAATTAGTAAATATACTCTATTGCAATTAATTATATACAT